>CP106722.1:175243881-175815900 GCA_025506655.1 Gossypium rotundifolium | reverse complement strand
ATATCCATATTTTAGCCAAAACACAAAGTTACTTTTACAATTCATTTTCCATAAGAACAAATATGAGCTTGTTTATTGTTGATACTGTAAAGTTGTTTGCCTCAAACAGTGTAATTAGGATTTCCATATTGTATTTATAAGAAGTTGAAAAAAAGCACTTCTCCTCAATATTTGGAATTTTGACGGGTGTTGTGCTAAATATAAATTCCAGGCATCTTGGTTCTCTCAACTGACATCATTGGCCTAAGCCATAGTCAACAATTTCCATACGAATGAAGAGGGCCAAGAGAATGTTTCAGCTCAAACAATGGAGTTCCCTGTCAGCTAAATAACATTAGACTTGACTAATCTTTTTAACATTAAGCGAACAAAATCCGATTCGATTCAAAAAACTCGATTAAAAATTCAAATTTTGAATTAAATAGTTCAAGTTATTTAAGTTAATCAAGTTATTCGGATCAACTCAAATAAAAAATTAAATTTTTTGTTTAACTTGAATATGAATTATACTATTCAAGTTATTCAAAATTTGAGAAAAAAGGTAAAACTATGTCATTTTGATAAATGTTTATCTCTTTTAAATTTTTTTTTTATAAATATTTACTCATTAAGTTAAAAGGTAAAACAATTATATTGTTTATATAGTTAAATAATCTTGTACTTCGTCTACTAGTTAAATAATCGGTCCATATAAATGCAATATTGAGTATAAATGATATGATTCGTTAACTTGACTCGACTTAATCACATGGTACAATTAAAGTTAACATTATTTAAACACAAATTAAGAATAGGAAACAACTGCTGCCAAGTGAAATGTGATTCGACAGTCTTCTCACTGACTTTTAAAAAAAGGTCTTTTTGTATTCAAACTACTGAATGGATGGTGCTGTGGGAATCAGGTACAGATCTCGTTTTCTTCTAACGGTAACACCGAAGGCATCAGTCATGTCTAGATCCTCAGTTTTCATTCCATTATGGAGTTTCCAATCAAAATGGAACAAGTAGTTGTGCAAGGGAAAGCTCAACAACAGCCATACCATATGACATTCCAGGACACATCCTCCTTCCAGCTCCGAAGGGAATAAATTCGAAGTTAGCCCCTTTATAGTCAACTGAACAATTGATGAATCTCTCTGGATTGAACCTCTCGGCTTCATTCCAGTAGTTGGAATCTATTCCAATGGCCCATGCATTGACAATCACTTTGGTCTTGGATGGTATCTCATATCCATTAATTTCACATCTCTCAGTATTTTCTCTTTGAAGTAGCATAGGTACAGGAGGGTGTAATCTTAGAGTTTCTTTGATAACCAACTTCAAGTACTTTAATTCATGAAGGTCTGATTCATTGACATCCCCTGTTCTATCATAGACTTGCCTCACCTCAGCTTGTGCTTTTTCTAGTGTTTTAGGATTTTTCATCATTTCCGACATTGCCCATTCTACGGTAGTTGAAGATGTCTCAGTTCCAGCCATGAGCATGTCCTGAAAAGCAGTTCAACTTAGTTGAAGTACAAAACATGTTTGTTTGAGTAATTGAAGAAAGTGAGGTCTCATATATGTTGGGCAAGGAATTAGACCTTGAGTTATTTGATCTTTGAGCAAGTTAAATTTATAGGAGTATACAAACATGTATATAAACAAGCAAGACATGAGACATCTGTTAGAAGATGGCCTTCCATGCAGCCCATGCAACAAAGGAGCAACACTTGCAGCACGTGAATGCAGCACATGAAGCATCAAGAAGCAGAACAAGCCACTCGAGTCATGCATGCAGTTGCTGAAGCACATTGCTGCTATTGTATTTCATTTTATTTTGTTACTTTAAATGTTGTTTTGTAACTTAGTCAGATTTGAACTAAGTAGGTAACATATTTGATGTAATTAGGTGATTACATAGTGTGAAAGTCATGTTTCATAAGTTTCAATGTTACTTAGTGGCAGTAGGTAATGTTTAGGTGACAATTTACATTGTTTTGACCAGCCTATGTCTGGTATATGTATTGGCATTATGCCATATTTTATGTTAATGAAAATTATCAGACTTTCATTCATTTTATGCTCCATTTCTCTAGTTTCTCGTTCTGTTCTTGTTTTTCTTAACAAATTCTGCTTTTGTTTCTTCACCAAGCAACGAGGCTTGTTGCACAAGCTTTCAACTCAGCTTGCTCAGCCTTGCCATAACACCAACAACATCAAACTACTAACCAGGATAACAGCTTTGATGTTGTCAGTTGTTAAGGGAAATTCAAGGCCTCCATGATCCTGGAGATTCGAAGAACATCAAGTAGATCATCTGTTTCATCATCACTGTTTTCCAGATTTGCATTGCTAGCTCTATGTTTTCAATGATGCTTTCAAGCATCGAGTCTAGATCATGATGAAACCTCTCAAGTTTGGCTCTCATCCCACTGATCACAAGAAGCAAATTGATGGAAGGAAACAGATCACCAATACTAAAACCAGCTAATGATTCCACAAATTTCTTCACAAATGAAATGAATGCTTCGTGTTGCTTGCATCTTCCAGCGAAAGCAGTCCTTAAAGTGATGTTATATGATAAGTTGCATAACATTTCTCCAAGGTTGATTTCCAGTCCTGTATTAGAATAGATGGATCTAATTAAACTTGATACATTCTCTTCTCTGATTGATTGGAATGATTGTACACGTTTTGTACTTAACAGCTCCAATGTGCAAACCTTTCGAAGTTGCCTCCAATAGCCTCCATATGGTGCAAAAGCAATATCTGAAGAATTACACAATACGATTTCTGCAGCAAGGAGAAAAGGCCTGTTAGCAAAATTGATATCATGTGTTTTCATCACTTCTTTAGCAGCCTCTGGAGAAGAAACAACAATGTGTGATAATTCACCAGGTTGTAGCTGCATCACGGAACCATGTCTTTTGGCTAATTCCGTCAAGCGTCGATGGGGACGAGCAAAGATCAAAAGATGCAAGTGCCCTATAATAGGTAGTTTCCATGGTGAAGGAGTTAGATTTTTGGGTGTCTCCTTTATTTTGGATCTCATCCATAACTTAAGAACCATGAAAATGAACACAAGGAAGGTGAAGGACAAAGGGAGCAACTTATCCTTAGTAAACATATGCAAGACTAAAGGATAAACTGTTCATGTATTGCTGAGAAAATTTCGTTTATTTTTAGTTTATGCAGGTTTCTGATCTTCAAACATGTTTGCTTGTCAAAACTGACTCCCGGTATGGGTGCTTTAAACAAACTTATCATTCGTCACCAGAACATGACAAAATTGAAAAATTTTGTTGCTATAGTATTGGGAATATAATAGAATTTTGAACCCAAATATTGGGAATAGGAAGCAATAGCTGCCATGTGAAATGGGATTTCACAATCTTCACACTGGTTTTACAAAGAGATCATCCCTGATATTTATGTATATATTTCTAAGTTCTAACTACTAAACACAGCGGGTGGTAAGGAATGGGAATCAAGTACATATCACTTTTTCTTCTAACAGAAGCACCAAAAGCCTCAGTCATGTCTAGATCCTCATTTTCCATTCCATTAGGGAGTCTCGAGAACAGCCATACCGTATGAGATGCCAATAAACATTCTCCTTCCAGCACCAAAGGGAATAAATTCGAAGTTAGACCCTTTGTAGTCAACTTAACTACTGATGAATTTGCTTTCAAAAAAAAAAACTATTGATGAATCTCTCTGGATTGAACCTCTCGGCTTCATTCCAGTAGTTGGAATCTCTTCCAATGGTTCATGCATTAAAAACCAATTTGATCTTGGTTGGAATCTCATATCCATTAATTTCACATCTCTCCATACTTTCTCCTGGAAGTACCAAAGGTAGAGGAGGGTGTAATCTTAGAGTTTCCTTTATAACTCACTTCAAGGACGTCAATTCATGAAGGTCTGATTCGTTGACATCCCCTGTTCTATCATAGGCTTGCCTCACCTCGGCTTGTTCTTTTTCAAGGACTCTTTCATCATTTCCTACATCACCCAATCAGCTATGGTTGGAGATGTCTCAGTTCCACCAATGAGAATGTCCTGAAAAGTTCTACTTGCAGTACAAAACATTTTTTTACAGTTTTCAAGCAGCTAAGAAAGCAAGGTCTCATATATTTGAACACTAAATAAATGTTCCTTCCCAAAGATATCAATCTGAAGCTTGAAGTTATCTGATCTTTGAGCATGTTAAATTTATAGGACCATATAAACACATAAAAACATGCAAGATATGAGACATCAAATTACTAAACAGGATAACAGCTTTGACGTTGTCAGTTGTTAAGGGAAATTCAAGGCCTCCATGATCCTGAAGATTCAAAAGAACACTAACTTGATCATCTATTTCATCATCACTTTTCTTCGGATGCGCATTTCTATCTCTATGTTATTTAATGATGCTTTCAAGCATCAGTATAAAAAATGGTGAAACCTCTCAAGTTTGGCTCCCATTCCACTGATCACATGAAGCAATTTGATGGAAGGAAACAGATCAGCAATACTAAAACCAGCTGCAGCTTCCACAGGTTTCCTCAGAATTGAAATGAATGCTTCGTGTTGCTTGCATCTTCCGGAAAAAGCCATCCTTAAAGTGATGCTATATGATAAGCTGCAAAACAATTCTCCACTGTTGATTTCCTGTCCAGTTTTAGAATAGATGGATCTAATTAAACTTGATACCTGCTTTCCTCTGATCGGAATGATTGTACACATTTCGTACTTAACAGTTCCAATGTGCAAACCTTTCGAAGCTGCCTCCAATAGCCTCCATATGATGCAAAATCAATATCTGAAAAATGGTACATTATGATTTCAGCATCTAGGAGAAAGGGCCTATTAGCAAAATTGATGTCATGTGTTTTCATCACTTCTCTAGCAGCCTCTGGAGAAGAAAGAACAATATGTGATAATTCACCAAGTTTAGGTGCATCAAGGAACCATGTCTTTTGGCTAATTCTGTCAAGCGGTGATGGGGAAGAGAGAAAATTAAAAAGTGAAAGTGCCCTATAAGAGGTAGCTTCTATGATGCAGGGGGTAGATTTTTGGGTTAGTCCTTTACTTTGGATCTCATCCATATCTTGAACACCATGAAAATGAACACAAGGAAGGTGAAGGACAGTGGGAACAATTATCCATTGTAAAACTACACAAGACTAAAGGGAAAACTATGCAGGTATTGCTGAAAAATTTTCATTTCTTCTTAATTTATGCAGGCTTTGCGGGTCTTGATACCTGCTGCTTGCCTGTCAAAGTTGACATTTCTGTATGGATGCATTTAATAAACTTAACCTTTCTGACCAGCACATGGAAAATTTTAATTATGGCTATAATCTTGGAATATCTTACCGAAAAACATCAATGGAGTAAACAGGCATAGCCATGTAGAATCCTATCAACATCTTCACGTGCCTTAGTTAATGGAACTTGATTTAAATATTTGTAGCAGAGATTTATAATGATATACAGATTCTCTATCAGCCTAGATACTTGAACTCTTTTATGCTAAGAAAACTACCCTAAAGAACACTAGAATCTAATCCTGGGGACAATACAGTTTTCTTTCAATGAGATTGGAGGTAGGTATTAATAAATAAATAAATAAAAGAGAGAAAAATACGTCACGCAGAAACAACCATATAGGACAATACTCAACCTCTAAAATGAAGGAGAAACTCATTTTCGAGTAAAGATTTTCCAAGTGAGGCATTGAACATAAAATCCCATCTATAAACAATCGAATAGTAAAAACTCAACAGCTCAGAATTAAGCACTATTCTAGTGCAATCCTTACAGCACTAGATAATGACAAAATAGAACCTTTTTCTATTCTGAACAATAAAGGAACCTCTTTGGCTAATGCTACAAAGTGATCATAACATCTACGCATTTGCCACTCAGTACCAACAGAATAAATGGAAATAAAGATATGCCATCATAACTTGTATCATCCTTCTTCTAATCCTACCCTGCCTCTGCACTGTGTATCAATGTCACCCTCTAAGTACCTTATTTTCTGGTCATATGTCACTCTCTAAGTACCTCATTTTCTGGTCGTACTTTCCTAAAACCTCTATGTAAAATAGTTTTTTCCGTGACTCGTGCAGGACTTGTGTAAACTGAAAACTTGAACTAAAGTATGTTCAATCGACTCATTGGAAACTAGTTAAGGCTTTGATCCAAAAGGATACAACACTAACCATTCTTTTTAAATATCAATACTATATTTAAAACTAAACTTTATTGGTTACTCAGCTATTAAAACAAAACAGAGCTCTCATGTTCCCTGAAAAAGGAAATAGCAAGACTCTGAATCCATACCTGTTGAAAAAACATGGATCATAAATATGAAAAAGTACTACTGCAATGCATTCTGGCAATAATGGAAATCATAATTCCCACAAAAGCACATGTTATATTGTACTTACAACAAAGCTGCCAATACAATAACATATTACAAGCGGCCAATACAAAAAAGTGTAGAGCATCATTCTGATCATAACTTCTATGCATTCGCCCTTATAACACAAGTAAAAGGCTGCAAAGTCCAAACCAAAGAGGCTAAAATTCCAAAACTTAGGAAAGTAAAATTAGTAGTCCCTCTAAATGACATAATCAGACCACTCAGCAATGTGTGAAGTATGATCCATGGTAAAACTTGGAATCTTGTCAAGCTTTATAGGGTTCTCCCTCCCTCCTACCAATCTAGCCGGATTCCCCACTGCAGTAGTCCTTGGAGGCACGTCCTTTAACACCACCGAACCAGCACCTATCTTAGCTCCATCACCAATCTTAATATTCCCTAAAATACAAGTACCGGCACCAATCAGAACCCCATCTCCAATCTTTGGATGTCTATCACCAGAAGCCTTACCAGTTCCTCCTAATGTTACATTATGTAAAATTGACACATTGTTTCCAATCACTGCTGTCTCTCCAACAATAACTCCAGTAGCATGATCAAACAATATTCCACTCCCAATCTTGGCTCCAGGATGAATATCCACATCAAAAACCTGAGACACCCTATTTTGTATCAGCAAGGCCAAAACTTTCCTCCCTTGACACCATAAATTATGGGCTACCCTATGTGACTGACATGCTAGGAACCCTTTAAAATTCAAAAAGCAATGTACATAACTTATACATGCAGGGTCTCTTTCTTTAGCAGCTTTCAAATCTTCCTTAACAGCTATCATGATTCCTTGATCTTCCACAAGCACGGCCATGATAATATCAAATAAAGTACTGCTAGGAAGACTTGGATTGCCTAATTTGATAGACAAATGATTGGCTAAAGCACTTTCAAATGAATTATGAGAAAAGATTGAGCTGTAATAATAATTGGATAAGATGGGTTCTTGCTCAGCATCTAACCTTGCTTCTTCTTTCATTTTCAGCCATAAAGCACCAACCTCTTCTTTTTCTTCTAAAGAAAAATCAACAGATTTTCTTGTAGGGATGGTTTTTGGGTGGTTTTTATTCAAGGGTACGCTGGAAACATTATTTGGGAAAGTGGATCTGCAGAAACTTCCATACTTGTAAAGAACTTCATCAGATTGAGAAATGTTTGGACGTTGGGAAAGTTGGGAAGAGTCTGTTGTTCTTGAGATGTCAATGCAAACAGCCATGGATTGCGAAAACTTGTGAGAATAATGGGTTGATGGGAAAATTGAAGGAGAAAAGTGTGGATGAGAGAAAGGAGGAGAATTGTTATATAAAGGGAGAGGCAAAGGTCGAGATGTCCCAAGAATTTTCATGGAAACTGGGATTTCCTCAGAAATTTGGTTTTGGTCTGTAAATTATTTATAGAAGAGAAAGAGGCTAAGAGAAAAATATATACTATAAAATATTTTATTTATAAAATATTCGTGTGGTTGCGCCGGGAATTTTGGCCTTTGCTGCACATTATTTGATAAGAGTGATCAAACTACAATTTTGCTTCTTTTACATATATTTTACATATATATATAAAATTTATACTAGAATTGGTGATATTTTCATTGCTTTGAGTTGAAATTTTTAAGCTAAATCCTTTTTAAAATTAGTCAAATGTAAAATGATATTACTTATAATATCTTTCAATAGTATTAAACTAGCTAATTAGCAACCAAAACTGAAATTAGGGTTTCCTCTGAATCTCTCTAAAATAAAAATTATTATTTTTAAATTTTAAAATTTTAAATTAATAAAATAAATTTTATTTTGATTCTAATCATTTAAAAATTATAAAATTATAAATTATTAAAATAATAAAATTATATTTTTATTATTGTAAATTTAACAATTTAATTTTGACTCTTAAAAGATTTCTTATTTTACCCCAGTTAATAATCAGATAAATTACCTATTTTTATAGTGAAATTTTATAAAGCCTTAATATATTGACACGTATATTTAAAAATAAAACTAACTTTTATACAAATAAATCAAGTATCAATCTTCAAATTTACTTGTGAAATATACAATTTTTCTTAAATCCACTACAAATTGAATATGAAAACGCTGAGGATGGAATCCACTTGATCCAAATGTGGTGTAGCATTGTCCTGGTCCACCTCTGGTGTCAAATCGTGGTCCTACCTTTACCTGTTACATTTTTTCTTTTCTTTTCTTTAGTAATGAGAAATAATTTAAATGTCTAATTTTTGAATGGTATCAACTTTCATATTTAAATTTGAAGAGCCTTTTTCTAATACCTTTTGATACAATAATAATATCCATTTTTGCTATTCTATATTTTATTTGTTTGTCGAAACCATTTTTATTTTAGGTTTGAAAAATAGGGTCGACTTAAAAATATGATGCGGAGTCGCCATCAACTCTTTTTTTATTTAAGTATAATTGAATCACATTTTTTATTGGTCTACAAAATTAAATGACGAAAAGGGTTTGGAGTCGATTATCATAAGGAAGGTTAGCACCTTCGACGCGTAACTAGTAACAAATCAATTAATTAATGTCCTTACGTTGAAAATTCGAAAATGTCTAAAATATAATTCTTTTTATGGAAGGTTAATCAATGTTGAATTTGAATCTCAAGATTAATTAGTTTCGAAAGAATAAAAATATCATACCCAATACGTTAGGATATAACATGTTTATACCTCGACACCAAGATCCTCTTTGATCTTCAAAACATGCAATTAAAAAGGGTATTTGGCTATTTGGTTGGACGGAAAATTGACACTCAGTGCGTTAGGGCATAATTTTCTGACCTTCCAAACGCACAAATATTGCCTTATTTTGGAAAAAAGCTTTTAAATACACAATCCTAAACTCGGCACAAAATGCATTTTTAATTAAATGAAACATTTAGTAGAGACTTAAATACATTAGAATTCAAGGTATAATACAACGATAAGATGCATAAACATTAATTATGAAATGAACACAAATTAAATATCATATCGATCAACAAGCTATAACATACAATAGTCTTACAAATTTAACAATGGCAAATAAAAATAAAACTTTAGATGCTAACAAATATATTTAAAGCAATTAAAATAAATTAATTTTGAAATTAACACTTTACGGAATTATTTAAAATAAAATAGTTTATGAAAGAATTTATTAGATATATATTTTAAAAGAATTTACACGTTTAAGTATATATATGCAAACGCTTAAAAGTAATAAGATATAGAATGCATGAAATAAATTAAAATATACAATAAAATATTATACATATATGTATAAAATAATAGTATATAATTTTTTTTAAGATTAATATTATAAACTATTAAAGAAGTACTTAGTATATGATTTAGAATTAAATATTTTTACAATAAATATATAAATATATAGATGGCAAATAAACAAATTAGAACTTTATAGAATAGATTTTAAAATAATTTGATTAGAATAATCTAGATAATGAATAAATTTAAGATTAAAATACATGACTTATAAATAAAATTTATAATTAATTTAAATGAAGAAAAAAAACAAAATTAGAAGCCCATTACATAAATAAACCTAATTATCTAAATGAAATCGTGGAACATATTGCATTTTCGCATAAAGAATAAAGGATTAAACTGCAAATATTTTAATATTTAAAACGCAGCACATGAGCAGGACTAGATTGAAGTGACGTGCAAATTACATAGATCAATTAGGAAACAAATGAAATATAACAAGTTTAATTGAAAAGAAGTACGCTAAAGAGGGAGTAAATGCATAAATATACCGTTACAGCAAAAAACACGCGGATCTCGAAGTTTTGGATCAGATCGGGCCGGGCAGCCTTATGCGGCGTCGTTTTAAAGCCACTTAATCAAGCTTCAAATAACGTCGTTTCATAGGATTTAAACCAAAGGCTAATAAAATCTTAAAAGAATCAGAAAACTTAAAGCCCCTTTTGTTTTGAAACCGAAACACTCGTCTCTTTTTCTCAATCGCGCCGCATATTGAAACCCCTTCACCCTATCACTAAAATGCCACTGAGATCGGCAAGTAATGATACACGAGGGTTCGATCTGATGTCACATGCTCCCACTCACCCTGCTCTCCGACCAAGATCTTCCTCTAACCCCGATCATGACGGAGAAGACGAAGATCAAACGTTCGCCATGGTAAACTCTTTCTCTCTCTTTTATTTTCGCATGAACATAGAAAATATCAAGATTCAAAAAGAAAAATGAAAGGAAAAGATTCGTGAGAAATAAAATCACCTCTGATTTTTTGATTTCTTATTTTGTATTTCTTATGTTTTTGTGCGTGTGTACCAAAAAAAATGGGGATCCTTTTACAGTTTACATCCGACTCTTTTATAGCCAAATAGAAAAATTTAAAATCAAAATACACATTTTTTGTAGCTCAATTCTGTTATTCTTTTTTCCCCCTCTTTGCTGTTGTCTGTTGCTTTTTGTTACAGGTGCAAGTGCTGTGGAGGAGGCCATTGCTGAGGCGGGGTGGCCCAAGTGCCTAGCTAGCGTAGGTTCCTCGAGGCGCGCGTGGGAGAAACTACAGACGACGAACAATCTGGAAACCTCTAAGGTTTCCTCTGTCTCTGGTTTGATTCGACTAGAGCTTCAGTCGGGTCTGGGTTAATTGTGGGTTTGTAATTGGGTAATGTATTGGGCCGATTGGACTCTTGTATTTGGCCTGTTAATTTTGTAATGGACTGTTTTTTATTGGACTGTTATATATATTTGGTTTTTATTATGGTTTAATTTGGTTTAAATGGGCCCGAGCGAAAATGGGCTTTTACAGCGCTTTTATGTTTTCTTGAGTGTCATCAATCCGATTGAGTATTAAGATAATTTATGGTGGTCTAAAATACAATATGGATGACTATCATTTTAATAGATTTGCATTCGAGAAGGGATTGTAATTGAGTAATTAGATTTATTTGGCATGTTGAGCAATTGACCAATTGTCTTAAACATAGGCTACAAGTTGCATTGATAAAAAAAAATGGTAATTTTTCTGTTTCTAAGATTTACACGAAGCAATTTACAACCAACAATAAACCATATATATATGTCAAGACAAGCTTTTATATATCGAATTCAACATCCAATTTCGCAACATCGGAGGAAAAACATGAATGCAAAAGCCCAACCTTCTGAAGGAGGCCAAGACATAGGAGGGAGAAATTTATGACTGCATCATGGCATAAGTGTTCCTATCAATGAAGCTATTGGAGCTAGGGGAAATGGTTATGGTCGAGGCAAATGTGGAGCTCAATGTCGAGGTCGAGGCAAAGATTTTCCTACTGAAGACGCATTGGCTTTCATATCTGATGAACCTTACGAAGGATCCAACTTTGCAGAAATAGAGATCAATCCCGGATTTGCCTAAATAATAGATGGAGATCAAATGCATTGATCATACACGTAACGATTTTTTATTATTCTGTTGTATTACTTAAACTAAATAATTTTATGTATTTATGTTATGGATTTACTTGGATTTAGTTCCCATAATTCATTTTGATTCATTTGCTTTCAATTTTAGTAAAACAGTAGAGAACCATTAAGGCACAAAATGGATTTATTATGATATGAATATCAGGAATACAACTTAGGATAAGATCCATTCCCAATAATTGATTCAAGCGACTAATATAAATGCCTATGTATGATTCTTGCATTGTCCATACCACCTTGCTTAAAAATGCTAGAGCATTGGTGCATGGAAACCTTAACCCATTTCATTAATCTCAATATTTGATTGATGACTGATATTTGTTAATCCCAACAATCATATAAGCCAATCAAAAGATATAATATGTTGCCTATTTAGCTAAGCAACTAGGTATTATTTTTCTTGAAAGTGAGCAACTTTTGTGAAATTGCTCCCATGGTAGAATAAACCCACCAAAAATTATTGGTTTGTAAAAAAACCTTATCATATTTCTCTAAACCTTAAAGTGATTAAAGGTGTAAACCAATGGTACATTGTAGTTAGTAATTTTTTTTCACTCGACAATAATTTCAAAGTACTAATAACCCTTAACCCATTTCCCTACACTGTAAACACTAACATTTGTAATGAATCTATAATGAATAAGCATGTGTAGGATATTTATAGGATGCACTTATGGATAAACTCGCCAACCATGAGTGGTGGCCTAGTATGTCACACCCCAAGTTTGGCGGATCTAAGATTTTGGCTTACAGTGGCAAAATAATTTGTTTGGCGAAGTGTAATCCGCCTATATGTTTCTTTTGGTGCATAAGCGTGGGCATATAGTAATTATCGTGTGAGTAAATATAGATTTTTATTTTAGATTATTATGTTATTTAAAGAGAAATATTTGGTCAAGTGAAAAGGTAATTACGATATGGGTTAACACCAAAGATATGGTACGCCTTGTTTGTTTGAAGTACTATGCTAGTTAGGTTGTAAAATAATTTGGTTAGGAACCAACTGGATAGACTAGTTTGATATCTATAATACAGGATTCTCATTTATGTTTCTCTCAGAAACTATAGGCCATTAAGAAGGATAAATTCTAAAGTTGTAAAACTTGTTAAGTTCCATTAAGTAGGATGGGTCATATATATGTGTGTGTGTGAAAGGTTCTAAAAGGGGTTATTTTTCTTCTTTCAATGCTACTTTCTGATTCTTTTTCTTTTAATCCAATGGTATTTTTTCCTCTTAAGCTAGAAGTTAAGGATTCTTGGTTTAATCAATGATCATTCCATCTTTGGGTAAATATTACAGCTTTGTATGTCAAGTTTTGAATGAGTAAGTCTGTATGTGGTATTTGAACAGTAGGTTGTAAGTATAAGTGTAATAGCCCAATTTCAGTGAAGCGGAATAGTGGTTTTGTAACCACAAATCCGAGCAAGAAAAATAAAATATTTTAATATTTTGAAATGATTAGTAATGTGGTAGAAAGATTTCATGAGAATTTTGATAAGAAAATTTTATCAATTAGGTGCTTAATTGTAGAAAGGACTAAATTGCATAAAATGTCAAATTTGAATTCTAGAAGCTATAAGGATTAAATAGCTATGAAATTCAAAACTTGAGGTCCTTAAATGGTAATTAGACCATTGATGAAAAATATGTAGATATTTTTGGTGAATCATCCATGGAAAAATTAGAAAAGGCTAAGGACTAAATTGGAAAATAGAAAAATTAAAAGATGATAATTAATTAAATAGAATATCATCTTATTTTCATATCATCTTCACCAAATATTTCCATGAAAACCCTAGGAAAGAGAAAACAAGCTTTCAAGGCATAAATTGGTAAGTTCTATGTCCCCTTTTTAGTAATTTTTATATTTTTGAGATCGGGAAAGCTTAATTTCTCTATTTGGGGGGTTAATTTGAATAGATATCAAAGTATAGAAAATTTTCCATGGATGAACATGCTGAAATTTAAAAGTTTATGGCAGAAAATGAAAAGTTAATGATAGATAAAGAACTTTTACAAAGGGAAATTTGATGGAAACTTGATTTAGGAACTAAATTGAAAAATGGTAAAACCCATGAAAAATTTTGAAATTTTGAGAATACATGTGCTATAAAAGTTATATTAGAATTTTGATTAGGCTTGGAATAAGGATTAAATTGCATGAATTTTAATATCTGAGCCTAGGGATGAAATTGGAATTAATCAAAATTATAGGGGCAAAATGTTACTTTTGCCTAGATTATAAATTTAGTTCAATAGAATATGAATGGATTGAATTGATGATTAAATTCATTTATATAGATCCATAAGTACCAAACAAAGAGCTAGATCGAGGAAAGGAAAAGATTTCGGATTAGTCTATTTTAGTGAACGAATATCAATGTTATAACTTAAATGAGTATAGAAATGTGTTGTTTTAGTGCTATATTACATTGTATATGTTGTATGAAATTTGTATGCATCTTAGCTCATCCTTTTCATCATAAAATGAAAGAAATCCCAATTTATTTTGCCTTCGAAATGTGTATCCTAGAGCCCAAACTATGTGATTGAATAAATAAATGCTATATTACATTGTATCAAACTGTTGTATTTTGAAATTTGATAACGATAGAACAAGATCCATTTGAATATAAGGGATTATAGAAATTGTAATGGATGGAATGTTATATAATGGAAATTTATTGATAAAGGGTAAAATTCTGAATGAATATTGAATTCCGATGGATAAATGTGATTTCCCTGATAAAACTGCATGTGTTGCAGAATGGATTTAGCCCGTAAGGGTAATCCGAAATGAGTCTCTCGAGTATATGTTTCAATTAGGATTTAACATGGACTAGTAATCCTAATTGACTGGATTTAGCCTGGACTGGTAATCCAGAATGAAATCTATAGGGAATTCTTTGTCATATAAAGGATTTGCCTGGACTAGTAATCCGAAAAAGCCCTTAGAGTATATGTAATAGCTAGAATTTATCCTAGAGTGGTAATTCTACTATATGATATGTGGCTCGAGAGTGTACCTATAAGGTACTATTGGATATGAATTAACGGATAATGGAATTGTACACCTCAAGTGTACTACTTGAAATATCCATCAAAAATTCAATGATTCAACGGACAAAGTACGCATGTGGCATGATGAGCTCATCTATGCATATTGGTATATTATGACTAACATGTTGGTTGAGTATGTGTGAATAGGTAAATTACCAAATAGTTGGAAAGCATGTTTTGTATGGTTAATATATTGAATGTAATGGTAAGCTTAATTTATTTTATACGAGCTTACTAAGTATAATATGCTTACTAGGTTTTATTTTCCTTGTTTTATAGTGCTCAAAGCTCATGAAAGTTGGAGATTGGTTGGAGCAAATCATCACACTATCAACCTGTTGTTTTGGTATAAATGAAAATCTTATTTTGTTAATGGCATGTATAAGCTAACTAAATCAAATGATGGTGTGTAAAGGATGAATGAAACTTAGCCATTGGAATGACTAATATATTTATGTTTTAATATATGTTATGTTCCATTATACTTGTAATTGGTTAGATTATACTTGTAAGTGTTGGTGCAGGAAAATGGAAAAGACAGGTGAGAAATGAGGCTAGGAAATGGCCTTATTTTGTCTATACGGGTGTGTCACAAACGGCCTGGTACATGGGCATGTGGTCCGGCTGTGTGTCCCCTGTATTTTAAAATTTCAAAACAAAATGCTCAGAATTGAGCACACGAGCAGAGACATGGGCGTGTCTCAAACATGGGCGTGTGTCATGGCTGTGTGAAACCTATACCTAATTCGAATTAAATTAATTAACCAAACGGCCTAGCACACGGTGTGTGGCATGGCCGTGTGGCGCAAGTTAGAGAGCAACCTAAATCGGACACGGCCTGAGGCACGGCGTGTCCCTTAGACCATATAGGTGTGTGAGCCCTACACCTTGAAATTTTTTTTAAATGTCATAAAAATTCTTAGAGTTTTTGATTAAGTCCCGACTCGATTCTAATGTTCGTATTGGGCCTCGAGGGTCCATTTAAGGGACGTTCTTAGCAATCTCGATTAGTGAATAATGATTTACATGATTTATCTAAAAACATTTTAAAAGTTCTAGTAACACTTTGTAACCCTATTTCGGTGATGGATACGGGTTAGGGGTGTTACATTTATTGGTATCAGAGCTACGATTTAGCCGATTCTCGGACTAACGAAGAAAGTATGAGTTTAGCTATATATGCCATTATATAATTGTGATAGTATGATATCTCCTAAACATTTTTAAATGTATTTTTCCTATAGTAAATGTCTTCTAACTGAGCTAGAACTAATCCTGAGGAAGCTGAGAGTGCTACTCAAGCTTCTATACAAAAAGCTACATCTAGTAGTAGAAGGCCCGAGTCTGAGGGCCGAAATGATGAGGGAAAAGTCGTATTCTTTGAAATGATGAATGAATGGCTTACAGAATATATAAGAACAAATCCTGCTATTCAGCAACCTCCCCCACCTACTCCTCAACCGATTTTCGAGACATCACAGGGTACTGAAACAGTTAGAATTGGTAAAGCTCTGATTGATAAAATTAAAAATATGAAATGAAGAATTGAGCTACTACAGATGATTAGGGTGTTCAATGGGTTAACCGGCCGATTAACATTAACCGAAATAACATTTTCAAAAATTAACCGTTAACCTTTCAAAATTTTTCAAAAAATTAACTGAATCGAAATTTTTCGGTTAATTAGGTCGATTAACCAATTAACGAAAATTATATGTTTTTATTTTTGGTTAAAATTAACCAATTAATCAATTACTCGAATTAACCGAATTACCCAAATTAACGAATTAACCAAATTACGAATTAACCGAATTACCGAAATAAATCACTACATAATTAAAAATATTACATAATTTTAGTTTTAAAATTTTAGAATTTTATTTTTATTTATTAAATTATTTGTAATTTTATGATTGTGTTGGATTGGGTAATTGGGTTGGGTTGGATATTTAGGTTTGAATTGGGTTTAGGTGAATAGTAGGCCTATTTATATATTATAATTTTATTTATTAATTTTTTCGGTTAACCAAAAAAATTTGGTTAACCGACCAGTTTCGAACCGAATTAACCGTTAATCAAAAATCATAAAATAAATAACCGACTCCCGACTGAAAAAATTCGGTTAATCGACATATTAACCGAATTCGATCGGTTAACCGAATTTTTTCGATTTTACCCAAATTTTGCACACCCCTACAGATGATGATGTAGAAAAGGTTGACTTTTGGTTGGAGAATACTATCCGGGTATAAAGATGAATTGTCTTGTTTACCAACCGATTGTCTGAAATGTACGATTTCTTTATTAAAAGACACAGCCTATTATTGGTGAAAAACTATAAATTTTTTTGTTCTGAAAGAAAACATTACATGGGAGTTCTTTCAAATAGAATTCAGAAAGAAATATATAAGTCAGATATTCTAGGACCAAAAAAGAAAAGAATTCCTAGAACTTAAACATGGAAATATGACTGTATCAGAATATGAACAGGAATTTGTTCGACTGAGTAAATATGCTCAAGAATGGGTGCAAACTAAAGCTGAAATGTGCAAATAATTTGAAGAAAGGTTGAATGTAGATATTAAACTATTGATTGGCATTCTTAAAATAAGAGAATTTGCAGTATTGGCTGACCGAACATTAAAGGCAGAAGAATTAAGCAAAGAAAAGAAACAAGCTAAAAGAGAAGCTCGGGTTTCTGGTAAGAGATCTATGGGAAAATCCCAATCATCTATTTTAAAGAAATTAAAGAGACACCAGGATCGTTTTACTGCATCTGCTGGATATTCTGGAAAAGAACGGGGTTCTCAACGCTCTAACCCGAGATCATCGTCCCCATCAGTAACCAGTGTTGGAAGTGTAGGAAATCCAAAGCCAAAATGTAACTACTGCAATAAGTTTCATTTTGGGGAATGGCGCCTAAAAAATGGGGCTTACTACCGATGTGGTTCTTTTGATCATTTTCTCAGAGATTGTTCGGAAAGAGGGGAAAAGAGATTAAATAGATTTCAAAGCCAAGTAATACTGTCTTTAGAGGTAGACCACCTCGACACCCTGCAAATTTTGGTGGTATCCGAAGTGTTACAAAAGATTCAACAATTAAATCTAAAGCATGAGCACCGATGAGAACTTATGCTATACGTGCCAGAGAGGATACCTCCGCCCCAAACATCATTACTGGTACATTTTCTTTACTTGGCATCGATATTATTTCTTTAATTGATCCCACTTCCACACACTCATATATATACACAAAATTAGTAAATGTTAAAAATTTACCGGTTGAATTAACTGAATTTGTGGTGGAAGTTTCAAATCCCCTAGGTCAATGTGTGATGGTGGATAAAGTTTGTAAAAACTGTCCATTGATGGTAAAGGGTAAATGTTTCTCAACTAATTTGATGTTACTTCCTTTTGATGAGTTTGATGTAATATTGGGAATGGATTGGTTAACCCAGCATGATGCAGTAGTGAATTGTAAACAAAAATACATTGTGTTGAAATGTCAGAATGGTGAGTTACTCCATGTTGAATCTAATAGATTAGATGGGTTGTCTAATGTGATTTCAGCAATAACAGCATAGAAATGTATCAGAAAGAGATACGATGCTTATCTTGCTTATGTGTTGGATACAAAGGTAACTAAGTCAAAGATTCATCGAGTGTCGGTAGTGTGTGAATTTCCTGATGTGTTTCTGGAAGAATTACCTAGTTTTCCACCGGTTAGAGAAGTGGAGTTTTCTATAGACCTTATTCCGGGAACAACACCAATATCAATAGCACCTTACAGAATGGCTCCTGCTGAGTTGAAAGAGTTGAAAGCACAGTTACAAGAATTAATTGACAAAGGCTTTGCTCGACCCAATTTCTCACCTTGGGGTGCACCAATTTTATTTGTGAAGAATAAATATGGATCTCTGAGGTTATGTATTGATTACATGTAGCTAAATAAAGTTACAATGAAGAATAAATATCCATTGCCTCAAATAGATGACTTATTTGATCAGTTGAAAGGAGCTACCATATTTTCAAAATTGATCTTCGTTCAAGTTATTATCAATTACGGGTAAAGGACTTAGATGTTTAGCTTTTAGAACTAGGTATGGTCACTATGAGTTTTTAATGATGCCATTTGGGTTGACTAATGCACCGGCAGTGTTTATGGATCTGATGAATAGAATTTTCAGACCGTACCTAGACAGGTTTGTAGTGGTATCCATTGATGATATTTTAGTCTATTCTCGAGATGAAAAAGAGCATGCTGATCATCTGAGAATTGTATTACAAACTCTACGGGAGAAGCAATTGTATGGCAAGTTCAGTAAATGTGAGTTTTGGATACGGGAAGTTGGATTTCTTGGCTGCTGAAGGTATCAGGGTAGACCCGAGTAAAATTTCAGCAATTGTCAATTGGATTCCACCAAAGAGTGTGTCAAAAGTCAGAAGTTTTCTAGGTCTAGCTGGATATTATCGAAGATTTGTTAAAGGGTTTTCAATGATAGCCTCTTTGATGACTCGATTGTTACAGAAAAATGTGAAGTTCGAGTGGACTGATAAATGTCAGCAAAATTTTGACAAGCTAAAATATTTATTGACTGAAGCACCTGTCTTAGTACAGCCTGAATCGAGTAAGGAATTTGTGATTTATAGTGATGCATCTTTAAATGGTTTAGGTTGTGTTTTGATGCAAGAAGGTAAAGTAATTGCCTATGCTTCAAGACAACTGAAACCACATGAAAAGAATTACCTGATACATGATCTTGAATTAGCAGCTCTAGTGTTTGCATTAAAAATATGGCGACATTATTTATATGGTGAAAAATGTCATATCTTCACTGATCACAAAAGTCTGAAGTATTTGATGACATAAAAAGGCTTAAACTTGAGACAACGCAGGTGGTTTGAACTGTTAAAAGATTATGATCTTGTGATTGATTATCATCTGGGTAAAGCTAATGTTATTGCTGATGCTTTGAGCAGAAAATCTTTATTTGCTTTACGAGCAAGGAATACCTAGTTGTCTATCTCTGATGATGGTTCTATTATTGCTGAGTTGAAGATTAGACCAGTATTTTTGCAACAAATTTTTGAAGCCCAGAAAAATGATGTTGAGTTACAGGTAAAACGGGAACAATGTGAATTGAACCCTGATTCGAAATTTCAAATTGGGTCTAATGGTTGTTTGTTGTTTAGAGATAGATTATGTGTGCCGAGGAATTTAGAGTTGGTACAGAAGATTTTATATGAAGCTCACAATGGTATAATGTCTGTTCATCCTGGTAGTAATAAAATGTACAATGATCTGAAAAATATGTATTGGTGGCCGAGAATGAAAAAAAGATATTTCGAAATTTGTATCCAAATGCTTGATATGTCAGCAAGTGAAAGCTAAGCATCAGGTGCCTTGAGGTTATTACAGCCAGTTGTTATACCCGAATGGAAATGGGAAAGAGTTACAATGGATTTTGTGTCGGGATTACCGGTTAACAAAGTTGCACACTTTATGGTTAACAAACTGGTATAAAGTCTTATGCTGACCTTAAAAGAAAAGAAATAGAAATTGAAGTTGGTGATAAGGTATTCTTAAAAGTGTCACCTTGGAGGAAAGTTCTTCAATTTGGACGGAAGGAAAAATTGAGTCCAATATTTATCGGGCTCTATGAAATCATTGAAAGAATAGGACCGGTTGCGTATCGGTTGGCGTTACCACCAGACCTTGATAAAATCCATAATATTTTTCATGTATCAATGTTATGACGGTATCAATAGAATCCTTTACATGTTATTTCTCCGACAGAAATTAAGATTCAGCCTAATATGATATATACTGAAGAACCGATCAAGATTTTGGCACGGGAAACAAAAGAACTGAGAAATAATAATATGGCATTGGTAAAAGTTATTTGGCAAAAACATGGAATTGAAGAAGCTACTTGGAAGCTAGAGGATACATGAGGAAGTAGTACCCTAATCAATTTACTGGTAAGATTTTTTAGGATGAAAAATCCTTAAGGGGGAGAGTTGTAACAACCCAATTTCAGTGAAGTCCGAATAGTGGTTTCGTAAACACAAATCTGAGCTGAAAAGATAAAATATTTTAATATTATGAAATGATTAGTAATGTGGTAGAAAGATTTCATGAGAATTTTGATAAGAAAAATTTATCAATTAGGTGCTTAATTGTAGAAAGGACTAAATTACATAAAATGTCAAATTTAAATTCTAGCAGCTATAAGGATTAAATAGCTATGGAATTCAAAACTTGAGGTCCTTAAATGGTAATTAGACCATTGATGAAAAATATGTAGATATTTTTGTGAATCATCCATGGAAAAATTAGAAAAGGCTAAGGACTAAATTGGAAATGAGAAAAATTAAAAGATGATAGTTAATTAAATAGAATATCATCTTATTTTCATATCATCTTCCCTAAATATTTCCATGGAAACCCTAGGAAAGAGAAAACAAGCTTTCAAGGCATAAATTGGTAAGTTCCTATGTCCCCTTTTTAGTAATTTTTATATTTTTGAGATCGGGAAAGCTTAATTTCTCTATTTGGGAGGTTAATTTGAATAGATATTAAAGTATTGAAAATTTTCCATGGATGAACATGCTGAAATTTAAAATTTTATGGAAGAAAATGAAAAGTTGTTGATAGATAAACAACTTTTACAAAGGGAAATTTGATGGAAACTTGATTTAGGGACTAAATTGAAAAATGGTAAAACCCATGGAAAATTTTAAAATTTTGACAGTACATGTGCTGTAAAAGTTATATTAGAATTTTGATTTGGCTTGGAATAATGATTAAATTACATGAATTTCAATTTTCGAGCCTAGGGATGAAATTGGAATTAATTAAAAGTATAGGAGCAAAATGTTACTTTTGCCTAGATTGTAAATTTAGTTCAATAGAATATGAAATGGATTGAATTGATGATTAAATTCATTTATATAGATCCAGAAGTACCAAACAAAGAGCTAGATCGAGGAAAGGAAAAGATTTCGGATTAGTATATTTTAGTTATGAATGAATATCAAGGTAAGTTCGTATAACTTAAATGAGTATAGAAATGTGTTGTTTTAAATGCTATATTACATTGTATATGTTGTATGAAATTTGTATGCATGATATGTATGGAAATTGTAATGATGGAATGTTATATGATGGAAATTTATTGATAAATGGTAAAGTTCTGAATGAATATTGAATTCCAATGGATAAATGTGATTTCTCTGATAAAATTACATGTGTTGCAGAATGGATTTAGCCCAGCTGGGTAATCGAAATGATTCTCTCGAGTATATGTTTCAATTAGGATTTAACATGGACTAGTAATCCTAATTGACTGGATTTAGCCTAGACTGGTAATCCAGAATGAACTCTATAGGGAATTCTTTGTCATATAAAGGATTTGCCTGGACTAGTAATCCAAAAAAGCCCTTAGAGTATATGTAACAGCTAGAATTTATTCTGGACTGGTAATCCTGCTTTATGATATGTGGCTCGAGAGTGTACCTATAAGGTACTCTGGATATGAATTAACGGATAATGGAATTGTACACCTCGAGTGTACTACTTGAAATATCCATCGAAATTCAATGATTCAAGGGAAAAAGTACGCATGTGGCATGATGAGCTCATCTATGCATATTGGTATATTATGACTAACATGTTGGTTGAGTATGTGTGAATAGGTAAATTACCAAATAGTTGGAATGCATGTTTTGTATGGTTAATATATTGAATGTAATGGTAAGCTTAATTTATGTTATATGAGCTTACTAAGTATAATATGCTTAATAGGTTTTATTTTTCCTGTTTTATAGTGCTCAAAGCTCGTGAAAGTTGGAGATTGGTCGGAACAAATTATCACACTATCAACTTGTCGTTTTGGTATAAATGAAAATCTTATTTTGTTAATGGCATGTATAAGCTAACTAAATCAAATGATGGTGTGTAAAGGATGAATGAAACTTAGCCATTGGAATGGCTAATATATTTATGTTTTGATATATGTTATGGTTCCATTATACTTGTAATTGGTTAGATTATACTTGTAAGTGTTGGTGCAGGAAAATGGAAAAGTTGGGTGAGAAATGAGGCTAGGAAATAGCCTTATTTTACCCATACGGGTGTGTCACACACGGCCTGGTACATGGGCATGTGGTCCAACTATGTGTCCCTTATATTTTAAAATTTCAAAACAGAATGTTCAGAATTGAGCACACGGGTAGAGACACAGGCGTGTGTCTCAGCCGTGTGGGTGACACAGCCTTGAACACGGGTGTGTGTCATGGCCATGTGAAACCTGCACCTAATTCGAATTAAATTAATTAACCACACGACCTAGCACACGGGGGTGTGGCATGGCTGTATGGTGTAAGTCAGAGAACAACTTAAATCGGACACAGCCTGAGGCACGGGCATGTCGAAGGGTCATACGGGCGTGTCCCTTGGACCACACGAACGTGTGAGCCTTGCACCTTGGAAAATTTTTAAAATGTCATGAAAAATTTGTAGAGTTTTTGATTAAGTCCCGACTTGATTCTAATATTCGTATTGGGCCTCGAGGGTCCATTTAAAGGACGTTCTTAACAATCTCGGTTAATGAATAATGATTTAGATGATTTATCTAAAATTGATCTGAAAAGTTTTGGTAACACTCTATAACCCTGTTCTGGTGATGAATACGAGTTAGGGGTGTTACAATAAGGTTTTGCATGGGGGTTATCAATGATTAAGATAATAGTAATTTGTATATAAATAAGTTTTAATGGTGGTCCTATGTTCTGTAAAAAGTTTTTTTGCTAGTTCAAGAAAGATGTCTAAGTCTGGAGTTTAGAACTGGAGTAGGTCAGTATCAGGTGAGTCTCTATCTTGACTCTCTTATGTAAATTGTTCAAGTAGAAACATATATATAAAAGATAATGGTATCTATGAAAATCAGTAAGTGTATAAGTATAGTAAAGATGAGATATGGATTATGGTGATATGTATAAAGTTTTGTTGATAAAGAATGTTGAAGGGTAAGAATACAGGTAAAGTTTGATCAACAGAAAGTATGAGTTCAATCTGGAAATCGAATAAATTTGGGTAAGTAAATGTTGAGTAAGTATTCCTTTATGAAGCCTCTAGTACGAGAGTTATATTACTAACTAAATTGGCAGATCATGAAATGAAATTAAGTGTAAGACCATGAAGTTAAGACCCACGACATCATGGTGTAGCCTCTAGTAAGTTGAAGACTGGATTGGCAGATCATGATACATGAATGTGTATAAGTCCATGTGGTGAGACCCATGGAAAGACATGTCTGTATGTATGTTCATGGTGTAGCATTCAATAATGTGTAAATTGAATTGACAGATCACAATACATGAAATTTTGATAAGTTCATAAGGGAGACACCCATGGCACTTTCTATGAAAGTTCGTCGGGATTGTAAACACATAAATCTATATGATGCATTTATGGCATATTTTTGTTTATATTTTATGGCACACTTTGCTAAGCCTATTTGATAAGATATGCTTATTCACCCTTCTGGTAAGTTTTGGGTAAACTTTGATTGTTCTATGATAGTTAATTCTATAATAAGGTTATTAAATGCATAAGGTTAATTTGGTTGAATTAAATAAAGGAAGTTCCGAAAAGAAGTGTGTATTTGTATGTTAAAAAGTGTATCTGCAGTGGTAATCTATTAGTTTTAAAAGTGGGCGTATTCATGGTTATGAAAGACATAAGAAATTGTCAATTCAAGTTTGTTTGAGTTAGGTAATGGTTGAATCTAAGTTATTTGGGATATGCTATATATGAGTTGTATAATGGCTTCTTCTGAAATCATATAGAATCTGAATTATCGTTATCCTGAGTATCTGGGGTTTCGAAATAGAGTAATGTGGAATTCATCTGAATGATCTGTCTAGTACATTATTAGTGAGAGTTTGAATGGTACCAAACCAATGTATGATTTGATTAGTAGTTTGATGGTATTTAGATATGCGTAAGTATTTGCCAAATGTATATGTATCTGCCAATGATTAATATCTGTAAACAACTGTTCTAGAATAAGTTTGTGTGTGAAGAGATGATATGTATGAATTGGGCTTTAAAGGTATATTGTTTTGAGAAGTACATGTGATTTAAAAAATGTCTAGAAGGATCTTCAATTAGACAATTAAGAAAGAATTAGTACGTTAAGAGTATGATAGTTGGAGTGGAAGTGTATGTCGAAATTGTGATAGTATCCGCTCGAAATGGAAGTAAGTGGTTTAGAAGGGTACCTGGTGCATTGATGTTCTTCCAATCTTATAAACTATCCACGAAGGTATTTTTGTGATAAAGCTTACTAAATTCTTTTGAACTTACAATGTTTTTTGTTGTTTCAAGTATATGGTAAAAGAATGCGCCAAGAGTATGTTAAGATAGCGGCGAAGTGGAATATTATGCATACAGTGGAGAAGTTGTGTAGTTTAGGGTTACGCCCTAAGAGTTTATCTTTTACAAACTTTATACTGTAATAACTTGTAACAAGTCTGGATTAAATTTTTTTAATATTGTCCCTTATTCTCATATATCAATTTTCTCAATTAAATTAATAAGTAAAATGTTTTAAGTAAGGAATGTTTGTCAACTGTTTGATATTTGGTTACGTATTGTGTATAATAACATTTGAGATCCAGACCCGACGAATCTGGTTGGGTTGAGGGTGTTACATTGTAAGACTAAACTCGACATCCACCAATGTCGAGGTCTATGTAATTAGTTATCTTCTCAAATAGTAACCCCATCAAGGGTTTCTACAAAAGGAAGACCTGACATGCAACTTTTTTGAACTTGGCACCCATAGATGTCAAGTTTAATACAATAAGTTATGGTTTAGGAATCTCGTTTAGGGTTTCAAGGCATTTGAAAATGACTCACTAAACTCACTACCTATAAGTGTCAAGTTTAGTTCAAAAATTAAAGTTGTGACCTATAGTTGCCAACTTTATTTGCTAAGATCATGATTGATTCTTATCGAGTTCATGGTTTGAAAAATCTACAAATATGATACATGGCACATCCTTCTCTCATATCAAACATCCATATCCAAACCTTAAACCCTAAACCATTTCCCTAATCTTTAAATTTGTAGTTTACATATTAATGCTTAAGGTTTAAGGGTTATGGATTTAATTAAGGTTTAGAGTTGAGGGTTTAAATATACATACCAAGCTTGAAAAACCAAAGGGTTTTACTTACCCTTTAAACCATATCCGCACATTAAATTATTTTAAAATGAATAACGATGGGTTTAGAGAAATGGGTTACTAAGTTGACATTTGTAGGCTTGATAATTTCCATATTTTTTAAATGTCAACTTAGCCATTAATATTGGATTCCAGCTTCATCCAAACAGGAGGATGCTCAATCATCATTTGAACCTTTTGTATTAATATGAAACCATTGAATAGATGTCCTTAAGATCAAATTGTTACTAATTTGATATCATCATGTTTGATAGATACATTTTCCTCGTTTAATTTCAAGTTAGTTAACGACTTAAAGGATTTTCACATTACCTCAAGACTTGAAGATACCTCATCTAACATTTTAATATAGAATATGTGTAGTATGAAAAGATGTTGTTGACTCTTTTATTTAGTGACATGAAAGTTCCATCTTATGTTTGCTTACATAAACATAAGCGAGCACTGTAACACCCTTTACCCATATTCGACACCAGAACCGGGTGAAAGGCATTATCGGACTTAACATACTTAATCATACAAAATCGATCATAAATTTTCTTTCCAACTTTAAAACTTTTCATTCATAATCATATTGTCCCTATTACGGGCCTACGAGACCCAAAACATATGTATGGAGAGGTTCGGGACTGATCAGGAAGCTTACGAACATTTAAATTTTTTTGCTTAAAACAAGGTCACACGCCCTTGTGGAAAGGAACATGCCTGTGTGGGCAGGCCGTGTGGTCACACATGCCTATGTCCCTAATCCATGCGGATTTTATTTTTCATTTCGAACCTACAAGGGTTTTCACACGGCCTGGCACATGCCCGTGTCTATGGCCCTTGTCCCTCACATGGTCATGACACACTCGTGTGTGGAAACCTTGACATTCTGTTTATGACGTCAGCAGACATTTAAGTCACACAGTCCGGGTCACACACCCATGTGATGAACTTAATTTTTGCAATTAATGTGCAGACTTCACACAGTTGAGACACATGGCCATGTCTCTGCCCGTGTGTTTCTGATGGGCATTCTGTTTTGCTAAATTTGGATGCAGGGGACACACGGCCTATCAACACTCCCACGAGGCTGACCGTGTGTCACACACAGCCTAGACACACGCCCATGTGTCTACCCGTGTGGACAAATATAAGACTATTTAGCAAGCCATTTGCCACCTTGAAAAGCAACCACACTTATACCATTTCAAGCAACACATAACATAACAATGATGCACTTCTAATATCTACAATCAAGACATCCACACCTTAATTCACATTACATTCATCATGCATATACTTCACACATAACTCATTCAATTGCACAAGCTTGCACTTCATGAATTTTATCATCATTGAATATATATAACTTAACTATATTGGCCAATTCCAATGGACATTTACAAAATGAATAAGTAACACTAATGACCAACACATTGGCTAACCAATGTGACATATAAAAAAATGACCAAGTTCCAATACATGCCATACCCAAAATAATCAAACTTTACTATACCCAAAAGAATAGCTTGATAGTGTGAATCGAGTTCCGACGTCCTTCGATCCCCGAGCTAGTTTGGCGATACTACAAGGAAAGAAAAAAGAGAGGGAGTAAGCATAAAGCTTAGTAAGTCTGCATGTAATAGATAACAATATGAAATCTTGTAATAACATCCACATATTACATTATGAATTAACACAAAATTCTCAAGCAACATTGACATGGCTTACTCATGCTCTCTCTTACCAACCACATATCACATACTGGACTCATTTCTCGTAAGTTTTGCATAGGTACCTGTATCACTCCATCACATAAATTTAGTCCTTTTTCCATCTTTAACATAAACTTTAATACTTTACCCATTTTGAACCACTTGGAATATCAAATGATACTCGGAAATTGTCATACATGTAATAAGATGCCAATGCCATATCCCATATATGGTCTTATACGGGATCTCAATTCGGTCGAGTCTATATTCCAGATATGTTCTTATACAGGACCTTATTAATCTAATGTCGTGACAAGGGTATCCTCTCTATTCCTAAGGTTCAACCGGGACTTCGACACAGTAAAAGTTCATCATTTTTATCATCGAGACCTCATTAACCAATTTCATATAAAGAATATATATTTCATGTAATATCAAGCATTTAAATACATAATTACATAATGTTGATTTATTACACACAAACTTACCTCGATACCAAAATATAGATAGTTGTTCAATTTAGTCCACCACTTTGTTCTTTCCTCGGTTTAGTCCGAACTTCATGTTTCTTGATCTATAATGACAGATTTCACTTATTAAATTATCACATTGAATAAAACAGCCAATGAATTATACTTTGGCAAAAATTATAATTTTACTCCTAAACTTTCACATATTTACAAAATGGTCCCTATGCTCGTATGATGAAATGTGTTCATTTTTCTCACACCCAAGCTTAGCTGATTCATAACTTCTCTTATAGTAGCCCAAAATTTCAACTATTTTACATTCTATACACATATTATTTCATCTTTTACAAATAGGTCCTTTTTTTATCAATTTCACTAAAAATCATCTAGCAAAAGTTGTTTATCACACTTCAAACTTTCATATTCTACCACTAGACATCAAAATACATGCATGTCATTAATGGGTAAAATTTTAAACACAAACCTTAGCTCAAAATAGTGGTAGAAATAGCTAAATCAAGCTAGAGGATTTCAAAAATATGAAGAACATCAAAAACGGGGCTAGGAGGTACTTACAGTCAAGCTTGAAAGTGAAACAAAACCCTAGCTATGGCTCCTTGAAATTTTTGGCTATGGGGACGAAGATGGACACCAATTTTGACTTCTTTTCCCTTTTTATTAATTTATTAACCAAATGACTAAAATGCCCTTAAGGCCCTTCCTTGAGATTTTTCCCTTCCATGTCCATTTTTGTCCATCATGAGATATAATGGTCTAATAAGAACCTCTAATAAATTTTCTAATGCTATCTCATACTTAAAACTTCTAGAATCTCATATTTATCAATTTTGCAATTTAGTCCTAAAAGATAAATTGATCACTAAATCATAAAATTCCTTCATGAAATTTTCACACAACCATGCAAACATGTCATAGACCTCATAAAAACCATAATATATATATTTCTACTTTGGATTTGTGGTCTCTCAACCACTATTCCAACTAGACTCTAAATCTGGCTGTTACAAGCACAATATCTATAATCGTCCATTTAGAAGATCTATTTTAGGGTTTAGAATAACGATATTAGATAATATCAAATATTACAATTATGTGCTTAATTTTAATTAATACATACCTTATTAAATTTCAAAAATTGATGAGATTGGCCCTAAACACCTTGTACTTGAAGTGTTTATTTGTACTTGTATTTTGATGATAAATGGTTGTTGATGAAAAAATCTATCAGGCCTTCATTGTTAAAAAAAAAAAAAAAAATCTTCTCTATTCAGAACGAATTGTTTTCAAAGTCATGATGCAATTCGAATTTTTCCATCTTTAATGTTTGATAATGCAAGTTTTAAATTTCATTTTTTATTTGAAATGAAATAATATAAGGGTAAATATTTGGTACATCAAGAATGTACTTTTTTATTCCATAAGTTATCATAAAAATTGTAACGTATCTTTCTTTTAAATATTTTTAAATATTTTATTATTTTAAATCTTTTATTTTATTATACCCTATAGAACAGTTGTCAATCTTTTATCCCTATTTGTGGAGTCTAAAACTCCATTGACAAAGGTATCAATAAAATTTAATTTGTAAATGAAAATTTATATAGAATTAATAAATTAATTTCACAATATTTTCTCAATTTAAAATTTATTGAGAATGTATATACATATCAATAATTTTATGATGACATCTATACTATTATTTAAGTTTTGATAAAGTTAGTGTCATGAGTCAATCGAGCACTAATTCGATTAGGAAAATTATGAAAATATCCTTATGTAGTTAAAATAAGTTATATTATTTGAGGATATTTTAATCTTTTATTTTAACAAAACCAATAAAATATGCATATTGTAGGATTGGAACATACATTAATTGGATTAGTAAAACTTTAAATTTAACACCACTCAACCAAAGCTTTATTTTTAATATTTTATGTGTTATTATAATTAATTAGTTTCAAATTATACGTTTCATTATTTGTTGGATATTATATTTAAACACTCATTTATATTCTAAATTTGTAATTTTCACTAGAAGTGTCCATAAATTTGGGTTGGGCCCAACTAAAATTTTAGGCCTGTTTATTAGGCTTGGGCCCACCCTGACCCAAAAAATGGGCTTAAAATTTTGCCCAAGCTCAAATTTCGGATAAAATACTAAAATTCAGGCTCATCTACCAGTATTAATTTTATATTATTTTTTCAAAATATAATACATAAAAATACTAAAGACATTAAAATAAAATTTTCCAACAAATTGAAAATAAATTAAAAATATATATACTTAAATAACACTAAGATAGGTATAACTTAACAAGCAAATGCCTCTAACATAATAATAAAATTAATAATAAAATAAGAGTTATACAATATTCAAAATAATAACAACAAAATAATTGCAACATAATAGTCAAATTGTAGCAAAATAATAAAAAAATAACAAGAAAATAGCAACAAAACAATAAAAAATAGTAAGAAAACAATAAATAATAAGAACTTTTTGTTACATATTTGAGTCAGGTTGGGTCAAAAAAGCCTTACTTGAGGCTCAACTTATCTTCTAAACGGGTTTTTTTTTACTTAAACCTATTTTCGGACATATACTTTACTCAAATTCTCTAACTCTTTAAACAGGATTTTGGACCTGGCAAATTTTGACGCTCATATCTATACTATAATAGGATTTCTAGTATTGTTTAAAAGTTCAAAATTAAATTTATCTGACGTGGGCGATGACGCGTCTCCTTAAGAAAGGACAAGAAGGACATTTGGTTTTGTGCTGTCCCCTGGTCACTGTGACTTCACTCATCTTTCTTAAGAAATAAAATATATCCTATCATCTTTGACCTTCATACGTAACTGATTACGTGTTAAGAGTTATAGAACCAGCTTTTTAGAGTTAATTTTTGTAATAGCAGCGTAAAATCTTCTTTAATTACATAAATTAATATTTTGTATGATTATAATAAAATAGTATTTAACATTATTCTATTATATAAATAACATTAACTAATTTTAAAAATTATTAAAACATACTAATTTTTTGTTTAATTAAACAAATTATTCGTAATGTTTTCAACAAAATAAATTACACAAAGTATTATCTAATTATACAAACTATTATAATCTTTTGTAATATTTTATATTACATGCAAACTTATCAAAACTCATTCCAAGAAATTTCCCTTAGAATTTTGCAAGTTTGAAGCGAAGTGAAGGCCGACGCGTGCTTGAACAACACCCAAATTTCTTCATCTTCATGTTCTGGACTGGTCCGGCCGTACTACAATATCTATTTTTTTCATCAATTTAATACGACTTATAATAATTATTAATAAAATTTATAGGTATCAATTTTGGATTCATTGAATATCAATTTTCTGATTCTCTTCGATCACCCATAGCTTTACATTTGATTACCTACGGATTGGATTTTTTATTATCATTATTATTTTTTAATATTATAATCATAAATTTTGATTATATTTATTTTTGTGAGTATAATATGTAGAATTATTTATAGACACTTTTCAATCCATAAATAAAAAGATGATACGTTTCAGTGTACTCAAATTTATATTTTTTTATATTTACAACAATGTTCATACAAATCGAGTTAAGACTCAAGCGACACTAATCCGATGACTTTTATTTATTAATTTTTTTATCAAATTATACACATCATCGTGTAATTTTCCTTTTTGTAAAATTTGATTTCTCTATTATTATTTGCTAAATTATGATAGTTTTATTTTCGATTTATTAAAATTAAGCTCAATACGTAATATGTTCCATTAGCTCCATTATAAATGATGACATAATTCTCTTGTGGCAATTAATTGTCTTATGTAACAGACACATTGACATATTCATATGCCAAATAATTTTATTAAAAAAATATTAAAATGCATTTTAAAAGAGACAAATTCTTACCAACAATCCTATCGATCGAAATCAAAGTTAATTGTTGAGAAATAGAGTAAAACCCTTAATCAACAACCTTTACCAGCGAGAACAATAGCAAAGAGTTGAAAAAATAAAAAAGAAAAGCAATGGCTTGCAATAGCGATTAACTTATCCATGTTATACTAGTCTAGAAAACAAGTAATACTCCTACCAAATAAACAACAAATACTTATCGATTCCCAAAAGAAGCACTTGATGAAAGTCAAGTAAAAGGATCAATAAAAAGACTAAAGGTATTATCTTGTCAAACCAATTACATGCAAGGGATATCTCAATCCTCACATACTCTCATAACAAGCATAACCTCAAATATTGCAAGAAGACCTTGATATAAAATATTAAGTAGGTAAATCCAAAGGTATCTTATCCTTCACCTTCTACTACTTTAAAAATCACTCCTTAGCCAACATTTTTCATCTCTTCTGACTAAATTTCATCAGAGCTTTCTCTTGTATTTTATAGTATATAATTTTTGGCATCCATATGCACCAATTTTTGATGTAATAAAATAATTAGTTAAAAGAATTCAAGTCCAACTAGGACTTCTACCACCCCATGGCTAACAACTCCAATGGATAATTTCCCTTGTGTGCCACAACTCATAGCTCGCTATCCTTGTTCAATTTAATTATATGTTATTCAACCTAATATATTAAAGTATATGAGTTCTATACACGTGATCATTTATTTATTCAAGATTTAAGTAAATTATGTCATGAACGCCACAAGTTAATAATTTCTAAACAAATTTAGGATAAATTTAATCTGGGTCCAATCCAATGTATTGTTAGTCTAAATAATCGCATCTACGTCTCTATTTCTAAAAGTCAATTCAACTTCAATAGCCAAGATAAGTCATCTCCCTAATTGGACTTATAGATGACAAAATTGTCTTAACATGAATCAGTTGCTCAATATGATTCTATGGGCTACAAGTAATTTAGATTACCTATTAACATATGTTGTCTTCTTGCATTATAACCCGACCATATAATGCCATTTAATATTAGTTAAGTCTTACGTAATCAAGGAGCTAATATTTGCTTGTACATTTTTTATTTTCATACAAAAACCATTAAGAACAATCATAAAAATAATATTAAATAAAAATGTGGTACTTTTATTTTGTTAATCAATTTGAAAATTTACAAGTAGTCATGACAAAACCATTAAACTAAAGGCACAAATCCTAATAAATTTCCTATTCAAGTACATACTATGCATATTTGGTAAGCCTCATACACTCATCATTGATAATGCACTCAATTTTTAGCCTCTACAATTAAAGGGTTTTACAAAAGATTCATGTTAGCCCTAATATGCTTATATAACACATCCTCAAAACAAGCATTCAAACTAAAACATTCAACAAAAATATCTTCACACCATTAGAGAAAAAGGCTTGATGAGGCTAAAGAAGTATCAGTTGAAGAAGTTTTAGGCATCCCCTAGTCCTTACAAAAACCTATAATGTAGGCCACGGGATATATGCAACTTAACCTAGTTTATGACACAAAATTAGTCATACAGGTAGAAATAAAGATCAATACCTTAATGACTAAGCACATTGCTATTCAGACAACAACAATCTACTAATCAACTTTGCTCTCATCAAGGAGACTAGAGAAAATTTATATATAAGCCAGTTCGCATGAAACAACCTAATGTTTGATAATGTCAAAAAATAGTTTTGGGTTGGCTTCCTTAATTCGAGTCATTTCGGGCAGTTAAATCGAGAGATTTTTGGGAATGAGTACAATAGTGGATTAGGATGTCATTAGTTACTAATTAGGTAATAATAAGAATATTAAGAGGTTAATTTAAAGAGCTTAGCAATTAAATAGGTTTATGGACTAAATTGTAAGGTTCGCAAAACTAGTGGGGTCACTCTATGAATATTAAAAAATATGGTTTAGCGTATTAAAGGTCTTTACATTGTAAATATCTCAAGTCCGTGATAGCAAAATTCCTATTTTTGAATTTGCAAGAGAGGGAATGACTAAAGGGAGTGATTTGTCATGATCATTTTCTCCAAACTTGCAAAAAAATTCTCTCTAACTTTTCCCTCAAAATTTAATCAATATTTGAGTATCTTTCAAGATTTAAAATTTGGGAAGTTGATTTTCATTAAAACCATTCATTTTAACAAGATTTCTAGATCAAATTTCAACATTTTCTTACTTCTCTTGTTAGTCACATTGGAGGTTTTGGAAGAGTAGATGAGTTGAGTGTTTTTTTTATTTTATTTCTTAGCTACATTTTGATATTTCCAGTAAGGAAAAGTGTTTTCTAATCTTAAATTATCGTTTTAAACCATTTTATCTTGATTTTTTATTTTATCTCTATTTTTATTTTATTTTGATCACTTTTCAAGTTAGTGAGAGAAAACTTTGATCCATTCATTTCTTGGTTTTGGTTTTTTAGCATGATTCTTGTTAGAAATAAGTTTGGAATGGAGTGGAATAGTTGAGACTTAAGTTAGAATAAAGTTTTGTTAAGGTTTTCCTAAGATTCCATTCTTGAGAGGTTGTAGAACTTTAGAGAAAGTTTGTGTAAGAGTTAGTGTTGCTAGTAAGTCTTGAGTAATTAGAAGGTCTTAAAAATGATTCTAAGGTTAGATTTCATGTTTCAATAAGTTAGACTAGAGTTTTCAAGAGTTTTGACTAAAAGCGAGGAAGTGTCTTGCTATATTGAGATGCATTTCATGAGTAATATTAGGTTATTTTTCTGCTTAATGGTTATTTTTCTAACTATATTTGTGACACCCAGTTTAAGGGGTTATAAATTCAAGTAGAGTAGAGAGTAATCATGAAGGCCTGACCTATCCTACCAAATGTTGTCTTGGCGTATAGGTTGAGTGCATAGTAAATATTGTAATATTATGTAAGGATTGTTCTCAGAATGTATTAAGTCGTAAAGAAGAAGAGTTTGGTAAGAGTGTTGAGACCCTGGTAAAAAGAGGGTTATCGCCAAAGGTATTGTATGCCAATTCATTGAGTTATTGTACTAGTTACAATGTAAGTAAAGTAATTAAGGGCTTTGGTTAAGGTAACTGGATCTTGTCCATATTGAATTTATTTTATTATATTTTCAAGTAAAGTTGTAAGCCACTATAAAAGAAGTTTCTAGAGGAGAGTCACATGTCCATTTTATCTCTCGACCTCACCGACTAAACCGGGACTCATCAAATTGGTGCCCAATAAAATGTCCTCTCGGTCTCACTTATCTTGATTTTCCCTTAGGGGCATCAATATTAAGTTTTTAAGTCTATTTGGTTTAGTCTAATTTTGCAATTTAGTCCCTAGATCTAAAAACCAATTACCTAACATTTCCATCAAACAACCCCTAAAAATTTAACTACTCATACTCATAGTGAAAGCCATAATCAGCAATGAATCAAATGAAAATGACATTAACTTAAACCCTAAGCAAATAAATAAAAACCAAGATTCCTTGCAAAAGTTTGGATACAATAACAATGACAACAAGAAAAGTAAACAAGAGCACTAAAGAAGTGATTTTTAACAGAGAAAATGTAATAAAGCTAAACTACAAGAAACTAAGAAACACCAAAAAATAAGCAAGAAATGAAACCCTAAAATATGGAGAAGAAAACTAAACCTTAAGAGATGAAGAGCATAATCCTAAAAACCTAAAAATCAGAAGTGTATATTTCGTTTCAACAAATTTGGCCTATTTCAACAGAGTTTTATGTACAAAAATGTTTATCAAATTGCCCCTAAATATCTAATTTTGGTTGGGGGACATGTTGGATAAGGATTGCCCCTGTGGTCATTTTTTGTCTCCCTTGACAGTGATATCGTGATACTTGGGTATCACGATATTAGCTCAATCTTGAAATGGGGGTTTTAAGAGTCTTGTGTATCGCGATGCCACTATAGGTGGCTTTAGCTTCTTTGTTTCAACACTATCAGGGGTATTACAACTTCCAGGCTTTGATATCATGATACCTCCCTTTTCGATGATGTTCTCGCTCCATTTAGGCCACCATGGGCTCTCTACATCATCCACCAACATCGTTAGATGCCCCAAATGCCAATTGGTCATCTCGAGTCTCAAAATAGCATAAAATGCACAATAATCACTTATTTGTGCAAGAAATTGAAACTAAGTAAAAACATAGCAAAAACATATAAATTGCTCAAAAACAAGCTCTTTAAGCGTATTAGGGAGCCTTATTTGACATATCAAATTACGGTAAATCACATAAATAAATAGGACATTAAAACAATGGGACATGTAGTGAAATGGAACTAGGCCACCAAGTGATAGAACTTTTCAAAAAGAGTTCAAAATTGTACAAAAGTCACTCGTGCCAAACCTCTTTTCATTAAAAACAAACCACTAGCTACAAACCATGTGTCTCCACTAGATCATCACATGCCTTAGGAACCTACTTCAACCATCATTACATTTAAATGACATTTCTTCATAAGATGCATTGACTGCGCTATAATTAATGAGGGCCGTTATTTCAAAAGGCTTTATATGCCATGATAATTAGTTAACCACAATCAGTACACATTTTCCCATCTAAAGGAAAACCTCACCTTTAAATAATAAAAAATATTAAACCCAAATCCCTAAAGGATGCTGTAACAGTTTGGTTTAGACCCTAGTCGGAACAGTGGTTTCGGGACCACGAATCCAAGTCAGTGAAATATTTTAATATTATTTTTTGTGCCATTGATGGGTGATTAAGCATGTGTTAAATTTTCATAAGTTAAATTGTACGTCTGTATGCTTAATTTGATAAAAGGATTAAGTTGCATTAAATGCAAAACTAGCATGCTATTTGTTAAAGTACCTATGTGTTGTGGCTTTTAAAATAGGAGGCCTTATGAGGCAATTAAACCACTTAGTTAATGGATGAACAAAGGAAAAATATGCCCTTAATGTATGTTTGTTTTAATTATTAGTTGAAGGGATAATTTTGTAAATAGGTAAATAATATGATAACAAATAAAAGAAACAATTGAAATATCATAGTTATCATCTTATTTTAGTGCCAAAATCTAGAAAAGAAAAAGACTAAATATACAAGTTAGGGTTCGACCATTTGAGGGCTTAAATTCAAGGTATGTTTTCGATCGATTTTTGATAATTTCTATGTTTTCGTAATCGTTGCTTCGAATGCTTCAAAACCCATGTCTTAATTTTGAGAATTGATGATGTTTATGAGATGTTCCATTGATGAAATGGTGAGCTTTGTGATGAATATTGGTGTTAAATGAAAGATATGTGTTAAATGAATATGTTTTGTTCTTGAATTTTTGATGAATTTAGCTAATTAGGGCTAAATTGTGAAAATAGTATTTTGAGGGATTAAATTGTGAATTTGATGAAATGTTTGGACTTATATGAGATACATAAGCATTCGGCTAAGCATGGATATATGGTGATCTTGTATATTTGATATTTTGTGAAAAATAGACTAAATTGATAAAATGTGCAAATGTGAGGGTTAAGTTGCAAATAGCCCTAAATGTATGTTTTTGGATTGAATTGAATAAGTTGATGAATTAAAGGGTTAAATTTGAATATGTATAGATCAAGAATCGAAGAAAACAGACTTAAATCGCGGAAAGCGAAAGTAGTCGAATAATCGAGTCCGAACGAATATCCAAATTCGAGGGAAGTCGATATACAAATAAATGTATTTGTATTGAATTATGTATGTTCATATGACTATTGATAATGATGAATGCATATGAGATGTTGTATATATGAATTCTGAGATAAGATCGACATAGTGTTAACATCCGAGAAGTTTCGTTCGAACCTAGGAATAGATAAGATTAGCTATGTCATGACATAGGTGTCTGTTATGTGATATCATGTAAGACCTCATCTGGGACATTGGCATTGAGTCGAGATTTCGTGTAAGACCACGTCTGGGACATTGGTATCGATATGAGATTTACGTGTAAGATCATGTCTGGGACATTGGCATCGTATTTGATTCGTGTAAGACCCTGTCTGGGACAGTGGCATCGATATTTGGTTACATGTAAGACCACGTTTGGGACGTTGGCATTGTACGATTATTTCGAGCACTCTGAATATCCTATTAGTTCCAAACGGTTCAACGGGAAAATTTGATAAATGAACAACTATGTGAGTTGTATATCTGTTTCAGGTACGTTTGAAAGTACACTATGTGTGTATGAAAGGTAATTATCTATACGAACTTACTAAGATGAATATGTGTATTGAAATGAGAAGATAATATGTGAAGATATGCTTGAATGAACAATGTGAATATGTGATATTTGAGTTGAAGAATGTGGTAAGATATGGCTAAGCATATGAGCCAAAGAATATGTGATGAATTTACTATGAGAACTATAAATGCCATTGTATTAATTTGATTATGTGCATTTCATACTAAGTTTATTTGTATATGGCTTACTAAGCTTTTGAAAGCTTACTCTGTGTGTGTGTTTGCTCTGTTTTATAGATCGTCTAAGCTACTGAAGGGTCGGGGATAGTTGAGGATCGTTATCACACTACTCAAATTCATTTTGGTACTTTTGAAATGTGTATATAGCTAAACATGGCATGTATAGGCTAATTGTTTTGGATTATGGTTGAAATGTGTATAAATAGCCATGAGATGTGGCTAGATAAATATTGATGATATGCATGAGTAATTATGATATATAATGCTTGATTTGGTATGACTTGTTAGTTAATGAAATGGCTAAGACTTTGGTAAGCATATAAAAGCATTATGAGTGTGAATGTTTGAGCAAGGGAATGATTATATGAAAGGTAAATGTAGATGAATCATGCTTGAATGTATATATGTGTTTTTAGTTGGGCAAAGTGGTATGATTGGACATGAGTTTGAATATGAAGACATGTTGATTGTTTGATATGTTTTTGGATGTTAATTGTGCATGAAATGAATTGGTGTGTAGCTAGGAGAGATGACCCTAGTGTGGGTGGCATTTTGACCTTGCAAGTGGTCTGTTTTGCCTACATGGCTGTGGCACATGGGCTTGCCTAGTGGCCGTGGGTATAAGTCAGTAGCTAGCTTAAGTGTACAGGGCCATGGCACATGGGCATGTCTGGTGGCCGTGTGGATAAGTCAGTATACATGCTCTGTTTTGGCATGGCCAAGACACATAGGTGTGTCTGGTGACCGTGGGAGGCTCACGGCCTGCTTACACGGGCTTGTGACCTCTGTAGCTTTGAAAAAGTTTTAAATTTTTGAGAATTTCCATGTTTATTCGGTTTAGTCCCGACCTTATTCTAAAGCATGATTAAGGTCTCGTCGACCTATTAAAGGGACGTTCTGATCTGATTGGTTGAGTTGTATTATAAAATGTTTGTAAAAGTTTCTGATCCGTCGGGAATGCCTTTAACCCTAGTTTGGCGACGGATACGGGTTAGGGGTGTTACATATGCAATCAAGTAAAACATTTTGACACTAGAATATTTTCTTTCACTTAATTGTTAAATCAAAATCCTTTGAAGGGTACAAATAATCAATTTAAAATTTTAACTTGTACATATTTTCTCCCAATTTATGAGTAAGGCCAAATCCCTCAGGAGATGCAATCAAAACAAGCATTTTAAGTTCCAAAAATTTGCTCTCACTTAATTGATAAAGCCAAATCCCTCAGGGGACGCAATCAAGTCAACAATTTGATTTCCACATACTTGCTCTCACTCAATTGGTAGAGCCAAATCTCTTAAAGGATGCAATCAAGTCAAACATTTTGATTTTCACATAGTTTCTCCCACTTAATTAGCAGAGCCTAATCCCTTAAAGGATGTAATCAAATTAAAAACTTTGACTTTCACAAACTTGCTCTCACTTAATCGATAGAGCTAAACCCCTTAAGGGATACAATCAAGTTAACCAATTTAGGCCGACATCTTAATGAATGTCACTGGCTCAATTAATACAGCTGAAAATCATTATTGTCAAAACTCTCAGGGGTGTAATTAAATATAATGTTTTAATAAGCCACTCTCTTTAAACAATTTAACAACTAGAACAACATTTAGTTGCCACATTCCCACAAGTTTTTACTAGGTCACTTTATAACATGCCTCAAACCTAGGGGACGTATTGTTATACTAATCTAGAAAAATAGACCTCATACTTAAAGGAACCAACAATCTTGAAGGCCCAAACTCCATAAATGTTCAATTGATGCCAAATAAATGAATGGAAAATAGTTATCAATTCCCTATAGCAGTACCTAATAAAAGTCAAGTGATTGGATCAACAAAATAATTAGAGCCAGAGTCTTATTGAACCAAAGACACATGCCCTAGCCAACCACATGTAAAGGATATCTTGGTCCCCATACACTCTCATGAAAACAACAAACTCAAAGACAACAAAAGAATGTGAAATGTCCAAATAGGTTGATCTAAAGGTATCTTCTCCTCCACCTTACTACCCTCTAAAAAATCCCTCATTAGCCTCTTCCATCTCTTTATATTTAAGTATTATAAGGAGTCCTTAAACACACACTCTAACACTTCATAGTGTTCATTTTGTTTTACAAATCTATCAACCTTTTAATATTTGGAAAAGACCTAAACAAACTTCATTAATTATAAATTCTTCAAAACATCCAAATTCTATATACATACAAATGATTTCAATTTCTTTCATCTAAAATTGAGTCTTAAATTAATTGATATCGGTGCTATTATAAAATTATAAATATATGAGGTTTTTTCAATTTGTTAAGAGAGTGAGTATGAATGAATAGTATAAAATAATAAATGACATAACATAATTTTCCACAAAATTCTTCTTCTATTAAATACTCAAATAATTGTGAAAAGAATCTTTTAATCACCCATAGTTTTAGATTTAATCACCCACCGTTTGGATTTTTGAGTTCTACATGATTGTTGGATGACTTTTATTTGCTTATTCGTCTTGCACTTAATCATGAGATGACAATAATTATGTCTTTATATATATATATATATATATATATATATTAACATACATCACACTTTAATTGTTACAATCAAACATCAAATCTTAATAATTGAAATTTAGAGTGCAATTTTTTATAATTATTCTTATTTATAAAAATATAATAATTATAGGTAGAAATTACGGTGAAATAAAAAAATAGAGATAAAATTAAATTATAATTTTATAATAATAAAATGTAAATTTACCATTTTAATAGTCTATATTTTATAATTTTAAAGGATCAAATTAAATTTTATATTTTTAAATGACTAAAATATAATTTTATCTTTATTAATTTAAAATTTTAAAAATCTAAATAAAAATTTTTTCATTTTAGGAAGATCGGGATACCTACCAACTCCTAGTTTCCGCCTTGATAGAAATTATATATAAATAAATAAATATTTATTTTTCAGTCTATAATAAAAGGTCAGAAACTAAAATTAAAAATTAAAATACAAATATAATGATTCACAATCACACCTTTATATTTATAATAATTTATATATAAAACATCCAAGGGTGAAAATAATAAATGGTAGGACCCTCGATGCGTATCAAATTGCAGCAGCCTAGATGCTTTGTTGATAGCAACCAACCAAAGGCTTTCTACTTATAGTTCCTATTGCTAGAGTTATCGAAAGGGTCATGTCTAGTTGCCTCTTCACGTTATAAATAATGAACCAAAATTATTAGCTTAGAATAAAAATGGGATAAAATCAATTTTATTTTAATTGTGAAAATTAAGGAAAGAGATTTTTTTTTTTAAAGGAAAGAGAATAACATGGAGTAATTCACTTTTCACTTCAAATTAATGATAATAATAATACAAAGATTACGCTCCAACAATATCTATATTTTTTATTAACGTTTTCTAAATAAAACTTATCCATAATGATATTTTTTTGTCATAATAATAGATGATATTATTGTTGCGTGGCCCACACAAATTAAAACGACCAACAAAGAACACAAAACGTCAAGACCAAAACAACAGAGCAAACATAAAGCAAAAAACAATAAATGAAGTAGCTGAAAACAGTAATTAAAAGCCTAAAATAACCAACAACCACTAGAGAAAAACCGCCTGCGCCCACAGCAACATCCAAACAACCCCATATCAGTCGAAACTTTTCTTCTTCATCAGAAAAGTAAACAAAAGGCGAGAAGAAAACCAAATGCTTCAAAGAAAAAGGTGGAAATTCAAAGAACCTTCTCCACCAACGAAGCATTACTAGAAAAAAAAAACCCCTAATGCCGAGAATTCCAAGTCTCTCAATCCTTCAGTGCTGACGTCTGAACAGATTCAGGTACCCCTTCACTCCAAACTCTAAAAGCGTGCCTTCTTCGACCCTCCATCGCCAGAGTATGAGCCGTATTTTTCGCCATCCGGGGGACAAAAAGGTAAGAGATTTCATCAAATTCATTTTCCAGAGAGAGAATATACTGTGTAATCGGTCGGATGATGGATTTGTCTTCTCATTCTTCATAATGCTCTTAATAACAGATTATGAGTCGCCTTCCACAATTACCCTTCGAAACCCAGTACCGCCGCTTGAATAAGGGCTCTTTCGCGCCTCGCCTCCGCATACAAACGTATCAGCCACGTCCTTAAACAGATAAGTCTCCGCTCCCATTATTTCTCCTTTTGAGTTCCTGGCTAAAACCGCTGTTATAGCAATTTTTGTAGCTATTTGGAAGGATGCATCAAAGTTCAGTTTAATAAAATTTGTGCTAGGGGGTTTCCAACTCCGATTCCCCAAATATGTAGAAGACGTAAAGGATATTTCTCTGTTAATGTTTAGCTCCTGGTTGTAACCTTTAAGAAACCCCAAAATTTCCTGTTTAGAGAATTTAACCCCTTCGTGAATTAATTTGTTCCTTCGAGTCCACAACCCCCATAAGGAAAGGACCATCATTTGTCGTTGTTGTTCATTTGCTACAGAAAAAGTATTGATAAAGCAGATCTTACCACCTGTCGATGGATCAAAAGAAGGGACCACGATATTCAGAGACTTCTAAACATCCTGTATCATTTGACATAGCCACATAAGATGATCAACATTCTCCGGACCGTTCTTACAGAGAGGGCAAACAACTTCCACACACAACTTCCTGCGCGCCAGATTACAAAGATGGGGCAACAAATTATTAGTTAACCTCCAAGCATAAATTTTAATTTTAGCAGGAATGTTTAAAGTCCATAAACGATTGTAAAATTTAGGATCGATCACACCATCAGAGGTAGGAATTGTAGAAGTCTGTAGATGTTTTGTAGATAGTACCCTATATCCACTTTTTACCGTGTATTCTCCCGATCCGTCATACTTCCATACCCGTATATCACCCGATTGACCCCCTGCAATGGGAATAGCAAGAATACGATTGACCGTATCAGCATCAAAAATAATTTTCAGGAGCTCTTCATTCCAGGTAAAAGTGCCACAATTGAATAGATGATTTACAGTAGTCCAATTTGGGAAAATTCGCTGTACTGAAACTCTATTATTCTCTTGTCCAGGTAACCAGGGATCATTCCAGATATTGGTGTCAGAACCACTTCCAATTTGCCACAGCAGCCCATTCTCAATCAACTCCCGTGCACTGCAAATGCTACGCCAGGTATATGATGGGTAAGATCCAACATTAGCAGATAAAATGTCAGAGTGAGGGAAATAACGCGCTTTTAATACTTTAGCTAAAAGACAATTAGGCTTAGTTAAGACACGCTAAATCTGTTTTGCTAATAAGGATTTACTAAACAAAACCAGATCTTTAAAACCCATACCACCATCAGCTTTAGATTTACATAACAACTCCCATCCACTCCAATGAATACCCTTCAACGACTTGTTTTTGGTCCACCAAAACTTATTCATAATCCCTTCTAACTTACGACAAAAGGTTTTCGGCATGAGGAAACATTGCATGGCATAAAGTGGAATGGCCTGTAGAACCGATTTGATAAAGACTTCCTTTTCACCAGTAGATAAATAATGCAAGCTCCATCCTTTAATTCTTTTCCTGAAACGATCCGAGAAATAAGCGAAGGCCCAGGATTTCTTTCGACCAACCATCATAGGTAGGCCTAGATATTTCTCAGGATTAGTAGCAACCCTGCCTCCTAACAAATTGACAATATAATCTTTGGTCTCATGTTTCACATTGGCTCCAAAGTAGATAAGAGATTTATCGAAGTTCACCCTTTGCCCAGAAATCAATTCATATTCCTTAATAACATCTCTAACCGCTTCAGCTCCCTCACGCGAGGCATCACCAAACAATATACTGTCATCCGCAAAGAACAGATGGTTGATAGAAAATCGTTCTCTACCAATAGGTGCTCCTTTTATCAAGCCTCTTCTCTTTGCGTCCTCAATCAAAGTAGAAAACCCCTCAGCACATATTAGGAAAAGAAAAGGACTAAGAGGATCCCCTTGTCTTAAACCCCTTGAAGGAGAAAACCAATCGCTATTACACCCATTAATGCATATAGAATAGGATACCGAACAAACGCATCGCATGATGAGAATAATCCACTCTTCATGAAATCCTAAATGTTTTATCATCCCCGCCAAGAAATCCCATTCAACCCGGTCATACGCTTTACTCATATCAAGCTTGAGCGCAAAATTTCCTTTTTGACCTCTTTTTTTCATTTTGAGAGAATGAATGACTTCATACGCAATTAGGACATTATCTGAAATGAGTCTGCCAGGGACAAAAGCTCCTTGTGCTTCATTAATACAAGAGCCCAACATATCACTCATCCGAGTTACCAAAACCTTCGCAATTATCTTATAGAGAACATTACAAAGACTTATAGGTCGAAAATGAGTCATGTTCCTTGGTTTAGTAATTTTTGGAATCAAAACAATATGAGTCTTATTAATAGGGCCTATTTCACACTCACCATTAAGAACAGATAAACAAAACAAAGATATTTCAGGCCCAATAATATGCCAATACCTCTGAAAAAAGATAGCAGGAAACCCATCCACACCAGGAGCATGTAGCGGCGCCAACATCTTAACAGCCTGATCAATGTCATCTACTGTGAATGTTTTAAGCAAATTAGCATTCATACTTGCAGTAACTTTTTGTTCCACAAGGCCAAATAAACTTTCATCTGGACCCGTATCTGAGGCCGTAAAAAGTTTGCTAAAATAATCTGAAGCTAATCTTAAAAAATCTTCCGTCAAAGACATTTGCCTGTCGTTCTCATCCTCCAAAGCCAAAATTTGACCACGAGAATGTCGAGAAACTGCCACCTTATGAAAATAACTTGTATTGCGATCTCCATTCTTCAACCAATTAACACGAGCACGTTGTTCCCAAAAGAGTTCCTCTTTTTCTGCTTTCCAGTTAAGACCCATTTGGACATCTGTAATTTCGGCTAGAACATCATCGGATTGGTCTTGATTATAAAGGTGATTCAGTCTGTCTTCCAGTATCACTCGTTGTTTTCTATCCATTTGATGTTTAACAATGCCCCAATGTTGTAAGCGTCTTCCTAAATTCTCCAATTTTACATCAACACTTCCAGCGTCTTCACCCCACCAACCTTTAAGTAAATTCTCGAAAGAGTTATCAAGACACCAATTAGCTTCAAATCGAAAAGGCCTCATACGATTCACAGAATTATTAAGGGGTTTGCTAATAGTGTCAAGGAGAAGGGGACAGTGATCAGAAAAAGAGTGTCCCAAATGTTCCACTTTGTAATTTGGAAAAAGTTGTATCCAATCACAAGTGGCAATTTCACGATCCAGTCTTTCCCGAATATTAGAGGATGCAAACTTTCCTCTTTCCCAAGTGAACCACCGCCCAACATATCCCAAATCATTCAAATTACAATCTTCTAACGCCATTCTAAACTCATTCATCTTTCGTTCCTCTCTAAGTCGTCCGCCTTTTTTCTCAAATGAATTGGCAATTTCATTAAAATCTCCCACCACGACCCAAGGTATTGGTTGATCACATCTCAAAGATCGAAGTAGATTCCATGATTCAGTGCGTTTTCGAGCATCCGGATTTCCATAAAACCCTGTTAACCGCCAAACTGTTCCACATTCATTATCCTGAATTTTAGCATCAATATGGAAAGCGGAGTAGCTCTTCAGAGTCATCAAGGAATTTCCTTTCCACCCTAAGGATAAGCCCCCACTTGAACCTATTGCGCCAACATCAATACCATTTGCAAAGCCACATTTCAACCTCACCATCTCCATTCTCTTAGCACTTAATTTCGTTTCTAAAAGAAACAAAATTTGGGGATTAATGGCTCGTAATCTATTTTTGAGCCTATGAACAGTTCGTGGTCTCCCCAACCCACGAACGTTCCAACTTATTATTTTCATAATGCTCGGCTGCTCTGTCCACCAGAGCTAGCCGTTAAGTCATAACAACCCCTGTCCTTAGTAATGTCCATAAGAGCACTCGGTTCCTCCATTCTCTGTTGTCTCTTTTTACCTTCTGTCAAAGCTATTGGATCATGTTCAGCCAAATTAAGGTCCATGGGCCCGTTAGTCATATCATCATTTTTCGAGGAAACCACACTCCAATTACGCCAATTAAAATGCATAGTAATAATGTGGCGGTCAACCTTCAAATTAGTAGAATCAGGAATAATATCTTTATTCCTCACATCCTCCCCAAAATCACGCCTAATTGAAATCTCAGAATTAGAAAAGATTCCTTTATTGGCACTTTTCGAAAATTCAGAGCTGAACTGAGAACCATCTACATCCCTTAGCCACCTACTTGCCACCATATTCCGGCGTCTTGGCACCGCCCTTAAAGAAAGATCCCAACCAAAAATAATTTTTGAAGGCTCAATACGAAGGCGATAGGGACAATAACTTTCACTGTGCCCAAGTTTGCCACAAATGAAACAGAATAAACTCAGTTTTTCATATTTGAACCGAGCATAGACCGTGGTATCTTTACCAATGTTAATATTCTTTTTACGTTTGAGAGAAGCCAAAACATCCAATTTAACCCGAATGCGCATATAATTCTTAGGACCCGAACCAATCGAAAAATCATAATCAAGAAACACTCCCAAGAAATCTCCAAATTGCTTTGCCATGGTTGCAATGAACAGACCAGGGGGTAGATCATGCACTTGGATCCAAAAGTCCGAAAAGTTCAAATCTATAACTGATGGATTTTCCCCATTTTGAATCGTTGCGAGAATCGGCGGTGATTATTGAAGAACCATGGAGTCCCATTAAGCACCCTTTGCACATCGACTTCATGAAAAAATTGAAATAAGTACCGTTTATCTCCCAGATCAGTAATGCAAATCCCCCCAAATGGATGCCAAAGATTAGCCATCGTGTTTCGAAGAGAGGGGAAATTCACCACGCTGTCTGTCAAACAGCGTCCCACTAGACAGAACTTGTATTTTTCATACTCCACCACCGCTTCCTCTTGGAAGGCCTCTTCTTCATCATCCAATAAACTGAGTCCTGCTAACACTTCCTCCATCCGAAAACAGAGAAAAGAAAACGAAAGCACTCACCAGAAAAACAATGTTCCAAAGAATAAGAAAAGAAAAATAAAAAACACCGGATCTGAGAAGGAGAATTGATAAAATCAATACACCTACGTGCCAAAAGGCAGACAGAGAGAATCGTACCAAAAGGCAGACATAAAAGGTCCAATAAGTATAATTTCTTAAATCTTGACAGGATTTAGGTGTGTATGTTTCAAAATTAAAACATCCATAATGATATTTAAATCAAGTACATCATGCATATAATTTTTTATTTACCATTTGAATTAAAATAACTTTTAATTACTATTTTAATATCGGACATATTATTATTAACTAGTTTTAAATTATATTTTCATTATTTATTATACAAACATACATTTATATTATAAATGCGTTATTTTCATGTGCATACGCATGTGATAAGATTTCTAATATTTTCATAAAAAGTTTTACTTGCCATTATATAGTTTTATATGAGAAAAATGATAATCTTTGACATAATCACTTTTTATTTATGCTTGTTTTTTATATAGTATTTATGCTTATTTTGAATGGTGATAACGTTGATATTTATGGATAGAACAAATTTTTTAATTGGTTTAGTGGTTAAATGTTATTTATTTATAGAATTTATCTAAATTTGAATTTTCATGAAAATAATGATAAATCTTAATTTAAACAATACTCAAATATTACGGATGATTTTAAAAATTAAAGAAGATATTGTCCATACAATGTTTTCAATATGACTTCAACGGTTTTTTTTTTTTTTTTTTTTTGGGGGGCGAAATAAATGTGGTTTTGTTAATGAATTGACCAGGATTCAATGAATTAAGGTTGCAAAATTCAATATGCTTTTTGCATATGATGCTTGCAATTAGAAATTTCGCATATGATGCAACAAATCCGTTTACCATTTGTGGCTAATGGCTTGTCAGATTAGCAAAGGAAAGTTGGTGTGGAATCCCAATATGTAAGATAATAAACAAGAATAAAAATTAAAATTAATCTAATTAAAAAAAAAAGTAAGAAAAGAAAAGAAAATGATTAAGTGATGTATTAATAAAAAAAATGGATGAAATTGTTGTCCCCAGTTGAATAAAAGTTCAAATCAAATGATTCAAATATAAAAAGAAATAGAATAAATTAAAAGTAAAGTTAAACCAAAAAATAAAATAAAAATAAAGATGATAAATAGAACAACTAACTAGAAATTTAAAAGATAGAACTATCTCAGAAATGAGAAAGGATTGAATGAAACAGTGACGCCACGTCATCCGTATCTCTTTCCAATAGCTTTATGCCACATCAGCATTTTTATCCTGAATTTCAAGACTTTAATTTGGATTTGATTTTTTTCAGGATAAAAATGCTGAAATTCAGGATAAAAATGTTGAAGTGGCATAAATCTATTGGAAAGGGATACAGATGACATGGCATCATTGTTTCATACAATCCTTTCCCCTTAAGAATAAGAACATGCTCCTAAAAATATTAATAATTTGAAAAATTTTTCCTATAAAGCCCCTAAAAGAAAATTCGATAATGGAGCTGTGAAGGTTGAAAACTCTACAACTTCAAAAAATTAAAAAAAATATTCTTTGCATTTCAAAATGAAAAACAAAAACAAAAAACAATGATTTTCCAATGTTTTGATCTAATCCATTATATAAATACATTAAAACAACAACTAACATATTAAAATTTAAGATTATGAAATTGTAGAATTTCTAAATTTTTCCTCCTTACATTATATATAAATTCAAATAAATTCATATATTATATATAGTTTGAAATTTAATATTGAGTTTTAAATTAATAGCTTTATTTAGATGTAGGGCAATTTTGAATGCTATATATATCTTTTGATGAGAAAATTAGTTTAAAATTTTGAATTTCAGAGTAAATGATGTCGATATTGTTGTTGAAGAAATAAAATATTATCTATGAATAGATTTATTTTTCACACATTTACTTAATTTTACAAGTTATTTTAAATTTTTTCACTAGTTTGTTTTTTTTAAACTAAACTGAAAAGATTAGCCCAACTGATCAAACCGAGAATCGGTTGGTATTCTAATTTGGAGTAAGAACAAGCTATTTCAGAAACTTGTTTGATCTACGGTTGAACCACCAACCAGATGAATCGATAAAAGAAAATTTGAATCGGCCTTTTATACCCAAACTGAAGAAAAAACATTTATTTAAGGCTTAAACCGGTGGCAAACTTAGCATCCAAAAAAGAAAGCATAACTCCTTTTCTTGCCTTCTCTTAGTTAAAATGAAGATCCCCAATTTTTGTTTATTTGCTAAAAACCCAAACTACTTTACTAAATATTCTAACACATTATGGTAACTATCTTAGCTGATAGTAAATTGAATAAAGAGTTAACAAATATCCTCTCAAAGGTTTTGTATGGGTTATGAAAATAGAGCACAATATTGGGTCATTTATTTGAGATAAACGATTTAATCATTATTGATATACCTAATGATCATTTTCATTATTAAAAATATAATGGAACATTGAAATAAAATGTATCAAATTAGGTGAACGAATGTACCCTTAAGAGATAAGAGATATTCTATGAGATGTACCCTTAAGAGATATGAGATATTCTATGAGAGTAACATGTATATGATAAAGTCATTGGATTAAGGCTTTCAAACATAACTTTCATGATGGTATATTATCGGGAGTTCAATTATGGTACTTTTCTTGGTTTTACTTCATGATTAAATAACAATGTAATTAATAAAGAGTGTTAGAACTTAATTACATGTTATTTTAACCCATATTATATATGTCTAATTAGTCTATTCGTTAGCTACGTGTAATTTTATTCATAATACATGTTAAAATATGAATCAATGGATTATTGGATTAGAGAAAATAGATTATATGGATTATTAAACGTAGCAATTATGTTTTTATTTTTTAAAAAAGTAAGTGATGATGAAAGTTAATTTAAAATTTTGAATTGTTATCTAATTGGATGAATAAATTAATTATTTGAGTTTAAAGTATAAATTAAATTAAAAAGTCATCACAATTAATTTAATTTGTAATGGGCCTATTTTGTCCGGGGCCTATAAGAAAATTTAACCAAAATAAACCATAATAATAATAAAAGTCCAATACAAATTATCAGTCCAAATTACAAGGGCCCAAATAATAAACCCTAACCCAAATTCAAGCCCACAAAATTAAAATTTTCAGAAAAAAACCAAAACACTAAGGCAAGCTTCAGCCGTCGCTCCCCCACACGCGCGCCACCGTCGACCACCTCCTCCGTACTCTTCCACGCATCACCGCACACCAGCTGGCCTCCGTATATGCAAATAGGACGAAAACACAGCAGAGAAAAAACAAAAGCAAGAAATATTGTATATATATATTTTTTTTATTTTCGACTATAAAGCCAAAAAAAAAGATGTATCATTTTGGACACACACAAAATACAGAGATTAAAAAAAAACAGAAATTATTCAAGGTATTTTTCTTGCGTTTTCGGTTTCTCTTTTATTTCGTTTCTTTTTCTTTTTCTTTTCGATAATAAACAAATAAAAAAGGAAGAAAAATCTTACCTTCCCCGCGTTTCGCCGCCGTGGGTGGCCGAGGATCGCCCTCTCAGATGAAAGAGGGCATCTTTCGGGCTAGGGAGTTGAAAAGCCGAAAGAAACGGTGACTTTTCATTTTTCAGCCACTATGGACGACGGCGCCGTTGCCAGCAACCACCACGGTGGTCCGGTGCCGGACCCTTGACCGGAGCTCGGAGAGGGTGAGAGGAGGGAGCAGAGAGAGTTTGAATTTTTTTTAAAAAAAGGTGGCTGAAATGATTTTTTTTTTGGAAGAATTTTAACTTAAATAGGCCCTACAAAACGGCATCGTTTTGAGCCAATGCACAAATGCCAAAACAAAGTCGTTTTGCCTTGACCCGATTCGACCAACCCGACCCGTTAGGGGATCCACATGTTTTTATTAAATGGGCTATTTGCGCGAATAGCCCTTCCGCATTTTTTATTTTTTTAAATTCAATTTTTTAATTTTAATTTGCCCCAGTAATTTTCTTTCTGTTTCATTTTAGTCCCCATTAACGCTACACGTTTTGGATGGAGGGAATAATTTCCTAAATAGTCCCTATTCTTTTGTGGCGCGTTACAATTCGGTCCCATTGCCTTATTTTATTTCTATTTTTACCCTAAAACTCCGTTTTGCTTTAAATTTAATCCTTTTAGTCATTTTTGCTATTTTGTTATTGAAATCAATTAATTTAACATCCCTATTGCTATTATTATTATTGTTTCTATTGTTATTATTATTATTATTAATCTATTATTATGATTACTTAAATATCATTATTAATTAATTATTATTTTATTACTATTATTTCTTTAATATTTATTTAGCATTTGTAAATACATTTATCATATTATTATTTATTGTATTTATATCCTCTTAAATAATTTTCAGCTTTAGATCCTTTATTATTTGTATTATTATTTTTAACATTATTTTCATCATTGTTAGTATTTTTTTTAAAGTACCCAATGTTTCTATATTTTTAATTCTTATTATTAAATTTTAAATTAATTTTTAGTTTTATTTGTTCATTTACTTTCTTATTATTTTATTTTATACACGCTAGTTTGTTTTATTATTTTATTACTATGTACCTTTCTATTTTTTTTGATCTTATAATTGCTATTTCTGCGTTCATTATTATCTTGTTATGCATGCTAGTACCATGATTTTTATACTTTATCAAGCATATTACGTCATTATTACTACAAATTCGCGTCACATTAATCTTTATCCGATATGTAAATTTTTTTATTAAGCAATTTTTTGTAATTCGAGATTCGAGAAATCGTACCCTAATTTACTGGGTTTCGATTTTTCTCGTCGAGCCTAAAGAACCAATTATCTTTTAAATCAAAGCGTATAAGTTAAATAAAAGCTTATTCTCGGGAATTCAAAAATGTTGTGTCCTAACTCATTGGATGTAACATTTTGTAAAAATAAAGGCAATGTTCTGTATTTAGAATTTCGAGAAATTGTGCCCTAACTTACTAGGTTTGATTTTTCATTTGACCCAAATAATCGAATATCCTTCTTAAACTTAAATGCATGAGTTTTTAAAAGTCAAAAGACAAGCTTAGTTTCGAGGATTTGAAATGTCATATCCTAACTCATTTGGCGTGACATTTCACTTCTTCGAAATAAGCGAGCCTTAGCATCCAATTTAATTTATTCAAGTTTTCTTTTAAATAAAAAGGATCGTATTTTAAAATCTCTTCAAGTTTTCGACATTATGACATAAATTAATCAATTAGGTACCAATTTTGGGCGTTACAAGGGTGTTAATCCTTCCTCGTGTGTAACCGACTCCCGAACCCGTTTTCTCAAATTTTGTAGGCCAAAATAATTGTTTTAATATATCAAAATGTTTTAATGATCAATCTCAAAGTGATCCGATCACACCTCGGAAAAAATATTGGTGGCGACTCTATTTTCATTTTTAAAGTCGACCCTATTTTTTTTTCAAAAAAATGGTTTCGACAGCTTGGCGACTCCATTGGGGACAAAAAAAGGGAGTCAAGTCGTACAATTGATCATTTCCTGTCTTGTTGTCGAAAATTGAAAATCTGATTTGAAAAATTACGATCCTTTTATTGCATTTGTTTGTGTTATTTCATATGATTCTGTGGTTTGAGTCTCGTAAAATATTTTTGCATCATATTGCATAAGGACCGTTTGGTCTTACCTCTTTTAAGTGGGAGTGAGAAGCTACTCCTTAGTGAGGTTTTCACCTCGTGCAGGATAATGGATCGCTTTCGGAATACATCCGTACCTATGTCTTCATGAGATTTTCATCTCCGTGCAGCCATAGGGAAATGTATTCCCCTGAACTGAACTCGGTCCATATGAGCCTATAATGGGTGAGGATCGAGGAATCTGCAGGTTCAGGTGCCCTTACTTTAGAACCGAACCACATATAGTGAGCCTTAAGAGTCTACCTCGGGTAGAACCATACCAAACCCTAGTGGTCACTCGAATAGGTGCTCTATTTATTTCTTTCTTGCTTGCTTGCTTTTACTTTGTACTAACGTGTTTCATTTTGTTTTGGTTATGATTGCATTGCATTTTCATCATAGAATGGAGGTGTTGATTCACGTTCAGTTTCTAAATAGAGAGCTTGTAATGGAAAATGAATTTCTTGATAAAGTGGAAAACAATACGGCCGTCGAATATGGTCCAAGAAAACACGAGAGAAGGGTGATAGTTTGACGGAGGAGTACGCGACTTTGCTTCGTTGCCCAAAAAAATTCAAGCTGAAAAAGATTATTCGAGAGCTGTTAACATCCCGATTCCCTTAAAGAGGCTAACAAGCATCATGGGGATGAGTGGGCAATGGGTCGCAACTCAAATCAAGCAAAAAGGAGCTAGTAGAGGCATCCATTGGGAAATTCATGAGATTTGATCTTAACATCCAGATATGAAGAAAAGGACTAATGTCTTTGTAGAGCCCAAATTTTGCCCGGGGCCCATTAACAAAACCAAACCCAAAACAAAAATAAAAAAACCCAGGCCCAAATGGCCCAAAATTAAACCAACTTTCAGCCAAAACAGCAAAAAAAGAAAACCCTAGCCGCACTCCCTCTACCATGACCGTCTGACACCTCTGCCACCACCGCCACAGCTCCCATGTGCGCCTCAGCACGCACCACGCCCAAGGCCTGGCTCCTTCACCTGCTCCACCACGCTCCTACCACCTGCAAACACGCAAAAAAGGACAATAGTAGCAGCAGAAACAAATGCACGGTATTCTTCTTCTTTTTTCAATCTCGGTTATAAAAACCGAAGAGAAAAACAATGTAAAAGGGGGCTTATGATTCTCCGAATAAAAAAACGAACCATTAGAGATCAAAACAAAATAAAAAAAGGCATCAAGGTTGATTCGTTTGATATTTATTTTCTGTCATTATTTGCTATTTTTTTTCTTTTATTATTTCATTTTTGTTATTTCAAATCTTTAACAAACACAAAAGAGAGAAGAGCAAAAGGAAAGGAAGACGAACCTGAATCTTGAGGCGCGTCATCGGAACCTCTTTTCCGTCGTCGTGGCGGCCGAAGGCAAAGGGGTTTTTCTCTTCTTTCCCTTCCCTCGCGTTTTGGGGTTTCGAAAAAGGCCGAATGCCAGGGTCTTTGAGCACCACTGGCCACCGATACGGTGGTGGCACGGTGGTGATACGGGCGGCTGAAGGGAGCCCCAACCGTCGGATGGAAATGAAGATGAAGAGGAAAGGGGGAGAAGCTTTAACGTTTTGTTTATTTTTTTCTGAACGTCGGTTGAAATGAAACAGAATAAAAGATGGGTTTTAAAGCTTTGAATAAAACGGCATCGTTTGGTTCAAGGGTTACTGCGCATGTCCCTTAAAGGGAATATTTGCACGATGGATCCCTCCCTATTGCAGCGCCATTCAATCGGCCCCCTTTTGTTATTTTTCCTTTTTTACAAATTTTACCCTCAAATTTCTTTGGGTTTTCGATAGGGTCCTTAACCCATGGATGTGCAAAAGGAATGGGAGTAATTTCCCTTATGGTTCCTACCCTTTCATGCGCATTTTAAATAAGCCCTTCGAGTAGTTTTTTTTATGTTTTTTATTTTTAAAATCTATCCCTTTTACTTTATTTTAACTTCAATCTAGTCCTTTATCTTTGTTTATCGCTTGTTTTAGACTCTAAATTTTATAATAACTTCAATTTAATACCGTGTTCCTTTAATATCAAATTTTATATATTCTTTATGTATTATTTTCATTATTTCATTATTTCATTTTTATTTTATTTTATTTCATACTGGATAATCTTATTTTTATTTTCTTATTATTTTCTTTGTTAATTCATATTATTTTAAATTTCTTTATTTTATTATTACCACTATCATTATTTTAGTTTTATTACTAGTACCATTATTATTATACTTATCTTAGTATTACTCTTATTTATTTAGCTTATTGTTATTAGTTCATTAGAATATTGCTTATTATTATTTTATTACTATTAATACTATTATTATCATTATTTAATATTCCTATTATTATTATTATTATTATTATTATTATATTATCACTACTATACTATATTATTACTACTCTTATTTTATTACTATTACCATTGTTTTAATTATTTTATTTATATTATTATTATTACTATTATTATATTTTTTTGTTAATTACCATTATTGTTACTATTACTATTGTTATTTTTCTCACTAATATCATTAATATTATTTTATTATTACTATTTCTTACTTTTTATTATTACCATTTTATTACTATTACTATTATCTATTTTTATTATTATTTCTTTTATTTCTATTATAAATGTATTATCATCATTATTCTTTATTTTACTATTATCATTGCATTATTATTGTTATTATCATCATTTTATCATTAAATTAGTTAACTTAGTATTATTACATATATCATTCTTATTTTTACGCAACCTAGCCCGTAATTTATCTCTTTTATCAAATCGTGTTACATTAACTTTTATTCGATACATCAAGCTTTAAAATGATTGATATTTTGTATTTAGAAGTTCGAGAATCGTGTCCAATCGTGTTGGGTTTCGATTTCTGTTCATCTAAATGACTAAATATCCTTCTAAGATTTTGACCGTGTTTTCTTAAATAAGGTAATATTTCGTGTTTGGACATTCGAGAAATCATGTCCAAATGTGCTGGGTTTCGATTTTCCATTTCACTAAATAATTAAACATCCTTTTGACAAACTTCATAAATCATAAGATGGCTTTGATTACTAGAGATTAAAATATCGTGTCCTAACGTATTGGACGTGATATTTATATCCTTCGAACAAAGAAATCTTAATTTTAACTCAAATATCTATATTTATTTTATGAGTTTAACACTTTGTTAACAAAAATACATTTTGCAAAATCACTATATTTCATTCCAAAGGTCTTTAAATAAGGCAATGTTTGTGTTTAGAAATTTGGGGAATAGTGCCCTAACGTGCTGGGTTGCGATTTTTCGTTTGACTAAATAGCTAAACATCCTTTTAATTAAGTTTCGTAAAGTCATGAGATATCTTTGACTACGAAGGTTTAGAATATCATGTCCTAACGTGCTGGATGTGATGTTTGTACCCTCTCGAACAAAGAAATCTCAAATATCCTAATACCTTTTAAAGGATCCGTATTTTAAAACCTTTTCAAACTTGACATTAAGACACTAATTAATCATTTTGGTACCAATTTTGGGCGTATCGAGGGTGCTAACCCTTCTTCGTGCGTAACCGACTCCCGAACTCATTTTCTGGATTTTGTAGACCAAAATCGTTGTTTTGATAAATCAAACTGTTTATTAAAAAAAACCGTTTTACAAGGTGACCCGATCAAACCTCAATAAAAAAGGATTGGTGGCGACTCCCTGTCTTTTTTTTGTTTTAAAAAAAAACTAAAGTCGAACCCCGTTTTGTTTTCCAAAAAAATGGTTACGACAGTCTTCGCTGGGAGTATGAGGGCAAGGCCGTATATGTATTCGTTTTATGTAAAGAAATTTATTTTCTAGAAAGTTGTTCTAACAGAATTGAATCAGAGTCAATGCCTCTTTTTTTCATTCATTTTATGCATTAGCATTGCATTACATCATATCCAATAAAACTCACGAAAGGCCCTAAAATCTTGGCAGTTACCCTAGAATATCGATACAAGAGGAAAAACTAAAGAAATGGACCAAAGGTTGGAGAGATTAGAGCAAACGCAAATACAGATGCAAGAGAAATTGGCCAAAATTCAACAAGATATAAAAGACCAGATGCTAGAATTCCAAAGAAACATGATGAGCCAGTTAACCCAGATGCTAGCTAGAGGGTTAGAAAAAAGGAAAAGCCCTATGGTTAATTTCGGGGATGATAACGAGGATCTCGTTTATCATTCAGGCTTTACCCCAACAAACACCCAAGCACAACCAAACGCATATCCACAAAGGGTATCCGTTAACATCAGACCACAATACCAGACCGGTATCTCGACACTAGTGAACTTCCCGACAAGTCCAGGTTCTAGTCCGGGGGACGATCCAATCAATCCTGTTTTCCTTGATCTGGATGATCTAGCGAAAACAAAAAGGCAAGAGTGGAGCTCCCAAAACAATTTGAAGATCGTTACAAATAGAAAAGGCGAGAGAGGAGCTCCCAAATCGATACTTTAAAGGCCTTGAGGAAGAGGAAAAATGAGGTAAATAATGCGAGTATGTATCACAAGGGCTATTCAAAGCCGATTACCGTAAGCCAGTCAAGGACGATAACTACTAGCCATCAGGTCCCCCCAAGGCAAGATTCCAATCCAAGACCGATCTTAGAAAAACTCCGGTTCATGCCCATCCCAATAACGTATGGGGAGTTGTACCAAAGTTTGTTTGATGCACATATAGTATCCCCTTTCGACCTAAAACCTATGCAGCCTCCGTTCCCCAAATGGTACGATGTGAGCGCCCAATGCGAATACCACGCGAGAATCATAGGACACTCGATCGAGAATTGCACCGCTTTCAAAAAGACAATTGAAAGACTCATCAAAATGAGTATTGTGAAATTCGATGATCCATTTGGTGCAGAAAATTCGTTACCCAACCATTTTGGAAAAGGGGTAAACGCGATAATTGAGAATACGGGGAAGAGAATCAAGATGAATATAGCAGAAGTGAAAACCCCACTAAGAGAGGTTTGGAAGAAAATGGTAGAAAGTGGATTAATCACACAGGATTTAGGGGAGAAACCCGGAGAAGCAAGGAACTATTGTGAGTTCCATGATAAACAGGGTCACGTGATTCAAAAGTGCAATGAATTCAGAGCCTTGGTACAAGGCCTGATGGATAATAAGGAACTGGAATTCTATGAATATACTGAAGGCCCGGATGGAATGTTTAGAAATGGGAGCATCAATGCTATATCCGAAGAATGAATCGGAAGAGAAAACTTATCAAGCATTCGCCCTTATGAGCCTGGGAGTGTTTTGAACAATGGGACTGTGGAAGAGATCCCTGTATTTTTTAGAGCTAATTTAGAGTAATATTTAAAACACGCTTGTTGCTTTAAGCCTAGAAGCAATAAGAATCCTTTTGTAAAATAGGATCATGTCCAACATCTTTATTTCAATAAAAAATGCATTTTTGTGTCTCACTTTGAGCAAATATTCTTTTATTCCTTTATTTCATTCATGTTCATACCACATAAATAATTATTCTTAGATTCATTTGTTCTTTGAATATTCCTTCATACCTACAACAGGTCCTTAGATATCAATAACATGAGCGACACTACTACTGACTTAGAATCTACTTTTGAGCAAGATATGTGTCGAGAGGGATCTCAGGACTTTGAAGACAACAGAGATTGTAACCTATCTCCTGATTTGTTAAGGATGGTAGAATAAGATGAAAAACAGATCCTACCTTACCAAAAGTCATTGTGAGCCTAGGAAAAGAGAAAGAGGTAAAGATCGGAGCATATATCTCCACAGAGACAATACGAGATGTTATTGAGTTATTCAAAAAGTTCAAAGATGTTTTCGCATGATCGTATCAAGAGATGCCTAGGCTGCTAAGACGTGTAGACACTGTTAAGGCTAAAAAAAAATCTTAGAAGAGGTCCATAAGGGTGTTTGAAGAACACATGCTAATGGTTTTATAATGGCTAGGCAAATTATGAGGTTCGATCTGCTGGTCCACCATGAAAGAGGATTGCATCAGTTATACCAAGAAATGTCATAGGTGCCAAATTTATGGAGACAAGATTCCTATGCCTCCTTCATCTCCTCATGAATGATATCTCCGTGGACTTTCTCTATGTGGGGCATGAATGTCAGTGGGTCAATCTCACCAAAGGCTTCTATCGGGTATCGATTCATCTTTATGGTCATCCATTCCTTCACTAAGTAGGTAGAAGCTGCTTCATATGCCAATGTCACAAGGTCGACAGTCAACAAATTTTGAAAAAAAAAAAGAAATCATATGTCGGTATGGAATGCCAAAAAGGATCATATCTGAAAATGCACTAAAGTTGAACAACAACACGATATCAAAAGTTTGCAGTCTGTTTAAGATGAACATCACATTGCCCCAAAATGAATGGTGCAGTGGAGGCAACCTAAAGAAAAAAAAAGGAAAAAAGAAAATAGAATATCATGGGGAAAATGATTGAGGCTCATAAATATTGGCATGAAAAGTTACCATTCGCCCTCTATGCCTATCGGACGTCTGTTAGGACCTCTACCGGGGCAACTCCTTTCTCATTAGTTTATGGATGGAGGCGATTTTGGCCATCAAAGTCAAGATTCCTTCTCTCCGAGTTTTATCAAAGTTGAAGTTGGATGAGGCAGAATGGATCCAATCTCGATATGATTAGCTGAACTTGATCGAAGAAGAGAGGCTAAGGGCTATCCTCATGGTCAATTGTACTAAAAGCGAATAATGCAGGCCTATAACAAGAAAGTTCGCCCTAGAGAATTCCATGAAGGAGACCTAGTTTTGAAAATAATCCTTCCCATACAAAAGGACTTCTGAAGAAAGTGGATGTCAAATTGGGAAGGACCTTATGCGGTAAAGAAGGCCTTCTCTAGAGGAGCGTCGATGTTGACCGAAGTGGATGGAAAGAGTTGCCTAATCCTGCGAAATCAGATTCTATAACACCCCTACCCGTATCCGTTGCCGGAATAAAGTATGAGGCATTACCGAGGAGTACGGAATACTCACAGACAATTTAAACCATTTATCGCTCAAATACCAAAATTGATTATAAAAGTTTCTTTACACATATAGTGCACTTGAGGTGTACCATTCCATAATTATGAATGAACACATTTATCAAACATATGTCATGTTTTTATATAGATCATAGTTCCATATTTTCACGTATCAATTACCATCATTTCCTCGTATTTCGACAAATACATGTAACAAATAAACATGTAATTCACTAACTTTTCCTACCAATCACAATTTAAATTGACAAATCACTTATTGAGCCTAATTTCAATGTTCACTACAATCTATCATATAAATTTGGATGTACGCATCCACCAATAAATTCCATGTACAGGTATCATCATCTCATATTTCCACACACATTACTTTGCACATTATGAACTCAAATAACATATACAAGACATACTAATGTATTTCAAATACGTTTTCATAATATTTCATTTAGAATTAAGATTATTTCATATTAGAACTCTTCTCATTAACTCATTTGGAATACCAATTCATATAGATAATACACTCAAGGATGTACAAATATATAATCACAAATGAACTCATTCGTCAACCAAGTTCTACGTTCATGTCTCATCAACTCGTATCTCCTTATATCACATAACATATACCATGGTTTCCATTCCCTTGATATTATTCCATATTTATCCTGTTGAATTTCTTGGAATTTCGATGGATTTTCAAGGCTACACTTTAGTGTACTAATCCGAATCCGTCAACTCATATTCATGTGCGCACATTTTCATTTCAGAGAGTACACTCCCGCGAACCTCATCCTTACAGCAGGATTACCAGTCCAGGCTAAATCCCCTGTAATATAAACTCATAGAGTATTGTCGAGATTACCAGTTCAGGCAAAATCCCCTGCAACGACAATTACTCTAATGAGCTTAGATCTGAATTACCAGTCCAGGCTAAATTCAGACCCTAATTTGGATTACCCGTCCGGGCTAAATCCATTTTCCACATATTCTTCGAGAGGGCTTATATCAGGATCACCCGTCCGGGCTAGATCTTTTTCACACATACTCTTTGGGAGGGCTATATCGAGATAGGATCACCCGTCCGGGCTAGATTCTTTTTACCGTCAATTCCTTTTCAGAGATCCATCGGATTTTCCTTTCATTCAACCGGGATTTATTTTCCATTTTCATCAAATATATCAATGTTTCATCAATCTTCATACAATGAACATTCAAATTATATTCACATTAATAACATACATTTCAAGCATTTAAGAATATAATTCAAGTTACATGAACTTACAATTGATTTTTATACCATAACGATAATCTTAGTTTCATAATAAATATTTGAAATAAAACATTATATCATTTCTACTTCAACGTTTATCAATTATAATCGAGCATGTGATCAATTTATGCATAAGTCATTCATATATTTTCCTCCTCCTCCTCTCCATTCCACATCCTTAGTATAAATAACACATTTGTAAGTAACATTATCTATAATTTTTTACTATTTATTTATGTGAATATTCAAGCTGTTCATCCGTGTCATAGTCATTAAATTATTTTTATCTTGAGCTAAAGAACTCCAAACTAAGATACGGTAATTTTCTCTAAAACTAGACTCATATATCTTCTTACCATAAAAGTTTTAGAATTTTTGGTTTAGCCAATAAGTAGAGTTTATTCTTTAAAGTCACCCCTGTTCTGCTGTCTAACAGTTCTGACCCTTCTTCACTAAAAATTTATTATCTCCTCATACGGGATCCGGATGATGTTTTCGTTTGTTTCTATTGAAAATAGACTCATTAAGGATTCTAAAAATATAAATTTAAGCCCCTAATTATTTTTCTCAAATTTTTTATGATTTTACAAAGTAAAAATAGGGGAACCCGAATTCATTCTGACCTTGACTCACAAAATCTATTATATCTCATGATTTACAATTCCATTGCTTACACAATTTCTTCTATAAGAAACTAGACTAAATAAGATTTAATTATATATTTTATTCATCCTATAATTCGATTTATACAATTTTTGGTGATTTTTCAAAGTTAGACTACTGTTCATGTCCAAAACTATTTTAGTGCAAAGTGTTGATTTCGATTTTGCCCCAAATTTCATAGTTCATACAATTCAGTCCTTATCCAATTAACACCTCAATTGGGATAATTTTTATCAATTAATACTTTATTATACCATTTTAAACTACTTCATAACCCTTGAAAATTAGAAATTTAGCATTAGACCATAATTCCAAACTCTTACACAATTAGGTCCTAAAACCAATTTCCGTCAATTTTGCTTGATAAAATCATCATATATCAAAATTAAAGCTTAAATTCTATGTTTATTCATCATATGTTTCCAAAACTCATCCATATAATCTTTAAAAATTAGCCATAGAATCAAAAACTAATGACATAGTAAGTTGGACCCAATTGTAAAAGTCCAAAAACATAGAAATTTCAAGGAGAAAGCAAGAATTAAACTTACATGAAGCTAGAGTATAAAGAGAAGCTTGAACTCTCTTCCATAGATGTTTTTTAGCTGATGAAAATGAAGAGAAATGAAGAGATTTCTAGATATTCCAATTTGGTCCCATTTTTATTTAGCTAATTTTGGTAATTTTCCAATTTTGCCCTTATTTCACCCATTTCCTGATTTTTCTCAGCTATTGCAGCCCAAAATATCTCGTTTGGGCTTATTTGCACTTTAGGTCCTTCCTCATTTGATAATTAAGCTATTTAATCGTTCTAGCAACTTTTACACCTTTTTCAATTTAGTCCTTTTTATTTAATTAACCACCCAAACGTCAAAATTTTCTAACGAGATTAATACTACCTTATTGACATTCCGTAAATATTTATAAAAATATTTATGACTCATTTTATAACACCGATATCTCGATACCTCTTTTGCCTCAATTTCTTAACCAAATAAATCTTTATAAAACACAATTTATGACTTCAAAAATCTTTTAAAAGCTACATTTGGCTTGTAAATATTAAATAATATAATCTCGAGTTCATTTTTCAGATTTAGTGGTCTCGAACCACTATTTTCGACATCATTTGAAATTTGGGCTATTACTGATTCAATCAAGAAATACTTCACAAAAAAAAGGAAAATAAAGAAATAAAATAAAATAAAATAAAATAAAAAGAGAGGCCAAGGTGAAAACCATAAAGGACGCTTTGAGACCAAAGGGTTTGAATTGAAAACCCGTGAAAGGGCAATTCAAATTTTGATCAAAATATGGGGCATACGGTAGTCTCGCTTTCTCCGAATTAACAAGAAGGAGAGATGTTACATATGAGACCAAAGGGGTTTTGAATTGAAAACCTATAAAAGGAAATTCAAATTTTGATTAAAGGAGGGCATGCAGATAGTCTTGCGATGCACGAATTAACAAAGAAGAAGTATGCTACATCTTGGGGCATCGACAAAACACCATTGATCTCCTAAACACATGTTGAGCTCAAAATGGTCCTCGAAGTTCTTGCAGAGAAGCTCATGTTGCGATATCTGGGGCACCTATTTTCCTCTCACTTATTTTGTATTCCAGCAATGTTTGATTTCTTTGATTAATCCATTCTTTTGATTTTGTTCTGATAAATTTCAATTTTGACCATCATTATAATCATTTTCAAGCATTTTGCATCGAAATAATGATTAATGGACTAATAATACTTTTATAAAAGGGTTTTGCATATTACTCTAAAAGTTTCTAAATAGTACATGAACTTGAAGCAGGAATATTGTTTAGAACTCACTAAACCTAAGGGTTGGAAATATTTGAGAAAGAAGAGTCTAAATTGAGACTACTTCTTCGGATTTTCTGTCAAAGACACCAGCTAAGCAAAGAGGGCATGATAACACCTCAGTGATACAACCTTGATGAAAAATGAGCAATGACAACCCAAACATTAAAAAGGGATCATTCCCATGCATTCATGCAAATATCATTCATACACATCTAGTTAGTAGCATTTGATTCATTCTAATCGTGACATCCTAATCATTTCGCATAAGCAAAGGCTCATGAAATCGATCCTACCGTCATGCCCCAGGAGGGCGGTGTAGCGTGATCGGTGAATCCACAAATCTCATCTCCCTAAAGTAGCGATGGAGCGATTGAAGTTGTAGATCTTATCTCCTTGAAGTTCTGATGAGAGTAGATCGAAATTGGAGATCTTATCTTTACGAAGTTCTGATGGAGCGATTGAAGCCACCACCTTATCTCCACGAAGTTGCGTGAGAACAAAGCTGAGACAATGAATCTTATTTCCACAAGATACGATGGAACATATTGAAGCTACAAATTGGCGAGATCTTATCTTTCTAAAGTTGCAATAGAGCGATTGAAGCCACCACCTTATCTCCTTGAAGTTGCAATGAGCAGATGAAGGCAATGAATCTTATTACCACGAAGATACGATGGAGCAGTTGAAGCTACAAATTAGCGGATCTTATCTTTACGAAAGTTACGATGGAGCGATTGAAGCCACCGACCTTATCTCCACGAGGTTACTGATGAAGCGAGACTAAAGACAATGAATCTTATTTCTCGAAGATACTGATGGACCAGATTGAATGTAACACCCTAATCCGTATCCATCACCGATTAGGGTTAAAGCGTTACCAAGCAGATCAAAAACTTTTACGGACATGTTATAATACAATTCATTAATCGCAATCAAAGTGTCCCTTTTATAGGTCAACGAAACCTTAATCATACTTTAGAATAGGGTTGGGACTAAATCAAACACATCTGAAATTCTCGAAAATTTAAAACTTTTCTAAGTTACAGAGGTCTGCGCTTGGTGTGGGCGGTAGTGTGCCTCCCACGGCTACTAGACACAACCATGTGTCTTAGCCGTATAAAGCAGAGCATGTATACTGACTTATCCACACGATGCCCGTGTGCCATGGCCGTGTAAAATTAGGCTAGTTATTGACTTATTCACACGGTCACAAGGCACGCCCTTGTGCCACAGCCGTGTATACAAAACAGACTACTTGCAATGCCAAAATGCCTCCCACACTAGGGTTAACCCTATAAGCAACGTACCAATTCATTTCATGAACATTTGACAACCAAAAACATGTCAAATAATCAACAATTCTCCACATTCAATTTCAATTCCAATCATGCCAATTTTCACAACTAAAACACATATATCTTCAAGCATGATCTATCCATATTTACCTTTCATATAACCATTTCTTTGATCATACATGCATACTCAAATTTCATTCATATACTTACCAATAACTTGACCATTTTATAATCATGGGATCATACCAAAACTAACATCATATATCACATTCACAATTGCATATTATCAACATCAAACTAGCCACATCACATGGCTAATACCATATCTCATACTTATACCAAATTAACTAGCCTATACATGCCATATTTAGCAATATACACATTTTCAAAATACCAAAATAAGTTTGAGTAGTGTGATGACGATCCTCGACGGTCCCCGAGCCTCTCATAGCTTTAAAGATCTATAAAATAGAGCAAACACACATAGAGTAAGCTTTCAAAAGCTTAGTAAGCCATATACAAATAAACTTAGCATAAAAATGCACATAACTATATTGATACAATGACATTTATAGTTCTCATAGCAAGTTCATCACATATTCTTGGCTCATATGCTTAGCCATATCTTACCACATTCTTCAACTCAAATATCACATATACACATAACTTGTAACACCCCATACCCAAGTCCGATGCTAGGTCTAGATATGAGACATTACCACGCTTGAACTCACTAAGACATAGACTTACAAGTTGAAGGCAGTTCTGTTCGACTTAACAACTTCTCTTTCTTAGTCTAATCATATAATGTATAGCCTCACGAGGCCTTAAGCATTACTTTGAAACTTTTGGAACTTGATCGAAAACCTTTCTTAGAAGCAGGGGTCACACGCCCATGTGGCTTGGGACACGCCAGTGCACCCCTAGACACGCCCGTGCACCCCTAGACACGCCCATGCCTTCTAACCGTGGGGAGTTACTGACTATATTCACACGGTCTCGACACGCTTGTGTTTTCCAACCGTGGGGAGTTACTGACTTGATTCACACGGTCTGGGCACACCCCCATGCTCAAACCGTGTGTCTTACACAGCTCATGCACCCGGCTGTGGAATTTACCCATGGTCTATTCTGACTAAAAATAATAAGGTGCAGAGTGCGGATGGCCTAGACACACGCCCGTGTGCCTAGCCGTGTGGGTACTTAAAGACTATTTACCAAGCCATTTGCCACCCTGAAATCAAGATCAACCCAAAATATTTTTCATAAGTAATAGTACATGCTTCATTGACCTCAATGACCATACATACATAGACAAAAATTGGCAAATCACCTAACCAAATACAAAAGAATAATTAAAAGAGGCATACACTTCATTAATATCATTGATAAATAAGGAGTTTGTCAAATATTTGCCTAACTCAAGAGGCCCTTTACAAAATGACTTACGGCCAACACTTTAACTAACAATTACAACTTGACAAAATTCCTACATACTATACATGCCATATTCAAAACAAGCCTAAAATTGTTATACCAAAGTGTTGTTGATAGTGTGATTCCCGAACCCCTGCATCTACGATCCTTAAGTTATCTTGGCAATACTATAAGAAAGATGGGCAATGGAAAAGGGTAAGCATTTAGCTTAGTAAGTTGCATGAAAATAAATAACAATCATAATACTCAAAAACGAATAATTCATCCATGACATTAGCTACTCATACTCAAGTCAAGACTTCTCGACAATACTTACTTACAATTGCCCTTACCTACCATTTATCGTAACACATATAGAATCAAATTCTCAAGACATTGATTAGCACTTGTATTCTTTCACACCTCTACTTTTAAATTCATCTGCTTATCTCACCATACACTGGAAATAATCAAAGACATATTTTTGTAATCATTACGATAAGTATAAAGCCAATGCCACATTCTCTAGGTGGTCTTACATGGAGTCTTCTCTAGGTACCGATGCCATGTCCTGGACATGGTCTTATAGGGAATTACCTTTATGTGCTAATCCATATCCCGGATATGGTCTTATACCATCTCTTGTCTCAATGCCGATGCCATGTTCCAAACATGGTCTTACACCGGCATTCATAATACGGCCGATGCCATGTCCCAGACATGGTCTTACATTGACCCTCATAATATGGCCGATGCCATGTCCCAGACATGGTCTTACACTGACCCTCATAATATGGCCGATGCCATGTCCCAAACATGGTTTTACACTGACCCTTATAATATGGCCGATGCTATGTTCCAAACATGGTCTTACACTGACCCTCATAATATGGCCCATGCCCTGTCCCAAACATAGTCTTACACTGACCCTCATAATATGGCCGATGCCATGTCCCAGACATGGTCTTACACTGACCCTCATAATATGGCCGATGTCATGTCCCAGACATGGTCTTACACTGACCCTCATAATATGGATGATGCCATGTCCCAAACATGATCTTACCCAAACATGGTCTTACACTGACCCTCATAATATGGTCGATGCCATGTTCCAAACATGGTCTTACACTGACCCTCATAATATGGCCGATGCCATTTTTCGTATTCGTCATAGTCCATTAGGACTTCAATATCATTTTCACATAAGTTTCTCAATTTATTGAAGTATCATGCATCAATATGATATCAAGCATCTTCAATTATACTAATATAATATTGCATTAATTCACATAGAACTTACCTCGTTTTCAAAATGAGCTAGTTCTTCAGTTTAGTCCACGACTTTATCCTTTCCCCGATCGATGCAGATTCTCATCTCCTCTTGCTTTATAATAGCAAATTAGCTCATTTTAATCACCATATTAACGTAAGCATCTCAAAATCAGGCTTAAGTAAAATTACCATTTTTACCCCTAGATTTTGGCAAAATGAACATTTTTCCCCTAGGCTCAGAAATTGATTCTAATCATATTTTTATTCTCAACAAGCCTAGGAAAACATTTAATGCTCTTAAAGCTATCATCAAAAATCAATATTCCACATACTTCTACAAAATTTATAGCCTTTTCATTAAGGTCCTATTTGATGTTCTCATGCTAACACCCTTTTTAAAAGTTGTTCATCTAACAACTAAGACTCAAGTTCTTCCATAAAAATGCAGCAACTAACTAAGGTTGCTCTCATGGTAGAACTATACACCTTTCACAACATTTTACAATAGTCCCCTCATTTGAAAGCTTAAGCTCTAGGGGTCTCAAAAGTATAATATTATCAAGAAAAGTTCACTAGAACACTTACTTGAATAGATGAAAGCTTGCTGAAATTTTTGAAGGTTCTACCCCTTATTTGCTGCAAATTTTCAGTGGAAGATGATAGGAGAAAAGATGATAACTTTTCTCTCCTTATTTTATTAATATAAGTCAAATTAGTCCACCTACTACTACTAACTTTGACTAAAATTGACAATCTTGTCTCCCATGCTCTCTTATGGCCGGCCAAGCCTCTTCCAAAGGCTAATTTGCCTTTTAAAGACCCCCAATTAACAATCCATGGCCATTTGGTACTTCTAGCATATAGAATGGAACTTTCGCACTTTATGCGATTTAGTCCTTTTTCGCGATTGAGCATGAAATCGCTAAAATTAAAGTACCAAAATTTTAATGCTCACATGCTATCATGTTCTAACTCATAATATATCATGAAAATAATTTCTCAGGTCTCAAAATAGTGATCTCGAGATCACCATTCCGACTAGCCCCTAAGTCGAGCTGTTACAATTCTCCCTCCTCAAGGATTTTCGTCCTCAAAAATCTTACCAATGAAAAGATTGGGGTATTGGTTTCTCATTGTTTCCTCGGACTCCTATGTAGCCTCTTCCATTCCGTGCCTTTGCCATAGGACTTTCATTAGGGCTATGCTTTTATTTCTTAACTGCTTGACCTCACGAGCCAATATTTTAATTGGTTCTTCACCATAAGTCAAATCTGGTTGTATCTCTACCTCTATCAGCTTTATAACATGTGAAGGGTTTGAACAGTATCGGCGCAACATAGATACATGGAAGACATCATGAATCTTTTCTAACTCAGGTGGAAAAGCTAGCCTATAAGCTACCGGTCCTATCCTTTCGGTAACTTCATAAGGTCCGATAAAGCGCGAACTCAATTTGCCCTTCCGACCAAATCTGAGGACTTTTCTCCAAGGTGATACTTTCAAGAATACTTTATCACTAACTTCATATTCTATCTCTTTCCTCCTTAAATCTGAATAGGACTTCTATCTATCTGAGGCAGCTTTCAGGTAGTTATGTATCACTTCTACTTTCTCTTCAGTTTCTTTAACCAAATCAACCCCGTGTATCTGTTTCTCTCTGAGTTTTGACCAATACAAGGGCATTCGACACCTACGTCCATACAATGTCTAATAAGGTGCCATCTTCAAACTTGACTAAAAACTGTTGTTGTAGGCGAATTCCACCAATGGTAAGTATCTCTCCCAACTACCATGGAATTCTAAAATACAACATCTAAGCATGTCTTCTAATATCTGAATTGTTCTCCCTGACTGTCCGTCGGTATGTGGATTGAAGGCAGTACTAAAACTTAATTTCGTGCCCAAAGCTTCTTGCAGTTTTGTCCAGAACCGTGACGTGAATCTTGGATCTCTATCTGAAATGATTAACAACAGTACACTATGAAGTCTTACTATCTCCGACATGTACAAGTCTGCCAATTTATCAAGTGAATAGTCAACTCGCACTGGTATAAATTGGGCTGACTTAGTGAGTCTATCAACCACCACCCAAACTACATCTTTCCTCTTGGGAGTTAACGGTAAACCCGTCAGGAAATCCATAGTGATACAGTCCCACTTCCACTCAGGAACCATAATAGGCTGAAGTAAACCCGAAGGTACTTGATGTTCAGCCTTCACTTGTTGACAAATCAGGCATTTTGATACAAACTCAGAAATATCTTTCTTCATACCAAGCCACCAGTACTATTTCTTCAAATCTTGGTACATCTTTGTGCTGTCTGGATACACATTCAAACATCTATTATGTGCTTCCGGCAAAATTTTGCGAATAAGCTCATCATTCCTGGGTACACAAACCCGATCTCAAAATGTCAAACATCCATCAGGATTTACTCAAAAGTCTGACTCCACGCTCGACTCACATAAAGCTCTTTTGGCTTGCAAACAATTATCATCCTTCTGAGCTTCGCAAATCTCTTGGAGGAACAATGGTTTAGCCCTCAACTCGGCTAATACGGAACCATCATCTAACAAGGTCATCTGGGTGCACATAGCTTTTAGTGCAAACAATGATTTTCTGCTCAAAGCGTCGGCTACTACATTTACATTCCTCGGATAGTAGTCAATTACTAACTCAATCTTTAATCAACTCTAACCATCTTCGTTGCCTTAAATTTAGTTCCTTTTGAGTCATCAAATATTTCAGGCTCTTGTGGTCGATAAAAATTCGACACCTTTCACCATATAAATGATGTCTCCAAATTTTCAACGCAAACACGATTACGGTCAACTCTAAATCATGAGTCGGGTAGTTCCCCTCGTGTGGCTTCAACTGTCTAGAGGTGTACGCAATCACTTTACCCTCTTGCATAAGTACACAGCCCAAACCGTTCAAGGACGCGTCACTGTAAACCACGAATTCTCTTCCGGCTCAAGTTACACCAAAACAGGAGCCTCAGTCAATAGTGTCTTCAATTTCTCGAAACTCTATTGACATTCCTCAGTCCAAGCGAATTTCACATCTTTCTATAGAAGTCTTATCATCGGTGTAGCTATCACGGAAAACCCATTAACAAAACACCTATAGTAGTCGGCTAGGCCTAGAAAACTCCTTACTTGATTTACATTCTTGGTGGTTTCCATTCAACAATTCTTTGAAATCTTATTGAATTAGACTCTAATCCCATCTCCAGAAACAATGTGCCCCAAAAATCCCACTTCTCTAAGCCAAAATTCACTCACACTAAATTTGGCATACAATTATTTCTCTTTCAAAACTTGTAAAACTATACTCAAGTGCTCATCATGATCATTTTCATCTCGAGAGTAGATCAGTATGTCATCGATGAAGACCACAACAAATCTATCCAAATACGATCGAAAAATAAAGTTCATCAAATCCATGAAGATAGCAGGGGCATTCGTTGGACCGAAAGGTATGACCAAAAATTCATAGTGGCCGTACCTAGTTCTAAATGTGATCTTTGGCACATCCGAATCCTTAACTTTCAACTGATAGTACCCCGACCTCAAATCTATCTTGGAAAATATTGTACTTCCCTTCAATTGGTCAAATAAATCATCGATCCTCGGCAACAGGTATTTATTCTTCACTGTCACTTTGTTGAATTACCGATAGTCTATACATAATCTCATGGAACCATCTTTCTTCTTCACGAATAAGACGGGAGTGCCCCATAGAGAAAAACTCGGCCTCACGAAACCCTTATTCGTTAATTCTTGTAACTGTGCCTTTAGCTCAGTTGGAGCCATTCTATAAGGGGCAATAGAAATAGGGGCAGTACTCAGAACTAGATCAATTCCAAATTCAATTTCCCTCTCCAGAGGTAGCCCTGGCAACTCTTCTGGGAATACATCTAGGTATTCACATACTATGGGTACTGACCCAATTTTTAATTCAGTCTCTTTAGTGTTCAACACAAAGGCAAGATAAGCCTCATACCCCTTCCGTAGGTACCGCTGAGCCGACATGGTTGATATCATTATTGGTGATCCATCCAAACTTATCGATTCAACATGAATAAAACTTCCATTTTATCCTCAACTCAATATGCTTCTTTCCACAGTTCACAATTACCTTATGAGTAACTAACCAATCCATCCTAAGAATGACATCAAACTCGTCAAACGGTAATAACATAAGATCAACAGGGAAACAATGACCCCTAATTATCAAAGGACACCTTTACAAACTCTATCAACCGACACACTCTTACCTAGGGATTTGACACTCTTATAATGAATTTAGTAGACTCTATAGGCATACGCATGCTAGAGACTAATTTCATGCATATGTACGAGTGGGTAGATCCCGGGTCAATTAAAGTTATAACACGAGTATTATAAAGGGAAAAGATATCCGTGATTATGTCAGGGAAAGATGCCTCTTCACGAGCACGGATGGCATATGTTCTCGCCGGTGCTCTACCCTCAACTATAGTAGCTCGTTCTTTAGGTGGATTCCTGTTGCCCATCTCACTCCTCGAATTTTTTAACGGTCTACCCTTTGTGGTACTTCCTGATCTCATATTCTGAGGCCTTCCTTTCACGTCTACCTCGGGGCAGTTTCTGATACAATGGTCCAATGACCCACATCTAAAACAACCTTTCTCATTAGCTCGGCATTCACTAAAATGGTGTCCACCACACTGAGGGCATTTCGATCTGTTTGGACAGATGTTGCCCACACTAGCAACTGATGTAGTTTACCCTTTTGATCCCGAAAATCGCCCGCCCTTCTTCCGGGTTGAAAACCCCGCTAAAGTGGCTATTCGAGTAGTGAAATCCCTCGATTTCTTAGATAAGGATTGGTGAGACTTGTTCAGTTGTCTCTTCCTCGAGTCACGTGATTTGTACTCAGCTTTTCTCTTATCTCTGGCCAACTCTTCTGCTTTACAAGCCCTATCCACCAATACTACAAACTCCTTTAATTCGAGAACTCCCACGTATAGGCGGATATCTTTATTTAATCCGTCCTCGAACCTCTTACACATGATGGCCTCGGTAGACACGCACTCTCTTGCATACTTGCTAAGTCTTAAGAACTCCCGTTTGTAGTCAGTCACTGACATACGGCCTTACTTCAGTTCCAAGAACTCCTTTCTCTTGTGGTCAATAAACCTCTGGCTAATATACTTCTTCCGGTATTCCTCTTGGAAGAATTCCCAACTAACTCTCTCCCTTGTCACTACCGACACCAAGGTGCTCCACCATCGGTAGGCTGAGTCTCTCATGAGAGATACATTACATTTTAAGCACTCCTTAGGCGTGCAGGATAACTCATCAAATACTCAGATGGTGTTCTCGAGCCAAAATTCCGCTTTCTCCGGGTCATCATCCTTATTTGCCCAAAATTCCTCTGCTCTCTATTTTCGGATCTTATCCACTGGAGGCCTTTCTCTCCTCGCCACCTCAACCACTTGGGGAACTACTAGAGCGGGTTGAGGAATAGGTGGGGGCGGAGGGGGCTGAGCATTGGGATTTGCTTGGGTATACTCAGTATACCAGTTGCTCATCATGTGGAGAAAAGCTTTTCGAGCTTCATCTCCTTGACCTAAGGTCTTGGGTCTACTATTAGCTGGCGAGGTCCCCTGAGCAAGAGCCGGTGCATTACTCGAAGCATCATCATTGCGATTCGGTCCGGATCGAATCAATCTACTACATAAAACATAATTTCATCGTTAGGAGTCATCACACTATCATTACTCTGACACTTATACATGTGGCATGTATAGCTAGACTCGTACTTACGCTACCTCTGATACCACTAAATGTAACACTTCATACCTAAGTCTGATGCTAGGTCTAGATATGAGACGTTACCACGCTTGAACTCACTTAGACATACACTTACAAGTTGAAGATAGTTCGTTCTGACTTAACAACTTCTCTTTCTTAGTCTAATCATATAATTTATGGGCCTACGAGACCTTAAGCACTACTCTGAAACTTTCGAAACTTGATCGGGGTCACATGCCCATGTGGCTTGGGATACGCCCGTGCACCTCTAGACACGCCCATGCCTTCTAACCGTGGGGAGTTACTGACTATATTCATACTATCTCGACACACTTGTGCTTTCCAACCGTGGGGAGTTACTGACTTGATTCACACGGTCTAGGCACACGCCCATGCTCAAACCGTGTGTCTTACACGGCTCATGCACTCGGCCGTGGAATTTACCCATGGTCTATTCTGACTAAAAATAATAAGGTGCAGGGTGCGCACGGCCTAGGCACACGCCTGTGTGCCTAGCTGTGCGGGCACTTAAAGACTATTTACCAAGCCATTTGCCACCTTGAATTCAAGATCAACCCAAAACATTTTTCATAAGTAATGCTACATGCTTCATTGACCTCAATGAACATACATACATAGATAAAAATTGGCAAATCACCTAACCAAATACAAAAGAATAATTAAAAGAGGCATACACTTTATTAATATCATTGATAAATAGGGAGTTTGCCAAATATTTGCCTAACTCAAGAGCCCTTTACAAAATGACTTACGGTGTAACATCCACGAATTTTTGGGCCTATGCGTTTAGTGTGTATATGTTTAAAGTGTTAATTTAACTGTTAAGGGTCTAAATTGGGCTCAAAGCTTAGGCAGAGGCCTTGATTAAAATTTTACATTTGGGCATTATAGGACTTAAAAGGTAGTACTGTGTTTAAAATATCAAAATGGGCTGGTAGCCCGGTGATTAGTAAGCGCCACTTAGGGAACAAGGAGGTGACGCCACACCGTGGAGTTAAGGGCCCAAATTTAAGTTTCAAGGAGCCCAATTCCTTAGATTCAAGTTAGCTAATTTTCGGCATTAGGGTTAGGTGGAGTGGACGGCTACAAGGCTAAAAAATAATAGGATTTATGTGAATGGGATAATGTAGATAATATAGTTGATAATATGGAAGATAAAAGAAGAAAGATTAGGACCTATCTGCTGAGAGCAGAGTTGGCCGAAATTCCATCACCTAGAGGAGTAAAGAAATCGGTTTCTAATAGCCATAGGGGGTGCCAAATTTTCTATAAATAGGGGGAATAGCTCATCAATTTCGGCATTTGAATCCTACTTTTTCTTCATTCTTTGTGCCGAAATTCTCAGTCTCTTCCTCCACAATTTCTGTCAACTTTCTTTCAAAAAGCCGAAAATCACCACCTCCTTCACCCTTTCTTCTTTCTTTGAAATTTCCTGTAAGCCGAATCTTCTGATCTCCATTGTTATTCTTCTCTCATTCACTAAAAGTTGAAACTACACTCTTGTTTGTTCTTGTAGCCGAAATCTTCCTCTTGTTCATCTTTTTTGGGATTTTTTTAAAAGCTAAAATTCTTAGATCTCTAATCTTCTACGCTTCGATCTTCTGCTGTGATTGCTGAATTTTCCTCCAAGGAGTAGCCGAAACCATTTGTATAGGTAAGTGTCGATTCATGAGATTTCAATATTTTTCGGCTTTTAGAGATCTTAGCCGAATGGCTATATGGTTAACTAATCAGGTGTTTTCTCTCATTTTCCGCATTCCGGGATTTGAAGGGGGTCCAATCGCTTGGATTTCTAAGCCAGAATTTAGTAGCACTCGGATCGAATTACTTTCTAGATTTTAAGGTAAGGAGATCTATTAATTTAAATGTATAAATCAGGTAAAGCACTAACCTTGGATGAATATAGGAGAGGCCTTATCCTTGCGTTCTTAGGCTTTTGAGCAAGGTTGTAGACAAAGGGCGATGGGTCAGTTAGCGAGGGTATCAACATAGAGAGTAGTACTACGCGATATCATGTGTGTAACTTTTCACACCATTAGATTGTCTGTTAATATGTGTTAATAAATCTGCTTATATTCTGTTAAATGCCGAAATCCTGGCATAACATTTGAAACTCGAGGAGGGTAAAAGCGAATCACCAGGTTAGTGATCTCATCATTCTTGATGAATGTTCTGTTAAAATGATAAGTTTTATAAGTATGCCGATTTCTGTGATTGCACGGGTTAGGTTTGATGAAAGGGAAGTGTTACGTGTAGTGGCTTTTGCCATGATGCATTGTCTTGGCTTTTGCCATGATCTCATTGTAGTGGCTTATGCCATGATCATTGTAGTGGCTTTTGCCATAATCATTGTAGTGGCTATTGTCATAATCTAACGATGAGCAGCATGACTGTAATCAATGGCGTGTAGCGGTGTGGGTTGATTGTAGAAATCCCCAATGGTGTGAATGGTTTGATACGGTGGCGTGTAGCGGATGGAAACCTAGGATTTGGGTTGGGCTTGCATAATTATTGTTATATATATTAATCAATTATTACGTTACGTGGGGCTAAGGCCCAAATCTAATGGAGCATGAGGGTTGCACACTGAGTCTCGCAACTCAACCTATTATTTAATATTTCCGGGTAACACCTAGTGCATCGGACTGGGCTGGAGAGGAGTGCAAGGTGGCCATGCAAAAGAACATTTGGATTCAGCAAAAGACTTTAGTTTATTATTTTATATCTTTATTTAATGGGTTTTAAATTTCAATGTAATAAGGCCACGGGCTGTTAGCTTTATATTTCAGTTCGGTATTAATTGGGCTTTTATTATTATTAGACATTTTAAGTTTACATTTTTTTTTCTAATGCATGTATTTAGGTTTCGGTTTTTAATTCATAAAAACATCTCATAGAATTTATAGCTTATCTAAATTAACAACCTATTAATTTTTCCTGAATAAAAGGTTAAACTCAAGGAAAATATTTTCCAAAAATGCGACATGTTTTATTAAATTTTCTTAGTGACATACCAGATCCGGTCGTGGTGTTTGGGCCGGGTTTGGGGTGTTACATACGGCCAACACTTTAACTGAAAATTACAACTTGACAAAATTCCCACATCCTATCCATGCCATATTCAAAACAAGTCTAAAATTGTTATACCAAAGTGTTGTTGATAGTGTGATTCCCGAACCCCTGCGTCAACGATCATTGAGTTATCTTGGCAATACTATAAGAAAGATGGACAATGGAAAAGGGTAAGCATTTAGCGTAGTAAGTTGCATGGAAATAAATAACAATCATAATACTCAAAAACGAATAATTCATCCATGACATTAGCTACTCATACTCAAGTCAAGACTTCTCGACAATACTTACTTACAATTTCCCTTACCTACCATTTACCGTAACACATATAGAATCAAATTCTCGTGACTCATTCATTAGCACTTGTATTCATTCACACCTTAACTTTTAAATTCATCTGCTTATCCCACCATACACTGGAAATAATCAAAGACATATTTTTGTAATCATTACGATAAGTATAAAGCCAATGCCACATTCTTTAGGTGGTCTTACATGAGTCTTCTCTAGGAAATCGATGCCATGTCCGGACATGGTCTTATAGGAATTACCTCTATGTGCTAATGCCATATCCGGATATGGTCTTATACCATCTCTTGTCTCAATACCGATGCCATGTTCCAAACATGGTCTTATCTTGGCATTAAATGTAATGACCGATGCCATGTCCCGCATATGGTCTTACACCCACCCTCATAATATGGCCGATGCCATGTCCTGACATGGTCTTACACTGACCCTCATAATATGGCTGATGCCATGTTCCAAACATGGTCTTACACTGACCCTCATAATATGGCCGATGCCATGTCCCAGACACGGTCTTACACTGACCCTCATAATATGGCCGATGCCATGTTCCAAACATGGTCTTACACTGACCCTCATAATATGGCCGATGCCATGTTCCAAACATGGTCTTACACTGACCCTCATAATATGGCCGATGCCATGTCCCAGACATGGTCTTACACTGACCCTCATAATATGGCCGATGCCATGTTCCAAACATGGTCTTACACTGATCCTCATAATATGGCCGATGCCATTTTTTGTATTCGTCATAGTCCATTAGAACTTCAATATCATTTTCACATAAGTTTCTCAATTTATTAAAGTATCATGCATCAATATGATATCAAGCATCTTCAATTATACTAATATAATATTGCATTAATTCACATACAACTTACCTCGTTTTCAAAATGAGCTAGTTCTTCGGTTTAGTCCACGACTTTATCCTTTCCCCTGTCGATGCGGATTCTCATCTCCTCTTGCTCTATAATAGAATATTTGCTCATTTTAATCTCCATATTAATGTAAGCATCTCAAAATCATGCTTAAGCAAAATTACCACTTTTACCCCTAGATTTGGCAAAATGACCATTTTGCCCCTAGGCTCGGAAATTGATTCTAATCACATTTTTATTCTCAACAAGCCTAGGCAAACATTTAATGCTCTTAAAGCTATCATCAAAATTAATATTCCACGTACTACTACAAAATTTATAGCCTTTTCATTAAGGTCCTATTTGATGTTCTCATGCTAACACCCTTTTTAAAAGTTATTCATCTAACAACTATGACTCAAGTTTTTCCATAAAAATGCAGCAACTAACTAAGGTTGCTCTCATGGTAGAACTCTACACCTTTCACAACATTGCACACTAGTCCCATCATTTGAAAGCTTAAGCTCTAGGGGTCTCAAAAGTACAATTATTATCAAGAAAAGTTCACTAGAACACTTACTTGAATAGATGAAAGCTTGCTCAAATTTTTAAAGGTTCTACCCCTTATTTGCTGTAAATTTTTGGTGGAAGATGATAGGAGAAAAGATGATAACTTTTCTCTCCTTATTTTATTAATATAAGTCAAATTAGTCCACCTACTACTACTAACTTTGACTAAAATTGACAATCTTGTCTCCAATGCTCTCTTATGGTCGGTACGAGCCTCTTCCAAAGGCTAATTTGCCTTTTAAAGACCCCCAATTAACAATACATGGCCATTTGGTACTTTTAGCATATAGAATGGAACTTTTACACTTTATGCGATTTAGTCTTTTTTCGAGATTGAGCATGAAATCACTAAAATTAAAGTACCAAAATTTTAATGCTCACATGCTATCATGTTCTAACTCATAATATATCATGAAAATAATTTCTCGGTCTCAAATAGTGATCCCGAGATCACTATTCGACTAACCCTAAGTCGGGCTATTACATAACTCATTCAAACATATCTTCACATATTATCTCATCATTTCAATACACATATTCATCTTAGTAAGTTCATATAGATACTTAACTTTCATACACACATAGTGTACTTTTCAAACGTACCTGAAACAGATGTAGAAATTACATAGTCATTTGTTTCTCGAATTTGCCTGTTGAACCATTCGGAACTAAATAGGATATTTTGAAAGCTCGGAATAGTCATACAATGACAACGTCCCAGACGTGGTCTTACACGTAATTAGATATCGATGCTACTGCCCCGGACAAGGTCTTATACGAATCAATACGATGCCAATGTCCCAAACATGGTCTTACACGTAAATCTTACATCGATGCCAACGTCCCAGACATGGTCTTACACGAAATCTCATATCAATGCCAATGTCCCAGACATGGTCTTCCATGATATCACATATCAGGCACCTATGCCATGACATATACTATCCTATCTATTCCTAGGTTCAGACGGGACTTCTCTTACACTAACCATCTCTCGATACTTTCTCAAAATCCATATATTCATCACTTTGAGAATCATTCATAGCAATTCAAATTTCATATGTTCACAAATAAGTCAATTCAAATATGTTTATTTGTACATCGACTTACCTCGAGTTCGGTTTAACGGAAAGGGATACGACTACTCGATTACTTTCGATTTCCCACGATCTAAGTCTGTTTTCTTCGATTCTTGATCTATACATATTCAAATTTAACCTTTTTATTCACTAATTCATCCAATTCAATCCAAATACACATATTTAAGGCAATTTGCAAATTAACCCTCACATTTACACATTTGGACATTTTAGTCCCTATTTCACAAAAATCACAAAATACACCAAATTTGCTTTTACCCATGCTTGACCGAATACTCACTATGCTCATATCAATCCATACATTTCATTTATTTTACAAATTAGTCCTTCAAAATTTTATTTTCTCAATTTAGTCCTAATTAGCTAAATTCATAAAAATTCAAGAATAAAACATGTTTATCACGTATCTTTCATTTAACACCAATATTCATCACAAAGCTCACCATTTCATCAATGGCACATCTCATAAACATCATCAATTCTTCATATTACAACATGGGCTTGATAATAGACTAAGCAGCAATCTCAAAAACATAAAAATCATCAAAAACTAAAGTCAAAACATACCTTAATTAAAGCTTGCAAGTGCCGAATGTGTAAAAGCTTTTAAACCTTTATTTTTTCTTGTGTTTTTGGTGGAAGGATGAACATTATGGCTTAATTTCATATCATTTTATCATATTAAACATAATAATACAATTTTACTATATTACCGTTCATCAAATAACAATTAAAACATATATACACAAGGTTATATTAGTCCAACAACAATCCACTATCTTAAAATGGTTTAATTGCCTCATAAGGCCACAACATTTAAAAGCCACAACACATAGGTGCTTCAAAAATTAGCATGCAAATTTTACATTTTATGCACTTTAATCCTTTTCTCAAATTAAAAACATAAACAGACAAATTAATTCAAAAAATTTCACACGTGCTAAATCATATACTGCGGACACAAAAAATAATATTAAAAAATTTTTTGGACTCGAATTTGTGATCTCAAAACTACTATTTTGACTAGGGTCTAAACCGGATTGTTACAATTCTCCCCCTTAGGGATTTTCGTCCCCGAAAATCTTACCATTAAACAGATTTGGATATTGCTGTCTCATTGAATTTTCAAGCTCCCACGTAGCCTCTTCTTCCGTGTCGATACCATAACACTTTTACTAACGAAATTTTCTTGTTTCTTAACTCTTTCACTTCACAAGTTAGGATACGGATTGGTTCTTCCTCATAAGTCATATCGGATCGAATTTCAATTTCTAAGGAGTAATCACATGTGACGGATCAGATCGGGTATCTACGAAGCATCGAAACATGGAATACATTATGTATTTTTGCTAGCTCAGAGCACAACAATAATCTATACGCAACTGGCCCAATACATTCAATAATCTCATACGGTCCGATGAACCTCGGACTTAACTTGCCTTTACGTCGGAATCGGAGTACTTTTTTCCACGGAGACACTTTTCAGGAAACTTTGTTACCGATTTCAAATTCAATCTCTTTTCGTTTCAAGTCTATATAAGACTTCTAACGATCATATGTTGCTTTTAGACTAACACGGATTACTTTCACTTTTGTTCTGTATCTTTTATCAAATCAACCCGTGTAACTTACTTTCACTAAGCTTAGTCCAATACAGAGGTATTCGACATTTACGTCCGTACAAAGCTTTATAAGGTGCCATTTTAATGCTTGACTGAAAACTATTGTTATATGCAAATTCAATCAGTGGTAAGTACTATTCCCACGAACCATTAAACTCAAGGATGTAACATCTCAACATGTCCTCGAGAATCTGAATAATCCGCTCGGATTGACCATCCGTCTGCGAATGAAAAGTGGTATTGAAATGCAATTTCGTACCTAAAGCTTCTTGCAATTTCTTCCAGAATCGTGATGTAAACCTCGGATCTCTATCTGAAACAATGGATAGTGGCACCACTTGTAATCTAACAATCCCAGAAATATAAAGCTCAGCTAATCTATCAAGTAAGCAATCAGATCGTACTGGAACAAAATGGGCGGATTTCATCAATCGATCAACTACAACCCAAATCGCATCTTTCTTTCTTGGAGTCAGAGGTAATCCAAAAATAAAATTCATCGTCACTCTATCCCATTTCCACTCGGGAATCAGAATCGGTTGTAACAACCTAGACGGAACCTGATGTTCAGCTTTAACTTGCTGATAGATTAAACATTTCGACACAAAGTCAAAGATATCTCGTTTCATATAGACCACCAATAGTGTTGCTTCAAATCATGATACATCTTTGTACTTCCGGATGAATAGATGAGCGATCGTTATATGCTTCATTCAAAATCAACTTAATCAACTCGAGTTTCTCGAACACAAATTCTATCTCGAATCTCAAGCAATCATTATCATCCACACGAAATTCAGAATCAGAATTCGAATCACACTGAGCTTGTTTCGCTATTATTTCAATATCAACTTTCTGAGCATCACAAATCTGCTGTAAAAACAACGATTTTGCTTTCAATTCAGCTATCATTGAACTATTATCAGACAGATCTAATTGAGCGTTCAATGCACATAGTGCAAACAATGATTTCCTACTCAGTGCATCGGCAATGACATTTGCTTTACCCGGATGATAATCAATTACAAGTTCATAATCTTTCAATAGCTCTAACCATCTTCGCTGTCGTAGATTCAAATCTTTTTGAGTCATTAGATATTTCAGACTTTTATGATCTAAAAATACGTGACATTTCTCACCGAGCAGAATATGTCGCCAAATCTTTAATGCGAACACAATTGCAGCTAGCTCAAGGTCGTGTGTCGGATAGTTCTTTTCATACAGCTTCAATTGTCTCGAGGCATAAGCTATGACTTTGCCTTCTTGCATCAGAACACATCCCAGACCATTTAACGAAGCATCACTGTATATCACAAATTCTTTACCCGACTACTGGTCATGCGAAAACTTGAGCTTCATAAATAGAGTTTTCAAGCGATCAAAGCTTTTACGACATTTATCGGACCATTCATACCTCACATCTTTCGAAGAAATCTAGTCAACGGAGTAGCTATCATCGAGAATTCTTTTACAACCGATGATAATAACCAAATAATCCCAAAAAGCTACTGGACTTGACACATTTTTGAGGCTTCCATTCTAGAATAGCATAAATCTTACTCGGATCAACTCGTATTCCTGATGCTGACACAATATGCCCCAAAAAACTAACTTCACGTAACCAGAATTCACATTTACTGAATTTCGCATACAATTGCATGTTCAGTTTCATCTTGTGAATAAATCAAAATGTCGTCAATGAAAACAACAACAAATCGATCTAAATGCACGTGCGAAAATTCTATTCATCAGATCCATAAAGACAGCAAGAGCATTCGTTAATCCGAAAGGCATAACTAAAAACTCATAATGCCCGTACCTCATTCTGAAAGCCTTTTTCGAAATGTCTGAGTCTTTCACTCTCAACTGGTAGTAACCCGATCTTAGATCTATCTTTAAAAATACGGTGGCTCCTTTTAGCTGATCAAACAAATCGTCAATCCTGGGAAACGGATATTTATTCTTTATGGTCACTTTGTTACACTGATAATAGTCAATACACATTCTCATCATGCCATCTTTCTTTTTCACAAACAAAACGGGAGCACCCCAAGGTGAGAAACTCGGTCTGGCGAACCCTTTGTCAGTCAACTTTTGCAACTGTGACTTTAACTCTTTCAACTCTGTTGGTTCCATTTTATACGGAGCTATCGAAATAGGTGTCGTACCCAGCAACAGATCAATACCAAATTCAACTTCACGTATTGGAGGCATTCCCGGCAATTCTTCAGGGAATACATCAGAAAACTCACAAACAATTGCCACTGATTCAACTTTCTTTCCAGACACTTCCGAATCAATCACATAAGCAAAATATACCTCATATCCCTTTTTCACATATCTTTGAGCTTTCAAAATAGATATCATAGCAGGCAATCCATTCAAGTCATTAGACTCAACCGGAACTACTTTATCATTCGGACATCTCAAATCAATAGCCTTTCTTTTACAGTTCACAACAACATCATGCAATGTCAACCAATCCATACCCAACATTATGTCAAATCATCAAAAGGTAATAGCATTAAATCAGCAGAAAAATAGATATCTCGAAACATTAACGGACAATTCTTGCATACTTTGTCAACCAAGACACTTTTACCTAAGGGGTTTGATACTTTTATAACAAACTCAGTAGACTCTACAGGAAAAGTCTTACTGGATACTAAGTTCATGCATATATACGAATGTGTAGAACCAGGGTCTATCAATGCAATCACAGAAGTATCATAAAGTGTAAATGTACCCGTTAGTTTCATAATAAATATTTGAAATAAAACATTATATCATTTCTACTTCAACGTTTATCAATTATAATCGAGCATGTGATCAATTTATGCATAAGTCATTCATATATTTTCCTCCTCCTCCTCTCCATTCCACATCCTTAGTATAAATAACACATTTGTAAGTAACATTATCTATAATTTTTACTATTTATTTATGTGAATATTCAAGTTGTTCATCCGTGTCATAGTCATTAAATTATTTTTATCTTGAGCTAAAGAACTCCAAACTAAGATACGGTAATTTTCTCTAAAACTAGACTCATATATCTTCTTACCATAAAAGTTTTAGAATTTTGGTTTAGCCAATAAGTAGAGTTTATTCTTTAAATTCACCCCTGTTCTGCTGTCTAACAGTTCTGACCCTTCTTCACTAAAAATTTATTATCTCCTCATACGGGATCCGGATGATGTTTTCGTTTGTTTCTATTGAAAATAGACTCATTAAGGATTCTAAAAATATAAATTTAAGCCCCTAATTATTTTTCTAAAATTTTTTATGATTTTACAAAGTAAAAACAGGGGAACCCGAATTCATTCTGACCTTGTCTCACAAAATCTATTATATCTCATGATTTACAATTCCATTGCTTACACAATTTCTTCTATAAGAAACTAGACTAAATAAGATTTAATTATATATTTTATTCATCCTATAATTCGATTTATACAATTTTTGGTGATTTTTCAAAGTTAGACTACTGTTCATGTCCAAAACTATTTTAGTGCAAAGTGTTGATTTCGATTTTGCCCCAAATTTCATAGTTCATACAATTCAGTCCTTATCCAATTAACACCTCAATTGGGATAATTTTTATCAATTAATACTTTATTATACCATTTTAAACTACTTCATAACCCTTGAAAATTAGAAATTTAGCATTAGACCATAATTCCAAACTCTTACACAATTAGGTCCTAAAACCAATTTCCATCAATTTTACTTGATAAAATCATCATATATCAAAATTAAAGCTTCAATTCTATGTTTATTCATCATATGTTTCCAAAAATCATCCATATAATCTTTAAAAATTAGCCATAGAATCAAAAACTAATGACATAGTAAGTTGGACCCAATTGTAAAAGTCCAAAAACATAGAAATTTCAAGGAGAAAGCAAGAATTAAACTTACATGAAGCTAGAGTATGAAGAGAAGCTTGAACTCTCTTCCATAGATGTTTTTTAGCTGATGAAAATGAAGAGAAATGAAGAGATTTCTAGATATTCTAATTTGGTCCCATTTTTATTTAGCTAATTTTGGTAATTTTCCAATTTTGCCCTTATTTCACCCATTTCCTGATTTTTCTCAGCTATTGCCGCCAAAAATATCTCGTTTGGGCTTATTTGCACTTTAGGTCCTTCCTCATTTGATAATTAAGCTATTTAATCGTTCTAGCAACTTTTACACCTTTTTCAATTTAGTCCTTTTTATTTAATTAACCACCCAAACGTCAAAATTTTCTAACGAGATTTTAATACTACCTTATTGACATTCCGTAAATATTTATAAAAATATTTATGACTCATTTTATAACACCGATATCTCGATACCTCTTTTGCCTCAATTTCTTAACCAAATAAATCTTTATAAAACACAATTTATGATTTCAAAAATCTTTTAAAAGCTACATTTGGCTCGTAAATATTAAATAATATAATCTACGAGTTCATTTTTCAGATTTAGTGGTCTCGAACCACTATTTTCGACATCGCTGAAATTTGGGCTATTACAGATTCAATCAAGAAATACTTCACTTAAAAAAAAGGAAAATAAAGAAATAAAATAAAATAAAATAAAATAAAAAAGAGAGGCCAAGGTGAAAACCCGCAAAGGACGCTTTGAGACCAAAGGGGTTTGAATTGAAAACCCGTGAAAGGGCAATTCAAATTTTGATCAAAATATGGGGCATACGGTAGTCTCGCTTTCTCCGAATTAACAAGAAGGAGAGATGTTACGCCTTGAGACCAAAGGGGTTTTGAATTGAAAACCTATAAAAGGAAATTCAAATTTTGATTAAAGGAGGGCATGCAGTAGTCTTGCGATGCCTGAATTAACAAAGAAGAAGTATGCAACATCTTGGGGCATCGACAAAACACCATTGATCTCCTAAACACATGTTGAGCTCAAAATGGTCCTCAAGAAGTTCTTGCAGAGAAGCTCATGTTGCGATATCTGGGGCACCTATTTTCCTCTCACTTATTTTGTATTCCAGCAATGTTTGCTTTCTTTGATTAATCCATTCTTTTCAGATTTTGTTCCTGATAAATTTCAATTTTGACCATCATTATAATCATTTTCAAGCATTTTGCATCGAAATAATGATTAATGGACTAATAATACTTTCATAAAAGGGTTTTACATATTACTCTAAAAGTTTCTAAATAGTACATGAACTTGAAGCAGGAATATTGTTTAGAACTCACTAAACCTAAGGGTTGGAAATATTTGAGAAAGAAGAGTCTAAATTGAGACTACTTCTTCGGATTTTCTGTCAAAGACACCAGCTAAGCAAAGAGGGCATGATAACACCTCAGTGATACAACCTTGATGAAAAATGAGCAATGACAACCCAAACATTAAAAAGGGATCATTCCCATGCATTCATGCAAATATCATTCATACACATCTAGTTAGTAGCATTTGATTCATTCTAATCGTGACATCCTAATCATTTCGCATAAGCAAAGGCTCATGAAATCGATCCTACACGTCATGCCCCCAGAGGACGGTGTAGCGTGATCGGTGAATCCACAAATCTCATCTCCCTAAAGTAGCAGTGGAGCATATTGAAGTTGTAGATCTTATCTCCTTGAAGTTACAGTAGAGTAGATCGAAATTGGCAGATCTTATCTTCCTGAAGTTGCAGTGGAGCAGATTGCAGCCACCAACCTTATCTCCCTGAAGTTGCAGCGGAACAAACTGGAGACAGCAAATCTTATTTCCCTGAAGATACAGTGGAACATATTGAAGCTACAAATTGGCAGATCTTATCTTTCTAAAGTTGCAATAGAGCAGATTGAAGCCACCAGCCTTATCTCCTTGAAGTTGCAGCGGAGCAGACTGAAGACAGCGAATCTTATTACCCTGAAGATACAGTGGAACAGATTGAAGCTACAAATTAGCGGATCTTATCTTTCTAAAGTTACAGTGGAGCAGATTGAAGCCACCAGCCTTATCTCCCTGAGGTTACAGTGAAGCAGACTAAAGACAGCGAATCTTATTTCTCTGAAGATACAGTGGACCAGATTGAATGTAACACCCCTAATCCGTATCCATCACCAGATTAGGGTTAAAGGCATTACCAAACAGATCAAAAACTTTTACAGACATGTTATAATACAATTCATTAATCGCAATCAAAGTGTCCCTTTTATAGGTCAACGAAACCTTAATCATACTTTAGAATAGGGTTGGGACTAAATCAAACACATGCTGAAATTCTCGAAAATTTAAAACTTTTCTAAGTTACAGAGGTCACACGCCCGTGTGGGCAGGCCGTGTGCCTCCCACGGCTACTAGACACAACCATGTGTCTTAGCCGTACTAAAGCAGAGCATGTATACTGACTTATCCACACGACGCCCGTGTGCCATGGCCGTGTAAAATTAGGCTAGTTATTGACTTATTCACACGGTCACAAGGCACGCCTGATGCCATGTAGTGTATACAAAATGACTACTTGCAATGCCAAATGCTCCCACACTAGGGTTAACCCTATAAGCAACGTACCAATTCATTTCATGAACATTTGACAACCAAAACATGTCAAATAATCAACAATTCTCCACATTCAATTTCAATTCCAATCATGCTAATTTGCACAACTAAAACACATATATCTTCAAGCATGATCTATCCATATTTACCTTTCATATAACCATTTCTTTGATCATACATGCATACTCAAATTTCATTATATACTTACCAATAACTTGACCATTTTATAATCATGGGATCATACCAAAACTAACATCATATATCACATTCACAATTGCATATTATCAACATTAAACTAGCCACATCACATGGCTAATACCATATCTCATACTTATACCAAATTAACTGGCCTATACATGCCATATTTAGTCATATACACATTTTCAAAATACCAAACTAAGTTTGAGTAGTATGATGATGATCCTCGACGGTCCCCGAGCCTCTCATAGCTTTAAAGATCTATAAAATAGAGCAAACACACATAGAGTAAGCTTTCAAAAGCTTAGTAAGCCATATACAAATAAACTTAGCATAAAAATACACATAACTATATTGATACAATGAAATTTATAGTTCTCATAGCAAGTTCATCACATATTCTTGGCTCATATGCTTAGCCATATCTTACCACATTCTTCAACTCAAATATCACATATACACATAACTTGTAACACCCCATACCCAAGTCCGATGCTAGGTCTAGATATGAGACGTTACCACGCTTGAACTCACTAAGACATAGACTTACAAGTTGAAGACAGTTCGTTCCGACTTAACAACTTCTCTTTCTTAGTCTAATCATATAATGTATGGGCCTACGAGGCCTTAAGCATTACTTTGAAACTTTTGGAACTTGATCGAAAACCTTTCTTAGAAGCAGGGGTCACACGCCCATGTGGCTTGGGACACGCCAGTGCACCCCTAGACACGCCCGTGCACCCCTAGACACGCCCATGCCTTCTAACCGTGGGGAGTTACTGACTATATTCACACGGTCTCGACACGCTTGTGTTTTCCAACCGTGGGGAGTTACTGACTTGATTCACACGGTCTGGGCACACCCCCATGCTCAAACCGTGTGTCTTACACAGCTCATGCACCCGGCTGTGGAATTTACCCATGGTCTATTCTGACTAAAAATAATAAGGTGCAGAGTGCGCACGGCCTAGACACACGCCTGTGTGCCTAGCCAGTGTGGCACTTAAAGACTATTTACCAAGCCATTTGCCACCCAAATCAAGATCAACCCAAAATATTTTTCATAAGTAATAGTACATGCTTCATTGACCTCAATGACCATACATACATAGACAAAATTGGCAAATCACCTAACCAAATACAAAAGAATAATTAAAAGAGGCATACACTTCATTAATATCATTGATAAATAAGGAGTTTGTCAAATATTTGCCTAACTCAAGAGGCCCTTTACAAAATGATTTACTACCAACACTTTAACTAACAATTACAACTTGACAAAATTCCTACATCCTATACATGCCATATTCAAAACAAGCCTAAAATTGTTATACCAAAGTGTTGTTGATAGTGTGATTCTAGAACCCCACATCTACGATCCTTAAGTTATCTTGGCAATACTATAAGAAAGATGGGCAATGGAAAAGGGTAAGCATTTAGCTTAGTAAGTTGCGTGGAAATAAATAACAATCATAATACTCAAAAACGAATATATCATCCATGACATTAGCTACTCATACTCAAGTCAAGACTTCTCAACAATACTTACTTACAATTGCCCTTACCTACCATTTACCGTAACACATATAGAATCAAATTCTCATGACTCATTGATTAGCACTTGTATTCTTTCACACCTCTACTTTTAAATTCATCTGCTTATCTCACCATACACTGGAAATAATCAAAGACATATTTTTGTAATCATTACGATAAGTATAAAGCCAATGCCACATTCTCTAGGTGGTCTTACATGGAGTCTTCTCTAGGTACCGATGCCATGTCCTGGACATGGTCTTATAGGGAATTACCTTTATGTGCTAATCCATATCCCAGATATGGTCTTACACCATCTCTTGTCTCAATGCCGATGCCATGTTCCAAACATGGTCTTACATCGGCATTCATAATACGGCCGATGCCATGTCCCAGACATGGTCTTACATTGACCCTCATAATATGGCCGATGCCATGTCCTGCACATGGTCTTACACCGACCTCATAATATGGCCGATGCCATGTCCCAAACATGGTTTTACATCGACCCTTATAATATGGCCGATGCCATGTTCCAAACATGGTCTTACACCGACCTCATAATATGGCCCATGCCCCGTCCCAAACATAGTCTTACACCGACCTCATAATATGGTGATGCCATGTCCCGTACATGGTCTTACACCGACCCTCATAATATGGCCGATGTCATGTCCCGCATATGGTCTTACACCGACCCTCATAATATGGTGATGCCATGTCCCAAACATGATCTTACCCAAACATGGCCTTACACCGACCCTCATAATATGGTCGATGCCATGTTCCAAACATGGTCTTACACTGACCCTCATAATATGGCCGATGCCATTTTTCGTATTCGTCATAGTCCATTAGGACTTCAATATCATTTTCACATAAGTTTCTCAATTTATTGAAGTATCATGCATCAATATGATATCAAGCATCTTCAATTATACTAATATAATATTGCATTAATTCACATAGAACTTACCTCGTTTTCAAAATGAGCTAGTTCTTCAGTTTAGTCCACGACTTTATCCTTTCCCCGATCGATGCAGATTCTCATCTCCTCTTGCTCTATAATAGCAAATTAGCTCGTTTTAATCACCATATTAACGTAAGCATCTCAAAATCATGCTTAAGCAAAATTACCATTTTTACCCCTAGATTTTGGCAAAATGAACATTTTTCCCCTAGGCTCGGAAATTGATTCTAATCATATTTTTATTCTCAACAAGCCTAGGAAAACATTTAATGCTCTTAAAGCTATCATCAAAAATCAATATTCCACATACTTCTACAAAATTTATAGCCTTTTCATTAAGGTCCTATTTGATGTTCTCATGCTAACACCCTTTTTAAAAGTTGTTCATCTAACAACTAAGACTCAAGTTCTTCCATAAAAATGCAGCAACTAACTAAGGTTGCTCTCATGGTAGAACTCTACACCTTTCACAATATTTCACAATAGTCCCCTCATTTGAAAGCTTAAGCTCTAGGGGTCTCAAAAGTACAATATTATCAAGAAAAGTTCACTAGAACACTTACTTGAATAGATGAAAGCTTGCTGAAATTTTTGAAGGTTCTACCCCTTATTTGCTGCAAATTTTCAGTGGAAGATGATAGGAGAAAAGATGATAACTTTTCTCTCCTTATTTTATTAATATATGTCAAATTAGTCCACCTACTACTACTAACTTTGACTGAAATTGACAATCTTGTCTCCCATGCTCTCTTATGGCCGGCCAAGCCTCTTCCAAAGGCTAATTTGCCTTTTAAAGACCCCCAATTAACAATCCATGGCCATTTGGTACTTCTAGCATATAGAATGGAACTTTCGCACTTTATGCGATTTAGTCTTTTTTCACGATTGAGCATGAAATCGCTAAAATTAAAGTACCAAAATTTTAATGCTCACATGCTATCATGTTCTAACTCATAATATATCATGAAAATAATCTCTCAGGTCTCCAAATAGTGATCTTGAGATCACCATTCCGACTAGCCCCTAAGTCGAGCTGTTACAATTCTCCCTCCTCAAGGATTTTCGTCCTCAAAAATCTTACCAATGAAAAGATTGGGGTATTGGTTTCTCATTGTTTCCTCGGAATCCTATGTAGCCTCTTCTATTCTGTGCCTTTGCCATAGGACTTTCATTAGGGCTATGCTTTTATTTCTTAACTACTTGACCTCACGAGCCAATATTTTAATTGGTTCTTCACCATAAGTCAAATCTGGTTGTATCTCTACCTCTGTCAGCTTTATAACATGTGAAGGGTTTGAACAGTATCGGCGCAACATAGATACATGGAAGACATCATGAATCTTTTCTAACTCAGGTGGAAAAGCTAGCCTATAAGCTACCGGTCCTATCCTTTCGGTAACTTCATAAGGTCCGATAAAGCGCAGACTCAATTTGCCCTTCCAACCAAATCTGAGGACTTTTCTCCAAGGTGATACTTTCAAGAATACTTTATCACTAACTTCATATTCTATCTCTTTCCTCCTTAAATCTGAATAGGACTTCTATCTATCTGAGGTAGCTTTCAGGTAGTTATGTATCACTTCCACTTTCTCTTCAGTTTCTTTAACCAAATTAACCCCGTGTATCTGTTTCTCTCTGAGTTTTGACCAATACAAGGGCATTCGACACCTACGTCCATACAATGTCTAATAAGGCGCCATCTTCAAACTTGACTAAAAACTGTTGTTGTAGGCGAATTCCACCAATGGTAAGTATCTCTCCCAACTACCATGGAATTCTAAAATACAACATCTAAGCATGTCTTCTAATATCTGAATTGTTCTCCCTAACTGTCCGTCGGTATGTGGATTGAAGGCAGTACTAAAACTTAATTTCATGCCCAAAGCTTCTTGCAGTTTTGTCCAGAACCGTGACGTGAATCTTGGATCTCTATCTGAAATGATTAACAACAGTACACTATGAAGTCTTACTATCTCGACATGGACAAGTCTGCCAATTTATCAAGTGAATAGTCAACTCAAGACTTTGGTATAAATTCAATGACTTAGTGAGTCTATCAACCACCACCCAAACTACATCTTTCCTCTTGGGAGTTAACGGTAAACCCGTCAGGAAATCCATAGTGATACAGTCCCACTTCCACTCAGGAACCATAATAGGCTGAAGTAAACCCGAAGGTACTTGATGTTCAGCCTTCACTTGTTGACAAATCAGGCATTTTGATACAAACTTAGAAATATCTTTCTTCATACCAAGCCACCAGTACCATTTCTTCAAATCTTGGTACATCTTTGTGCTGTCTGGATACACATTCAAACATCCATTATGTGCTTCCTGCAAAATTTTGCGAATAAGCTCATCATTCCTGGGTACACAAACCTAATCTCAAAATGTCAAACATCCATCAGGATTTACTCGAAAGTCTGACTCCACGCTCGACTCACATAAATCTCTTTTGGGTTGCAAACAATTATCATCCTTCTGAGCTTCGCAAATCTCTTGGAAGAACAATGGTTTAGCCCTCAACTCGGCTAATACGGAACCATCATCTAACAAGGTCATCTGGGTGCACATAGCTTTTAGTGCAAACAATGATTTTCTGCTCAAAGCGTCGGCTACTACATTTACATTCCCCGGATAGTAGTCAATTACTAACTCAATCTTTAATCAACTCTAACCATCTTCGTTGTTTTAAATTTAGTTCCTTTTGAGTCATCAAATATTTCGTGCTCTTGTGGTCGATAAAAATTGACACCTTTCACCATATAAATGATGTCTCCAAATTTTCAACGTAAACACGATTACGGTCAACTCTAAATCATGAGTCGGGTAGTTCTCTCATGTGGCTTCAATCGTCTAGAGGTGTACGCAATCACTTTACCCTCTTGCATAAGTACACAGCCCAAACCGTTCAAGGACGCGTCACTGTAAACCACGAATTCTCTTCTCGGCTCAAGTTACACCAAAACAGAGCCTCAGTCAATAGTGTCTTCAATTTCTCAAACTCATTGACATTCCTCGACCCAAGCGAATTTCACATCTTTCTATAGAAGTCTTATCATCGGTGTAGCTATCACGGAAAACCCATTAACAAAACACCTATAGTAGTCGGCTAGGCCTAGAAAACTCCTTACTTCAGTTACATTCTTCGGTGGTTTCCATTCAACAATTGCTGAAATCTTATTCGGGTCGACTCTACTCCCATCTCCAGAAACAATGTGCCCCAAAAATCCCACTTCTCTAAGCCAAAATTCACTCACACTAAATTTGGCATACAATTATTTCTCTTTCAAAACTTGTAAAACTATACTCAAGTGCTCATCATGATCATTTTCATCTCGAGAGTAGATCAGTATGTCATCGATGAAGACCACAACAAATCTATCCAAATACAGTCGAAAAATAAAGTTCATCAAATCTATGAAGATAGCAGGGGCATTCGTTGGACCGAAAGGTATGACCAAAAATTCATAGTGGCTGTACCTAGTTCTAAATGTGATCTTTGGCACATCCGAATCCTTAACTTTCAACTGATAGTACCCCGACCTCAAATCTATCTTGGAAAATACTGTACCTCCCTTCAATTGGTCAAATAAATCATCGATCCTCGGCAACAGGTACTTATTCTTCACTGTCACTTTGTTGAATTACCGATAGTCTATACATAATCTCATGGAACCATCTTTCTTCTTCACGAATAAGACGGGAGTACCCCATAGAGAAAAACTCGGCCTCACGAAACCCTTATTCGTTAATTCTTGTAACTGTGCCTTTAGCTCAGTTGGAGCCATTCTATAAGGGGCAATAGAAATAGGGGCAGTACTCAGAACTAGATCAATTCCAAATTCAATTTCCCTCTCCAGAGGTAGCCCTGGCAACTCTTCTGGGAATACATCTAGGTATTCACATACTATGGGTACTGACCCAATTTTTAATTCAGTCTCTTTAGTGTTCAACACAAAGGCAAGATAAGCCTCATACCCCTTCCGTAGGTACCGCTGAGCCGACATGGTTGATATCATTATTGGTGATCCATCCGGCTTATCTGATTCAACACGAATAAAACTTCCGTTTTTATCCCTCAACTCAATATGCTTCTTTCCACAGTTCACAATTACCTTATGAGTAACTAACCAATCCATCCTAAGAATGACATCAAACTCGTCAAACGGTAATAACATAAGATCAACAGGGAAACAATGACCCCTAATTATCAAAGGACACCTTTACAAACTCTATCAACCGACACACTCTTACCTAGGGGATTTGACACTCTTATAATGAATTTAGTAGACTCTATAGGCATACGCATGCTAGAGACTAATTTCATGCATATGTACGAGTGGGTAGATCCCGGGTCAATTAAAGTTATAACACGAGTATTATAAAGGGAGAAGATATCCGTGATTACGTCAGGGAAAGATGCCTCTTCACGAGCACGGATGGCATATGTTCTCGCCGGTGCTCTACCCTCAACTATAGTAGCTCGTTCTTTAGGTGGATTCCTGTTGCCCATCTCACTCCTCGAATTTTTCAACGGTCTACCTTTTGTGGTACTTCCTGATCTCATATTCTGAGGCCTTCCTTTCACGCCCCGCCTCGGGCGCTTTCGATACAATGGTCCAATGACCCACATCTAAAACAACCTTTCTCATTAGCTCGGCATTCACTAAAATGGTGTCCGCCACACTGAGGGCATTCCGGTCTGTTTGGACAGATGTTGCCCACACTAGCAACTGATGTAGTTTACCCTTTTGATCCCGAAAATCGCCCGCCCTTCTTTCGGGTTGGAAACCCCGCTAAAGTGGCTATTCGAGTAGTGAAATCCCTCGATTTCTTAGATAAGGATTGGTGAGACTTGTTCAGTTGTCTCTTCCTCGAGTCACGTGATTTGTACTCAGCTTTTCTCTTATCTCTGGCCAACTCTTCTGCTTTACAAGCCCTATCCACCAATACTACAAACTCCTTTAATTCGAGAACTCCCACGTATAGGCGGATATCTTTATTTAATCCTTCCTCGAACCTCTTACACATGATGGCCTCGGTAGACACGCACTCTCTTGCATACTTGCTAAGTCTTAAGAACTCTCGTTCGTAGTCAGTCACTGACATACGACCTTACTTCAGTTCCAAGAACTCTTTTCTCTTGTGGTCGATAAACCTCTGGCTAATATACTTCTTCCGGTATTCCTCTTGGAAGAATTCCCAACTAACTCTCTCTCTTGTCACTACCGACACCAAGGTGCTCCACCATCGGTAGGCTGAGTCTCTCATGAGAGATACATCACATTTTAAGCACTCCTTAGGCGTGCAGGATAACTCATCAAATACTCAGATGGTGTTCTCGAGCCAAAATTCCGCTTTCTCCGGGTCATCATCCTTATTTGCCCAAAATTCCTCTGCTCTCTATTTTGGATCTTATCCACTGGAGGCCTTTCTCTCCTTGCCACCTCAACCACTTGGGGAACTACTAGAGTAGGTTGAGGAATAGGTGGGGGCGGAGGGGGCTGAGCATTGGGATTTGCTCGGGTATACTCAGTATACCAGTTGCTCATCATGTGGAGAAAAGCTTTTCGAGCTTCATCTCCCGGACCTAAGGTCTTGGGTCTACTATTAGCTGGCGAGGTCCCCTGAGCAAGAGCCGGTGCATTACTCGAAGCATCATCAGCTGCAGTTCGGTCCGGATCTGAATCAATCTACTACATAAAACAAAATTTTATACGTTAGGAGTCATCACACTATCATTACTCAGACACTTATACATGTGGCATGTATAGCTAGACTCGTACTTACGCTACCTCTGATACCACTAAATGTAACACCTCATACTTAAGTCTGATGCTAGGTCTAGATATGAGACGTTACCACGCTTGAACTCACTTAGACATACACTTACAAGTTGAAGATAGTTCGTTCTGACTTAACAACTTCTCTTTCTTAGTCTAATCATATAATTTATGGGCCTACGAGACCTTAAGCACTACTCTGAAACTTTCGAAACTTGATCGGGGGTCACATGCCCATGTGGCTTGGGATATGCCCGTGCACCTCTAGACACGCCCATGCCTTCTAACCGTGGGGAGTTACTGACTATATTCATACTATCTCGACACACTTGTGCTTTCCAACCGTGGGGAGTTCTTGACTTGATTCAAGACGGTCAGGCACACGCCCATGCTCAAACCGTGTGTCTTACACGACTCATGCACTACCGTGGAATTTACCCATGGTCTATTCGACTAAAAATAATAAGGTGCAGAGAGGTGCTTGCGGCCTAGGCACTGCACTGTGTGTGCCTAGTCATATTGCACTTAAAGACTATTTACCAAGCCATTTGCCACCTTGAATTCAAGACCAACCCAAAATATTTTTCATAAGTAATACTACATGCTTCATTGACCTCAATAAACATACATACATAGATAAAAATTGGCAAATCACCTAACCAAATACAAAAGAATAATTAAAAGAGGCATACACTTCATTAATATCATTGATAAATAAAGAGTTTGCCAAATATTTGCCTAACTCAAGAGGCCCTTTACAAAATGACTTACGGTGTAACATCCTAAATTTTTGGGCCTATGCGTTTAGTGTGTGTATATGTTTAAAGTGTTAATTTAACTGTTAAGGGTCTAAATTGGGCTCAGGCTTAGGCAGAGGCCTTGATTAAAATTTTCTGTTTGGGCATTATAGGACTTAAAAGGTAGTACCTGTGTTTAAAATATCAAAATGGGCTGGTGGCCCAGTGATTAGTAGCGCCACTTAGGGAACAAGGAGGTGACGCCACACCAGGGAGTTAGGGGCCCAAATTTAAGTTTCAAGGAGCCCAATTCCTTAGATTCAAGTTAACTAATTTTCGGCATTAGGGTTAGGTGGAGTGGACGGCTACAAGGCTAAAAAATAATAGGATTTATGTGAATGGGATAATGTAGATAATATAGTTGATAATATGGAAGATAAAAGAAGAAAGATTAGGAGCTATCTCACGAGAGCAGAGTTGGTCAAATTCCATCACCTAGAGGAGTAAAGAAATCGGTTTCTAATAGCCATAGGGGGTGCCAAATTTTCTATAAATAGGGGGAATAGCTCATCAATTTCGGCATTTGAACCCTACTTTTTCTTCATTCTTTGTGCCGAAATTCTCAGTCTCTTCCTCCACAATTTCTGTCAACTTTCTTTTAAAAAGCCGAAAATCACCACCTCCTTCACCCTTTCTTCTTTCTTTGAAATTTCCTGTAAGCCGAATCTTCTGATCTCCATTGTTATTCTTCTCTCATTCACTAAAAGTTGAAACTACACTCTTGTTTGTTCTTGTAACCGAAATCTTCCTCTTGTTCATCTTCTTTGGGATTTTTTTAAAAGTGAAATTTTAGATCTCTAATCTTCTACGCTCGATCTTCTGCTTGTGATTGCGAATTTTCCGCAAGGAGTAGCGAAACCATTTGTATAGGTAAGTGTCGATTCATGAGATTTCAATATTTTTGGCTTTTAGAGATCTTAGCCGAATGGCTATATGGTTAACTAATCGGTGTTTTCTCTCATTTTCGCATTCCGGATTTGAAGGGGGTCCAATCGCTTGGATTTCTAAGCCAGAATTTAGTAGCACTCGGATCGAATTACTTTCTAGATTTTAAGGTAAGGAGATTTGTTAATTTAAATGTATAAATCGGGTAAAGCACTAACCTTGGACGAATATAAGAGAGGCCTTATCCTTGCGTTCTTAGGCTTTTGAGCAAGGTTGTAGACAAAGGCGATGGATCGATTAGCGAGGTATCAACATAGAGAGTAGTACTACGCGATATCATGTGTGTAACTTTTCACACCATTAGATTGTCCGTTAATATGTGTTAATAAACCGCTTATATTATGTTAAATGCCGAAATCCTGGCATAACGTTTGAAACTCGAGGAGGGTAAAAGCGAATCACCAGGTTAGTGATCTCGTCATTCTTGATGAATGTTCTGTTAAAATGATAAGTTTTATAAGTATGCCGATTTCTGTGATTGCACGGGGTTAGGTTTGATGAAAGGGGAAGTGTTCTGTGTAGTGGCTTTTGCCATGATCTGTTGTACTGGCTTTTGCCATGATCTGTTGTAGTGGCTTATGCCATGATCTGTTGTAGTGGCTTTTGCCATAATCTGTTGTAGTGGCTATTGTCATAATCTGACGATGAGCAGCATGACTATAATCAATGGCGTGTAGCGGTGTGGGTTGATTGTAGAAATCCCCAATGGTGTGAATTGCTGGTACGGGTGGCGTGTAGCGGATGGAAACCTAGGATTTGGGTTGGGCTTGCATAATTATTGTTATATATATTAATCAATTATTCTGTTCTGTGGGGCTAAGGCCCAAATCTAATGGAGCATGAGGGTTGCACACTGAGTCTCGCGACTCAACCTATTATTTAATATTTTCAGGTAACACCTAGTGCATCGGACTGGGCTGGAGAGGAGTGCAAGGTGGCCATGCAAAAGAACATTTGGATTCAGCAAAAGACTTTAGTTTATTATTTTATATCTTTATTTAATGGGTTTTAAATTTCAATGTAATAAGGCCACGGGCTGTTAGCTTTATATTTCGGTTCAGTATTAATTTTGGGCTTTTATTATTATTAGACATTTTAAGTTTACATTTTTTTTTCTAATGCATGTATTTAGGTTTCGGTTTTTAATTCATAAAAACATCTCATAGAATTTATAGCTTATCTAAATTAACAACCTATTAATTTTTCCTGAATAAAAGGTTAAACTCAAGGAAAATATTTTCCAAAAATGCAACATGTTTTATTAAATTTTCTTAGTGACATACCAGATCCGGTTGTGGTGTTTGGGCCGGGTTTGGGGTGTTACATACGGCCAACACTTTAACTGAAAATTACAACTTGACAAAATTCCCACATCCTATCCATGCCATATTCAAAACAAGTCTAAAATTGTTATACCAAAGTGTTGTTGATAGTGTGATTCCGAACCCTCGTCAACGATCATTGAGTTATCTTGGCAATACTATAAGAAAGATGGACAATGGAAAAGGTAAGCATTTAGCGTAGTAAGTTGCATGGAAATAAATAACAATCATAATACTCAAAAACGAATAATTCATCCATGACATTAGCTACTCATACTCAAGTCAAGACTTCTTGACAATACTTACTTACAATTTCCCTTACCTACCATTTACCGTAACACATATAGAATCAAATTCTCGTGACTCATTCATTAGCACTTGTATTCATTCACACCTCAACTTTTAAATTCATCTGCTTATCCCACCATACACTGGAAATAATCAAAGACATATTTTTGTAATCATTACGATAAGTATAAAGCCAATGCCACATTCTCTAGGTGGTCTTACATAGAGTCTTCTCTAGGTACTGATGCCATGTCTCGGACATGGTCTTATAGGGAATTACCTCTATGTGCTAATGCCATATCCCGGATATGGTCTTATACCATCTCTTGTCTCAATACCGATGCCATGTTCCAAACATGGTCTTATCTTGGCATTAAATGTCTGACCGATGCCATGTCCTGCATATGGTCTTACACTGACCCTCATAATATGGCCGATGCCATGTCCTGACATGGTCTTACACGACCCTCATAATATGGCCGATGCCATGTTCCAAACATGGTCTTACACCGACCCTCATAATATGGACGATGCCATGTCCTGCACACGGTCTTACACCGACCTCATAATATGGCCGATGCCATGTTCCAAACATGGTCTTACACCGACCCTCATAATATGGCCGATGCCATGTTCCAAACATGGTCTTACATCGACCCTCATAATATGGCCGATGCCATGTCCTGCACATGGTCTTACACCGACCTCATAATATGGCCGATGCCATGTTCCAAACATGGTCTTACACTGATCCTCATAATATGGCCGATGCCATTTTTTGTATTCGTCATAGTCCATTAGAACTTCAATATCATTTTCACATAAGTTTCTCAATTTATTAAAGTATCATGCATCAATATGATATCAAGCATCTTCAATTATACTAATATAATATTGCATTAATTCACATACAACTTACCTCGTTTTCAAAATGAGCTAGTTCTTCGGTTTAGTCTACGACTTTATCCTTTCCCCTGTCGATGCGGATTCTCATCTCCTCTTGCTCTATAATAGAATATTTGCTCATTTTAATCTCCATATTAACGTAAGCATCTCCAAATCATGCTTAAGCAAAATTACCACTTTTACCCCTAGATTTGGCAAAATGACCATTTTGCCCCTAGGCTCGAAAATTGATTCTAATCACATTTTTATTCTCAACAAGCCTAGGCAAACATTTAATGCTCTTAAAGCTATCATCAAAATTAATATTCCACGTACTACTACAAAATTTATAGCCTTTTTATTAAGGTCCTATTTGATGTTCTCATGCTAACACCTTTTTAAAAGTTATTCATCTAACAACTATGACTCAAGTTTTTCCATAAAATGCAGCAACTAACTAAGGTTGCTCTCATGGTAGAACTCTACACCTTTCACAACATTGCACACTAGTCCCATCATTTGAAAGCTTAAGCTCTAGGGTCTCAAAAGTACAATTATTATCAAGAAAAGTTCACTAGAACACTTACTTGAATAGATGAAAGCTTGCTCAAATTTTTAAAGGTTCTACCCCTTATTTGCTGTAAATTTTCGGTGGAAGATGATAGGAGAAAAGATGATAACTTTTCTCTCCTTATTTTATTAATATAAGTCAAATTAGTCCACCTACTACTACTAACTTTGACTAAAATTGACAATCTTGTCTCCAATGCTCTCTTATGGTCGGCCAAGCCTCTTCCAAAGGCTAATTTGCCTTTTAAAGACCCCCAATTAACAATACATGGCCATTTGGTACTTTTAGCATATAGAATGGAACTTTTACACTTTATGCGATTTAGTCTTTTTCGAGATTGAGCATGAAATCACTAAAATTAAAGTACCAAAATTTTAATGCTCACATGCTATCATGTTCTAACTCATAATATATCATGAAAATAATTTCTCAGGTCTCAAAATAGTGATCCCGAGATCACTATTCTGACTAGCCCCTAAGTCGGGCTATTACATAACTCATTCAAACATATCTTCACATATTATCTCATCATTTCAATACACATATTCATCTTAGTAAGTTCATATAGATACTTAACTTTCATACACACATAGTGTACTTTTCAAACGTACCTAAAACAGATGTACAAATTACATAGTCATTCGTTTCTCGGATTTGCCCGTTGAACCATTCAGAACTGAATAGGATATTTTGAAAGCTCGGAATAGTCATACAATGACAACATCCCAGACGTGGTCTTACACGTAATTAGATATCGATGCCACTGCCCCAGACAAGGTCTTATACGAATCAATACGATGCCAATGTCCCAAACATGGTCTTACACGTAAATCTTACATCGATGCCAACGTCCCAGACATGGTCTTACACGAAATCTCATATCAATGCCAACGTCCCAGACATGGTCTTCCATGATATCACATATCAGGCACCTATGCCATGACATATACTATCCTATCTATTCCTAGGTTCAGACGGGACTTCTCTTACACTAACCATCTCTCGATACTTTCTCAAAATCCATATATTCATCACTTTGAGAATCATTCATAGCAATTCAAATTTCATATGTTCACAAATAAGTCAATTCAAATACGTTTATTTGTACATCGACTTATCTCGAGTTCGGTTTAACGGAAACGGATACGACTACTCGATTACTTTCGATTTCCCACGATCTAAGTCTGTTTTCTTCGATTCTTGATCTATACATATTCAAATTTAACCTTTTTATTCACTAATTCATCCAATTCAATCCAAATACACATATTTAAGGCAATTTGCAAATTAACCCTCACATTTACACATTTGGACATTTTAGTCCCTATTTCACAAAAATCACAAAATACACCAAATTTGCTTTTACCCATGCTTGACCGAATACTCACTATGCTCATATCAATCCATACATTTCATTTATTTTACAAATTAGTCCTTCAAAATTTTATTTTCTCAATTTAGTCCTAATTAGCTAAATTCATAAAAAATTCAAGAACAAAACATGTTTATACGTATCTTTCATTTAACACCAATATTCATCACAAAGCTCACCATTTCATCAATGGCACATCTCATAAACATCATCAATTCTTCATATTACAACATGGACTTGATAATAGACTAAGCAGCAATCTTAAAAACATAAAAATCATCAAAAACTAAAGTCAAAACATACCTTAATTAAAGCTTGCAAGTGCCGAATGTGTAAAAGCTTTTAAACCTTTATTTTTTCTTGTGTTTTCGGTGGAAGGATGAACATTATGGCTTAATTTCATATCATTTTATCATATTAAACATAATAATACAATTTTACTATATTACCCTTCATCAAATAACAATTAAAACATATATACACAAGGTTATATTAGTCCAACAACAATCCACTATCTTAAAATGGTTTAATTGCCTCATAAGGCCACAACATTTAAAAGCCACAACACATTGGTGCTTCAAAAATTAGCATGCAAATTTTACATTTTATGCACTTTAATCCTTTTCTCAAATTAAACACATAAACAGACAAATTAATTCAAAAAATTTCACACGTGCTAAATCATATACTGTGGACACAAAAAATAATATTAAAAAATTTTTTGGACTCAAATTTGTGATCTCAAAACTACTATTTTGACTAGGGTTTAAACCGGATTGTTACAATTCTCCCCCTTAGGGATTTTCATCCCCGAAAATCTTACCATTAAACAGATTTGGATATTGCTGTCTCATTGAATTTTCAAGCTCCCACGTAGCCTCTTCTTCCGTGTCGATGCCATAACACTTTTACTAACGAAATTTTCTTGTTTCTTAACTCTTTCACTTCATGAGTTAGGATACGGATTGGTTCTTCCTCATAAGTCATATCGGATCGAATTTCAATTTCTAACGGAGTAATCACATGTGACGGATCAGATCGGTATCTACAGAGCATTGAAACATGGAATACATTATGTATTTTTGCTAGCTCAGAGGGCAACAATAATCTATACGCAACTGGCCCAATACATTCAATGATCTCATACGGTCCGATGAACCTCGGACTTAACTTGCCTTTACGTCCGAATCGGAGTACTTTTTTCCACGGAGACACTTTTTAGGAAACTTTGTTACCGATTTCAAATTCAATCTCTTTTCGTTTCAAGTCTATATAAGACTTCTAACGATCATATGTTGCTTTTAGACTAACACGGATTACTTTCACTTTTTGTTCTGTATCTTTTATCAAATCAACCCCGTGTAACTTACTTTCACTAAGCTTAGTCCAATACAGAGGTATTCGACATTTACGTCCGTACAAAGCTTTATAAGGTGCCATTTTAATGCTTGACTGAAAACTATTGTTATATGCAAATTCAATCAGTGGTAAGTACTATTCCCACGAACCATTAAACTCAAGGATGTAACATCTCAACATGTCCTCGAGAATCTGAATAATCCGCTCGGATTGACCATCCGTCTGTGAATGAAAAGTGGTATTGAAATGCAATTTCGTACCTAAAGCTTCTTGCAATTTCTTCCAGAATCGTGATGTAAACCTTGGATCTCTATCTGAAACAATGGATAGTGGCACCACGTGTAATCTAACAATCCCAGAAATATAAAGCTCAGCTAATCTATCAAGTAAGCAATCAGATCGTACTGGAACAAAATGGGCGGATTTCATCAATCGATCAACTACAACCCAAATCGCATCTTTCTTTCTTGGAGTCAGAGGTAATCCGAAAATAAAATTTATCATCACTCTATCCCATTTCCACTCGGGTATCAGAATCGATTGTAACAACCTAGACGGAACCTGATGTTCAGCTTTAACTTGCTGATAGATTAAACATTTTGACACAAAGTCAAAGATATCTCGTTTCATATAGACCACCAATAGTGTTGCTTCAAATCATGATACATCTTTGTACTTCCCGGATGAATAGATACACGACTGTTATATGCTTCATTCAAAATCAACTTAATCAACTCTGAGTTTCTCAGAATACAAATTCTATCTCGGAATCTCAAGCAATCATTATCATCCACACGAAATTCAGAATCAGAATTCGAATCACACTGAGCTTGTTTCGCTATTATTTCAATATCAACTTTCTGAGCATCACAAATCTGCTGTAAAAACAACGGTTTTGCTTTCAATTCAGCTATCATTGAACTATTATCAGACAGATCTAATTGAGCGTTCAATGCACATAGTGCAAACAATGATTTCCTACTCAGTGCATCGGCAATGACATTTGCTTTACCCGGATGACAATCAATTACAAGTTCATAATCTTTCAATAGCTCTAACCATCTTCGCTGTCGTAGATTCAAATCTTTTGAGTCATTAGATATTTCAAACTTTTATGATCTGAAAATACGTGACATTTCTCACCGAACAGAATATGTCGCCAAATCTTTAATGCGAAAACAATTGCAGCTAGCTCAAGGTCGTGTGTCGGATAGTTCTTTTCATGTAGCTTCAATTGTCTCGAGGCATAAGCTATGACTTTGCCTTCTTGCATCAGAACACATCCCAGACCATTTAACGAAGCATCACTGTATATCACAAATTCTTTACCCGACTCTGGCTGTACGAAAACTTGAGCTTCAGTAAATAGAGTTTTCAACTGATCAAAGCTTTTCTGACATTTATCGGACCATTCATACCTCACATCTTTCTGAAGAAATCTAGTCAACGGAGTAGCTATCATTGAGAATTCTTTTACAAACTGATGATAATAACCAGCGAATCCCAAAAAGCTACAGACTTCTGACACATTTTTCAGAGGCTTCCATTCTAGAATAGCATAAATCTTACTCAGATCAACTCGTATTCCTGATGCTGACACAATATGCCCCAAAAAACTAACTTCACGTAACCAGAATTCACATTTACTGAATTTTGCATACAATTGCATGTTCAGTTTCATCTTGTGAATAAATCAAAATGTCGTCAATGAAAACAACAACAAATCGATCTAAGTACGGTCTGAAAATTCTATTCATCAGATCCATAAAGACAGCAAGAGCATTCGTTAATCCGAAAGGCATAACTAAAAACTCATAATACCCATACCTCGTTCTGAAAGCCTTTTTTGGAATTTCTGAGTCTTTCACTCTCAACTGGTAGTAACCCGATCTTAGATCTATCTTTGAAAATACGGTGGCTCCTTTTAGCTGATCAAACAAATCGTCAATCCTGGGAAATGGATATTTATTCTTTATGGTCACTTTGTTACACTGACGATAGTCAATACACATTCTCATCGTGCCATCTTTCTTTTTCACAAACAAAATTGGAGCACCCAAAGGTGAGAAACTCGGTCTGGCGAACCCTTTTGTCAGTCAACTTTTGCAACTGTGACTTTAACTCTTTCAACTCTGTTGGTTCCATTTTATATGGAGCTATCGAAATAGGTGTCGTACCTAGCAACAGATCAATACCAAATTCAACTTCACGTATTGGAGGCATTCCCGGCAATTCTTCAGGGAATACATCAGAAAACTCACAAACAATTGCCACTGATTCAACTTTCTTTCCAGACACTTCCGAATCAATCACATAAGCAAAATATACCTCATATCCCTTTTTCACATATCTTTGAGCTTTCAAAATAGATATCACAGCAGGCAATCCATTCAAGTCATTAGAATCAACCCGAACTACTTTATCATTCGGACATCTCAAATCAATAGCCTTTCTTTTACAGTTCACAACAACATCATGCAATGTCAACCAATCCATACCCAACATTTTGTCAAATCATCAAAAGGTAATAGCATTAAATCAGCAGAAAAATAGATATCTCAAAACATTAACGGACAATTCTTGCATACTTTGTCAACCAAGACACTTTTACCTAAGGGGTTTGATACTTTTATAACAAACTCAGTAGACTCTACAGGCAAAGTCTTACTGGATACTAAGTTCATGCATATATACGAATGTGTAGAACCAGGGTCTATCAATGCAATCACAGAAGTATCATAAAGTGTAAATGTACCCGTTATAACATATGGAGATGAAGCTTCCTCTCGAGCTCGGATAGCATAAGCTCTAGAAGGTGCTCTAGCTTCGGATCTCGCAACAGCATCTCTCGTAGTTCTCTAACTACCACTGACATTTTTACATTTCGAGAAGATCTACCTCTCACTGGAGCATTATCGGATCTCAGATTATGGGCAGTCTCTTGCTCAACAGACTCTGGGCAATGACAAATAAAATGATCTAATGATCCACATCTGAAGCAAGCTTGATCATTTAATTTACAACTTCCCAGATGCCTTTTTCCACAATGCTTACATTCCGGTTTCTCGGATCGAACATTTCCAACACTTGCTATTGAAGTTGTTGGAGCTTTGGAGCTCAACTGTGATCTAGCTCGATCTCTACTCGAGTGTCCCACATTAATTCTTGAATGGCTTTATTCATCCCTGAATTTCTTCGAAGCAGACTGAAATGACTTACTTGAAAATATTTTTCTCACATCTCTGGCTTCTGACTCAGCTTTTCTTTTATCTTTCCCGAGTGCCTCAGCTTTGCACTCTCGGTCAACAAGCACAACAAACTCTTTTATCTCCAAAATCTCGACTATTAAGGCCATCTTTAAATCTTTTACACATTATTGCTTCAGATAATACACATTCTCGGGCATACTGACTTAGTTTCACGAACTCTCATTTGTATTCAGTGACAGACATGTGGCCCTGCTTCAATTCCAGAAATTCCTTTCATTTTGATCAATAAATCTCTGACTAATGTATTTCTTCCGAACTCATTTTGAAAGAAATCCCAAGTAACTTGTTCCTTCGGAACAATAGAAATTAAAGTTTTCCACCACAGATAGGTCGCGTCTCGTAACAAGGAAACAACACATTTAATACTTTCTTCCAGAGTTCAAGACATCTCATCAAATATCGAATAGTATTTTCTAACCAAAACTCGACTTTTTCGGCATCATCATCACTGGTAGCCCTAAATTCTTCAGCCCTATACTTACGGATTTTGTCAACCGGAGGCTTGTTCAACAGATTCAGATTCATAGTCAGAGGCATAGCAGATGTCTGAGGGGGATTAACCGGGGGCGGAGGTTGTGAAATAGTCGGGTTATTTTTACAAACTGAGTGAACCACTCACTCATCATCTGGAAAAAAGCTTGTTTAGCTTCTCCTTCTTGACCGCTCGTAGCTGGTCTCGATTTAGATGGCGCTGTCCCTTGAGCGGAAGCAGGCGCATTGCTTTCTACATCGTCAGCTACGGCTCTTTCGGGATCCATTACTATACAAAAATTACATTTTACACATCAGGATTCATCACACTATCACAGTTTAGATATATGGCATGTATAGCTAGACTTTCACATGCTACGTTAGTCTAAGAATCAACTAAATCGTAGCTCTGATACCAATCAAATGTAACACCCCTAACCCATATCCGTCACTGAATTAGGGTTAAAGGCGTTACCGAATAGATCAAAAACTTTTACAGACATGTTATAATACAATCCATTAATCGCAATCAAAGTGTCCCTTTTATAGGTCAACGAGACCTTAATCATGCTTTAGAATAGGGTCGGGACTAAACTAAACACATACTAAAATTCTCAGAATTTTAAAACTTTTCTAAGTTATAGAGGTCATAAGCCCGTGTGGGTAGGACGTGTGCCACCCACGGCTACTAGACATTGGCCGTGCCAAAACAGAACATGTATACTGACTTATCCACACGGCCACCAGACATGCCTGTTTGCCATGGCCGTGTAAAATTAGGCTAGCTACTGACTTATTCACACGGTCACAAGGCACGCCCGTGTGCCACAGCTGTGTATACAAAATAGACTACTTGCAAGGCCAAAATGCCACCCACACTAGGGTCAACCCTATAAGCAACATACCAATTCATTTCATGAACATTTGACAACCAAAATCATGTCAAATAATCAACAATTCTCCACATTCAATTTCAATTCCAATCATGCCAATTTGCACAACTAAAACACATATATGTTCAAGCATGATCCATCCACATTTACCTTTCATATAACCATTTCTTTGGTCATACATGCATACTCAAATTTCATTCATATACTTACCAATAACTTGACCATTTTATAACCATGGGATCATACTAAAACTAACATCATATATCACATTCACAATTGCATATTATCAACATTAAACTAGCCACATCACATGGCAAATATCATATCTCATACTTAAACCAAATTAACTAGCCTATACATGTCATGTTTAGCTATATACACATTTTCAAAATACCAAAATAAGTTTGACTAGTGTGATGATGATCCTCGACGGTCCCCGAGCCTCTTGTAGCTTTAATGATCTATAAAACAGAGCAAACACATACAGAGTAAGCTTTCAAAAGCTTAGTAAGCCATATACAAATAAAATTAGCATAAAAATGCACATAACCATATTGATACAATGACATTTATAGTTCTCATAGCAAGTTCATCACATATTCTTGGCTCATATGCTTAGCCATATCTTACCACATTCTTCAACTCAAATATCACATATACACATAACTCATTCAAACATATCTTCACATATTATCTCATTATTTCAATACACATATTCATCTTAGTAATCTCATATAGATACTTACCTTTCAGACACACATAGTGTACTTTTCAAACGTACCTGAAACAGATGTACGAATCACATAGTCGTTTGTTTCTCGGATTTTCCCATTGAACCATTCGAAACTAAATAAGATATTCTAAAAGCTCGAAATAGTCATACAATGCCAACGTCCCAGGCGTGGTCTTACACATAATCAGATATCGATGTCACTATCCCAGACAGGGTCTTACTCGAATCAATACGATGCCAATGCCCCAGACATGGTCTTACACGTAAATCTCACATCGATGCCAACATCCTAGACGTGGTCTTACACGAAATCTCGCATCAATGCCAACGTCCCAGACGTGGTCTTACATGATATCATATATCGGACACCTATGTCATGACATATACTATCCTATCTATTCCTAGGTTCAGACGAGACTTCTCAAACATTAACCATCTTTCGATACTTTCTCAGAATCCATATATTCATCACTTTGAGAATCATTCATAGCAATTCAAATTTCATATGTTCACAAGTAAGTCAATTCAAATACGTTTATTTGTATATCGACTTATCTCGAGTTTGGTTTAACAGAAACGGATACGGCTACTCGATTACTTTCGATTTCCCACGATCTAAGTTTTTTTTTTGATTCTTGATTTATACATATTCAAATTTAAACCTTTTATTCACTAATTCATCCAATTCACTCCAAACACACATATTTAGGGCAATTTGTAAATTAGCCCTCACATTTACACATTTAGATATTTTAGTCCCTATTTCACAAAAATCACAAAATACACCAAATTTGGTTTTACCCATGTTTGGTCGAATACTCACTATGCTCATATCAATCCATACATTTCATTTATTTTACAAATTAGTCCTTCAAAATTTCATTTTCTCAATTTAGTCCTAATTAGCTAAATTTATCAAAAATTCAAGAACAAAACATGTTTATTAAACACATATCTTTCATTTAACACCAATATTCATCACAAAGCTCACCATTTCATCAATGGCACATCTTATAAACATCATCAATTCTTCAAATTACAACATGGGCTTGATAATAGACTAAGCAACAATCTCAAAAACATAAAAATCATCAAAAACTAAAGTCAAAACATACCTTAATTAAAGCTTGCAAGTGCCGAATGTGTGAAAGCTTTTAAACCTTTATTTTCTCTTGTGTTTTCGGTGGAAGGATGAACATTATGGCTTAATTTCATATCATTTTATCATATTAAACATAATAATACAATTTTACTATAATAACCTTCATCAAATAACAATTAAAACATATATACACAAGGTTATATTTGTCCAACAACAATCCACTATGTTAAAAATGGTATAATTGCCTCATAAGGCCACAACATTTAAAAGCCACAACACATAGGTGCTTCAACAATTAGCATGCAAATTTTACATTTTATGCACTTTAATCCTATACTACGGACACAGAAATTAATATTAAAATCTTTTTTGGACTCGGATTTGGGGTTCCAAAACCACTATTTTGACTAGGGTATAAATCGGACTATTACATTGAAGTACAAATTGGCGGATCTTATCTTCCTGAAGTTACAGTGGAGCAGTTTGAAGCCATCAACCTTATCTCCCTGAAGTTACAGCGGAACAAACTGAAGACAGCGAATCTTATTTCCCTGAAGATACAGTGGAATAGATTGAAGCTACAAATTGGCGAATCTTATCTTCCTGAAGTTGCAGTGGACCAGATTGAAGCCACCAGCCTTATCTCCCTGAAGTTGCAGTGGAGCAGACTGAAGACAGCGAATCTTATTTCTCTGAAGATGCAGTGGAACAGATTGAAGCTACAAATTGGCGGATCTTATCTTCCTAAAGTTGCAGTGGAGTAGATTGAAGCCACCAGCCTTATCTCCCTGAAGTTGCAGCGGAGTAGACTGAAGACAACGAATCTTATTTCACTGGCATTGCAGTGGCATAGATTAAAGCTACAAATTGGCAGATCTTATCTTCCTGAAGTTGTAGTGGAGCAGATTGAAGTGACCAGCCTTATCTCCCTAAAGTTGCAGCGGAGCGGACTGAAGATAGCGAATCTTATTTCTCTAAAGATTGCATGGGACAGATTGAAGTTACAAATTATGGCAGATCATATCTTACTGAAGTTGCAGTGAATCAGGTTGAAATTACCAATTTTATCTCCTTAAAGTTCCAGCGGAGTAGATCAAAGCTACAAATCTCTTCTCCCTAAAATTACATTGGAGCAGATCGAAGCACCAATTCCTATACTCCTAAAGATGTGGTGGAATGGAAGGAGGCTTCTTGAAAGAAAAAACACCAAAAAGTTGAAACCCGGCGAAACCGGGCAAAATTGGCCCTTTTAAAGTCTTTGCTCCATTCCCGTTACACGATAATGAGTAACGAGGGGCAACTGTAATGGGCCTATTTTACTCGAGGCCCATAAGAAAATTAACCCAAAATTAACCAAAATAATAATAAAAGTCCATTACAAATTATCAGCCCAAATTACAAGGGCCCAAATAATAAACCCTAACCTAAATTCAAGCCCACAACATTAAAATTTTCAGAAAAAAACCAAAACACTAGGGCAAGCTTCAGCCGTCACTCCCCCACACGCGCGCCATCATCGACCACCTCCTCCGTACTCTTCCACGCATCACTGCACGCCAGCTAGCCTCCGTACCTACAAATAGGATGAAAACACAGCAGAGAAAAAAACAAAAGCAAGAAATATTGTATATATATATTTATATTTATTTTATTTTCGGCTATAAAGCCAGAAAAAAAAGATGTATCATTTTGGACACACATGAAATACAGAGATTAAAAAAACAGAAATTATTCAAGGTATTTTTCTTGCGTTTTCGATTTCTATTTTATTTCGTTTCTTTTTCTTTTCTTTTTTTTTTTTCTTTTCGATAATAAACAAATAAAAAAGGAAGAAAAATCTTACCTTTCCCGCGTTTCGCAGCCGTGGGTGGCCGAGGATTGCCTCTCCGATGAAAGAGGGCATTTTTCAGGCTAGGGAGTCGAAAAGCAGAAAGAAACGGTGACTTTTCATTTTTGGCCACCGTGGAAGGTAGCGCCATCGCCGGCGACCACCACGGTGGTCCGGTGCCGGACCCTTGACCGGAGCCCAAAGAGGGGTGAGAGAGAGAGAGAGAGAGTTTGAATTTTTTAAAAAAAAAGGTGGCTGAAATGATTTTTTTGGAAGAATTTTAACTTAAATAGGCCCTTCAAAATGGCGTCGTTTTGAGCCAATGCACAGATGCCAAAATGGCGTTGTTTTGCCTTGACTCGATCCGACCGACCCGACCCGACCCGCTAGGGGATCCGCGTGTTTTTATTAAATGGGCTATTTGCGCGAATAGCCTTTCCGCATTTTTTTTAAATTCAATTTTTTTAAATTTTAATTTGCCCCAGTAATTTTCTTTCTGTTTCATTTTAGTCCCCATTGATGCTGCGCATTTTGGATGGGGGAATAATTTCCTAAATAGTCTCTATCCTTTTGTGGCGCGTTACAATTCGGTCCCATTGCCTTATTTTATTTTTATTTTTACCCTTAAACTGCTTTTTACTTTCAATTTAATCATTTTAGTCATTTTTGCTATTTTGTTATTGAAATCAATTAATTTAACATCCCTATTGCTATTATTATTGTTGTTTCTATTGTTATTATTATTATTAACCTATTATTATGATTACTTACGTATCATTATTAATTAATTATTGTTTTTTATTATTATTTCTTTAATATTTATTTAATATTGGTAAATACATTTATCATATTATTATTTATTATATTTATATCCTCTTAAATAATTTCCAACTTTAGATCCTTTATTATTTGCATTATTATTTTTAACATTATTTTCATTATTTTTTTAAACTACCCAATGTTTCTATATTTTAATTCATTAGTAGTTATTATTAAATTTTAAATTAAATTTTAGTTTTATTTGTTCCTTTACTTTCTTATTATTATTTTTTATATACCACTAGTTTGTTTTATTATTTTATTACTACTTACCTTTCTATTTACTTTTGCTCTTATTATTGTTATTTCTGCGTTCATTATTATCTTGTTATGCATGCTAGTACCATGATTTTTATACCTTATCAAGCATATTACGTCATTATTACTACAAATTCGCGTCACATTAATCTTTATCCGATACGTAAATTTTGTATTAAGTAATTTTTTGTAATTCGAGATTCGAGAAATCGTACCTTAACTTACAGGGTTTCGATTTTTCTCGTCGAGTCTAAAGAACCAATTATCTTTTTAAATTAAAGCGTATAAGTTAAATAAAAGCTTATTCTCAGGAATTCAAAAATGTTGTGTCCTAACTCACTAGATGTGACATTTTGTTATCTTAAGATAAGGATTTCTAAAAAAATAAAGGCAATGTTCTGTGTCGTAACCAGTTTTTTGGGGTGAAACGGTAAACGACGCGGTCGACTCGATTTTGAAAAAAGGAAAAGGAAAGGAGTCGCCACCGATCTTTATTTGGTGTGATCGGATCACCTTCGTTTTAATAAAACATTTAGTTTACTAAAACAGTGCTTTTTGGTCTACGAACTTTGAGAAAACAGATTCGGAGGTCGATTACGTGTGAGGAAGGATTAGCACCCTCGACACGCCCAAAATTGGTACCAAACTGATTGATTGACGTCCTATTTGTTGAAAACCTTAAAAGGATTCGAAAATACAATGCTTTTTATTTTTAAAATTGGAAGGGACGTTAAGGCTTTCTTATTTTCGAAGAGGTAAAGCATCACGTCCAGTAAGTTAGGGCACAATACTTTGAATTCCCGAAACTAAGCTCGCCTTTTGAAATTTGGTTTTTATTTGAAGAGGATCTTCCGTTATTCGTCAAATGAGAAATCGGAACCCAGTAAGTTAGGGCTCGATTTCCCGAGATTTTCAAATACGGAAGATCGCCTCTATTTTAGGAAAAGAAACTTATCTCGAAGTATCTAGATGTCGAGTCCAGTAAGTTAGGGCGCGACATTTCAAATTTCCGAGATTAAGCTTTTGTTTAGAAATGTATTTGTTTAAAAAGGACATTCAGTCATTTAGATTAAACGAGAAAATCGCGACTTAAAAGGAGATATCCCGTTGTTTAACATAAACGAGAAAAACCGGAACCCAGTAAGTTAGGGCTCGATCTTCCCGAATTTTCAAACACTAACATCATCTTTATTTTTGAAAATTTTGATTGATTAATATTAAACAAAGTAAGGATACTAACAAATGAAGCGAATGCATGAATAAATCTACTTCTTATAAACGAATGAACCAATAGATAGTGAAATAAGAACAACAATAACAAAATCATAGGAACAAACGGGATGATAATAATAATAACGATAAATAAATAAAGATTAAAAAAATGATAGGTACTTAAAGTGTTTTAAAGTATTAAAAAGGTAAGGAGCAATAAAAGAATAAACAATAAGTAAATGAAATGACAAATAAATAAATAAGATAACGAATAAATAAATAATGAATAAAATAATATAAAACAAAACTCATAAATGGTGAAGATTAAACAATTAATAATGGAAAATAATAACTCATGAACAAATGAACAATAATAAAATAAATAAGAGTAGTAATAATAAAATAAAATAGCAATAATACTAGTAATAAAGTAATAATAATGGTAAATAATAATAATAATTAATAATAGGGAATAGAATAATAATAATAATAATAATAATAATAATAATAATAATAATAATGATAATATAACATAGTAATAATAAAATAATAAAAATAACAATAATAAATATAATAGTAATTAAATAAACAAAAGTAAAAAACGAAATGACAATAATAGTAATAATAATAATGATAAAAATAATAAGAAATAAACACTAAAACATTAAATAACAATGATAATTAAAGGGAGGGACCAAATTGAATTAAAACAAAATTGGGCGGATTTATAATAAAAGAAAGGAAAGAGGACCCTATTGTGACGCTGCAAAATATGGGGATCTGGGGCATAAATTTACCGAACGATTAAACGCGTTTAAAGGGACCAAATTGAAAAATTTGAATTTCGGGCCATATTTTAAAATAACAAAAACTTAATTGAGAACAATAAAAAAGCGGAAGGGCTAAAAGCGCAATTAGCCCTTCCATTCAAAAACTGTGGATCTCTGGCGGGTGGGTCTGTCTTGGCGGGTCATAGGCTAAACGACGTCGTTTGGGGCCATCAGATCGACGCCCCAAACGACGCCGTTGGTAATCTTTATAAAACAAAATTTTACCCTTTTTTCATTCCATCGGTTTCAAAAAAAAAAGATTCCTTTCTTTCTTTTCTCGCAAAGAGAGGTCACCGGTGGGGATTACAGCGAGCCGCCATTCCTCAGTTGTCGTAAGCCCACCGTATTACCTGTGGCCGGAATTGAAAGGTCATTCTCTTTTTTTATTTTTTATTTTTTATTTTACATTTACTAATCCATTTTGTTTTTGAAAAACCAGAGAAAAGAAAAAAAACAAAAGAAAACCCCTCCCGTTTGGGTTTCGATTTTGGCCTCGACGACGGAGAAAAGACTCCGACGACGCACCCCGGGGTCAGGTGAGTTTCCCCTTCTCTTTTATTATTCGTAAAATAAAAATAAAAAAAGAAAATAAAAATAATATGAAAAAAAATGAGCAGATGAAAAGAAAAGAAAAAAAAAATTTGCTATCGGAATAAAAAACGGAAGTGAAAATCAACCTTTTATTGCTCTTTTTGCTTTCGATTTGTGATGGTTTTCAAATTCTAAGTCTCTGATTTCTCCTTTTTCCGAAAACCAAAAAAGGGGCCACTTTACACTGATTTTTTGTGGCTTATATAGCCGAAAAATGAAAATACAATATATTGCTTTTTGCTCTTTTTTTTTCTGCTATTTCTTGTTGCTATCCTTTTGTTTTGTTTGCGGTGTGGTGGTGGAGGAGCTGGTATTTGGGCGGGCGTGTCGGGGCAAGACAGTAGGGGTCAAGTCGAGGGTCGAAGAAGGGTGCGGCTAGGGTTTTGTTTTTTTCTGTTTTTTTTGGCTGAGAGTGTTTCTGATTTGGGCCATTTGGGCCCCTTTTTCTTTTTGGTTTTGTTGTGTTTTTTTATTATTTTTGTTTTGGGTTGTAAGTTTGTAATTGGGCCGGGCGAAATTTGGGCCATCTACATTCTGTATTTAGAATTTCAAGAAATTGTACCCTAACTTACTGGGTTCCGATTTTTCATTTGACCCAAATAATCGAATATCTTTCTTAAACTTAAATGCATGAGTTTTTAAAAGTCAAAAGACAAGCTTAGTTTCGAGGATTTGAAATGTCATATCCTAACTCACTGGGCGTGACATTTCACTTCTTCGAAATAAGCGGGTCTTAGCATCCAATTTAATTTATTCAAGTTTTCTTTTAAATAAAAAGGATCGTATTTTAAAATCTCTTCAAGTTTTCGACATTATGACATAAATTAATCAATTGGGTATCAATTTTGGGCGTTAGAGGGTGTTAATCTTTCCTCATGCGTAACCGACTCCCGAACCGTTTTCTCGAATTTTGTAGGCCAAAATCATTATTTTAATCAATCAAAATGTTTTAATGATCAATCTCAAGGTGATCCGATCACACCTCGAAAAAAAGATTGACGGCAAATCTATTTTCATTTTTAAAGTCGACCCTGTTTTTTTTTTCAATAAAATAGTTTCGACATAATTCATAATTAAAACATTCCATAATAAAATAAGTTTACACATAAATTTTAATATTGTAAAATTTATTTAGTTTTAATGGAAATATAATTTAGTTGTGTAACATATTTAACTATTAGAATGGGTAAACTACATAAATATTCACCTAACTTTCATAAGTTTTCATTTAGGCATCTAAAATAAAAAATTTACATTTTAGGCACCAAAATTTGGATTTATTTTCATTTTGGTCACTAGAGTATAAGGGATAACGAAAATCCAAACTGGCATTCCAACTCTTTTATTTTTCCATGTAAGATTTGCGTAATTAATAAATATTTTTTCATAATTTCCTCCCAATTTAAGAATTTCCAAATAGGCATTTGTTTTAAACCGAAAACAAAATTGAAATGGGTAGGATTTGGTAAATGTTTTCAATCGAACCATAAACCATGAATTGAAACAAGTTAATTGTTGATCTGTTTGATGCTTTGGTGAAAAATCAGTGCCTTTCGCAGATAGTTTTCACTTGATTGTTCATTAAACTTGTTTGCTGGTAAACAAGAGCGCACTCTAAATCTGACAGCAGCCCAATCTCTTTTTCACCACGGTTGACATATTCTGACCAAGGGCCTTGATGCCTTGCCCCTCCCTCTCCTCATTGCTTGAAGACACTGTGCTAAGCCTAGTGTATTGGTCGAAGCTGTATTTTTTTGGTACAAATACTGAATTTACCCTAATGGGTTCTGGGAGATGGAGTTGGGTATTACTGCAGGCTCATATTATCTTTGCGTTCTTCAGATTAGAGGTGAATAAAATTTAATTCGATTTGAAAAAAATAAAATTAAATTTTGAGTTAATTGAATCGAGTTATTCGATTCGAGTTTCGAGTTCAAGTCGAGTTGAATTTCACAATTTGAATATTTCTAATAATTTGAATAACAGATTAGTGTAAATACCCTTTTGGTCCCTGTTAATTTTGAAAATAAGCAAATTAGTCTCTCTCAACAAAAATTACAAAAATAAATCAAAATAATTTTTAAAATTAAAACTATTTATAAAAATTTCAAAATTTATATTTAAAAATTATAAAATTCAAAAAAGATATAAAAAGTTAAAATTTTAAAATTTTTCTAAAATAATAATTTTGGGGACCTAACTAATTATTCAAATTTGTCATATTCAATATCTTATCTTTTAATTATTTTGCTTTGAAAATTTTAAATATATATGGTTTCAAATTTATTTGCTCTAACATGAAATTAGTTATCTTTGTAACAATATTTTTATTTGACATAGTAAATTTTTTAATTTAACTCGAACAATTTCACTTGATTCGATTCGACTCAAATTTCTTTTCACTCATTTTGAAAAAAAAAATCAAATTGAGTTAGGATGATAAAATAGAACTTGAACTCAATTAACTCGAAATTTTTTCACTCGATTCGATCGAGCACTCACCCCTACTTCGGAATTTGCTTGTTATTGTTTCATCTGCTATTGTTTCTCTTCTTCACTTGTTGAACTACTGGTCTTTTGATCAGAGGCAAAGCCAGAACAAATTTTTAGGAGGGGCAGAATGAAAATTTAATTTTTTTTATAGTCTATATCTTTATAATTTTAAAGATTAAATCAAATTTCTATAATTTTAGGGGCCAAAGTACAATTTTACCTTTACTAATTTAAAATTTTAAAAAAATTTCAATGGCCTAAATATAAATTTTCTATTTTAGGGGGCCAGGGCCACTGCCAACCCCTTGTATCCGCCTCTACTTTTGATAGTTTCTTGTGGGCATTGGGGTCAATTTCTTGACTTAGAAAGTTGTGAGTTTTCTACTTAGACGATTTAGGGTTCTTAACAAATAAATGAAACTATTTACTTAAATCTTACGTAGTTTCTGTTTTGTTTTGGGTTTAAAAAAATGCTTACTTGGACATTCCTAAATTGGGTGGAAATTATGAAAATTATGTATTAATTATACAAATACTATGTGAAAAAAAAAGTTAAAATGCCAGCATGGATTTCCGTTACCTCTTGTACCCATAGTGACCAAAATGAAAATAGATCTAAATTTTAGTGCTTAAAATGCAAATATTTTATTTTAGGTAGTTAAAATGAAAAGTTATAAAAGTTGGGTGACTATTTATAAAATTTACCCCTAAAATTAATATGAGATCCTAATTAGTGATTGGGGTTGTGCTTTTGACCTAATTCAAGCGAGGATAACCCAAAGGTACTAGCCTATTACTTGTCCAACAAGCAAGGTCATATTCGGCCTAGGCAAGTTAACACAAGGGAGAAAAATACTCCCTTGCCGTCATGTATAGGTGTTTTTATGAAATATGGACTCTTCTATTTTGTTTTACTTTCAAATTTTGGATGAAAATTAAACTATTGCATATTATTCTTCTATAAATACATACATTGGTTGGCCACAATGCATACTCTTTTACTTTCGGAAAACTTTGTCAAAATTTAGGAAGATTTATTTATGCAACTTTTCATTAGTCATAAATAAATTCTAAATCCTTAAATTCTTGATTCTAGATTAAGAAGAGATGATAATTGCTAATTATCTAAACAGTTATAATTGAAGATCTAGTGAATTAAAGGTGCGACCAATTAGAGAGAAGTAGATTTCGAAATTCCCTTAAAAAGTAGTTTTGGTTTATCCTATGTTCAAAGTTTTTTATTTGGAGCCTACTCCCCAAGCATCCATGAGTTTTAGAATTGGTGTAGAATGACAATGGTGACAAAATAATAATATTCAATAAAGTTCAAAAGTCTTAGCCTTTCACCAATTAACGTAACTTACTCACAAGTATACAAGACTGTTGCCAAGTAAAAAAAATATATACAATGAAATAACTATGTTGAAAGAAGTATTTTGATGATTGAACTCAGAAAAACAACGATCAAGCTAACTACATTCAACTAATTAATCTAAACAATTAATATTAATCTACTCCTATGTACTAAAATATTAAAATAAGTAATTTTAAAGATTAAACTAATCTAATTTAACTACCCTAAAGAACATGAAAACATATATGACTAAATAATAATAATTTGGAGATTAAGATGTAGTGATTAGGAAAATCCTCAATTAAGGGCAACTAATAATCTATCTCAGCTAAAACTCACTTTTAAGGGTCCTAATGTAGATGGACATCAAGGCTTAAGTACCTGAGTTGGTGTATAACTTACAGGCATTTAAAGAATACCTAAATTCATAAATAGCTTATAAGCATTAACTAAACCATTAGCCATCACTCTCATTCACCCCCCCACTACCTAACTTGATGTACATCTTATAGGTATCCCTAGCAATTGATGTATACCTTAGCTAGGTTATAGTTAACTAGATCTTTCAAATAGCTAATATCTCGTTGCACTATCTTCTAGTATTTCCATTAACCTATCTAGATTAATATTAATAACTAATTGATTACTTAATTCTATCAAGTTTTAAACTAATCATTAGCTTATTTCAATTACTTGGTGATAAGTGCTAAAAGTAACATGTTTTATTCTCATTCTTAATGCGCTTTTGGGTGTTTATTCGATGTTAATAGTGAATTTTATGTTTTTATACTTAATAGAGCATTTGGTAGCAAAATGAGCAAAAAATTAATGAAAACCAGAAAATTAGAGCAAGCTACAGGAGTCATACGGGTTGACTCATTCTACACGACCTGGCCACACAATTGTGTGACCCACACGAGATACCACACGGCCATGTGGTATGCCGTGTCACTTGCATACACACCGAATAGTAGGAAAACGTGATTTTTAAGTTTTTTGGGCATTTTAAGATCTATATATGACAAATATAAGAAGATATGATAGAGCCGTCATAGAATACTCAAGAAAACAACTCAAAAAACACCATTGAAGCCAATTCTAAAGTAGATTTCCGTAAAAATTGAAGCTTCTCAGTTGATTTCTTAGAAGATTATCATGATTTTCTTTATTTCTTTCGGTCATACTGTCTCTGGGATGTTTTTATTTTCAACTATGAACTAATTTTCTAAATACCTATGGAGATGAACCCTATGATTGATTCTATCGTTTGATTTTTATTTTACGCAATAAATACTTAGATCTTATTCTCAATTATGTGTGCTTAATTCTTGGTTTGAATTTTTAGATTATTGATCCATGTTTGATGTGCTTAAATCAGAGGAGGAGTAGACCCTGTTTAAGAGTAGATATAGCATAATTGAGTGGAGTTGCATGCAATCCTAGAAATAAGATGACATAAATCTATTGGATTAAAGTCAAATCTAATGGGGGAATTCATTAATCGAGTTAATGTGATAATAAGGGTTTTAATTAAAAAGAAAGTTCAATTAATCAAACTAGAATCAGTTGCTCTTCCTCTTAAAAGAGATATTAGCATAATTTAGGGATTTCTTTGCATAATTTAGATTGATAATGACAGATGAAATGTATGTGAATTATTTTCTAAGTATTGTTTCACTTCTTGGTTGTTAATCGTTCATTTTCTTGTTTTGTTCTTTGTCGTGTTCATTAACAATTAATTTAGTTAATTTTAATTTTTAATCAATCACTCGAATTTATCGGTTAAATAATAGAAAGACAATAATTACTAGTACTTTTAGTCTTTGTGGGAACAATATATATGCTCACTGTAGCTATGCTATTAATTGATAAGTACACTCGCCTTTGTCAAAATTTTAATTAGTTTTACGACGTATCACTTAGAAAGTTAATTCATTTGAAAATTCAAATCAATAAAAAAAATGAATACATAATTAAAGAACAAAAATAGACGAGTATCTTTAATGGCAATGCAAGAGTTAATTGAAAAACCGAAATAATCCAAGCAATCACCATCAAAGTAAGAGAAGAAAAGTAAAAAAATGGCTACCATAATAACTTTATTGCATCCTCCCTTAATTCTAATAAAAACTAGGTATTCAAATGTTTACATAGTGATTTTGTTTGGCGTTAACCTCATACCCTACTCTCATTTTTGCAACATAGTCTTTTAGGTTTATAGAAAATCGACATTTGATTCACCATCTAAATCACCATCAATCTCAAAATTAGTAGCATCAAGATTACTGACTTTAGAAGGAAACGTCACGTAATTGTTCACGAGCTCCTTATCTGGATCTGAGCTACTTGAAGAATCTCTATCACTCCAAGTTACACAAATTTTAGGGTATTGGCACATTCAACTTTTATGTGGCTAAATTCATGACATTAGTGGCATTAAATTCTTCTCTTTTTCTCCATGTTAGATTCTTCACTAATTACCACTCATTTTATCTTGTTTTTGGCTGCATCAAACTTTTTGTTCTTTCTTAACAACTTCTTGAAGACTTTATTGAAGTTCTGAGTAAGTAGCACCATTTGCTCTTGTAACTCTTCGATAGCAGTGGTACCTTCAATTGGAATGGTGTTGTCACTTGAAAGCTATACTTTTCTAACCTTTAGACTTGCTTCTCGACTCATCTAGATTCATCTCAAAAGTCTTCAATGACCCAACAACCTCATTGATTCTGATATTGTCATTGTTTCTTGCCTCCTTAATGGTATTGACATTGATTACTAATCTCTGAGGCAGAGATTTCATCACTTTCCTCACAAGTTTGGAATTGGAGTACTCTTTGGCAAGAGCAAAAACTTGATTGGACAAATCTCATAGCTTTGCATAAAACTCTTCAATGGTTTCATTCTTCTATGTTTTAAGAGTTTTAAACTTAGTGATCAGCATTTATATCTTAGACTATTTTACTATGTTTTTTTCTTTCATGGGCAATTTCAAGAATATCCAAGGCTCCTTAGCAGTTGTGCACTTGGATATTCTTTTGAATTCCTGGCCACCCATTTTACAAAATAATCAATGCCTTTGAATTAGCATTCGCCAGCTTCTCCTCCTCTGTGTTCAATTCTATCTTACATACTTTCACTTCAAATGTTTCAACTACAGGGACTCCTAGCCAGTGATTACAGCACATCATGATTTTTCTCCATTAGTTTGATAAATGCCTTTATTTTAGCCTTCAATAGGCGTAGTTGGAGCTATCCACTATTGGGGCATAAGGAATAGAAAAACCTTTCATTTCAAGAAAAAATCGACCCAGGAATACCATTTTTATGTCAAGTGTAAGGCTTTGATAATAAATTGAAAGAAAGTCGATAGTTGCAAAAATAGAGGAGCATTTATTGAAGTAGTTATAACTGCTAGTGTTACTATAAAAAAATAGAATGTCGGTAATGACAATATATAATGTAAAGAAAAGAGAAATAAAAATAAAGAACACAAATTTTACGTGAAAACCCTTTCGGGAAAAAAACTACGGGCAGAAAAGAAGAAAATTTACTATGTCGAATTCGAATAATTACAAGAGAAATAGATTATGTCTATTTATAGGCTTGTAAAACCATATTCTAATAGGAGTGTAGTAAGATTGAAACACCTTATTCTAATCAATATCAAATAGATAGAGTTTAATAAGGTTTAAAAAACCTTATTCTAAAATAAAATAAAAGAAGTGTAGTTCTATAGGGATTTTACTTGGATTTTATTTTTATTTTACTTTACCACTGTATTTTATTTAAATAAGGATTCGGGTCACTTAAGTCTAACAATCTCCACCTTGACACGAATTCTCAATGAACAAGTTCTTCATCGCGAACTCTGAACGAACAAGTTATCCATCTCTTCCATAAAACCCCGTAAGGGTTTAACTTCAACAATGAACACCAATGATAAACTATAATATATACATATTTTAATCCCACATTTAGCATACTTTTGGATGATTTATTCCCGAATTGTGAAATTTGGTGCTCCTAATCCTTTAATTTCATGTTTTATACTTAGGAGAGCACTGGAGGATGAAAAGAACGAGAAACGGGTCAAAAATAGAGAAAATGGGCCAAAGTACGAAACTCACACGGCCTGGGCCCAAGCCACACGGCCGTGCCTCTTAAGCAGACCCGAACACGGCCTGGACTCGATTTACACGGGCGTGCCACACGGGCGTGTCCCTGCCGTGGATTATTTTAATTCCATTCAGATTAGGATACTTAGGGGCAAAGAAAGACATTCCAAAAGCCTATATAAACACCCTAGAGGTCAACCTTCAAAGGGGGGTTCAGGTAGGCCGAGGAGCCAAGCCAAAGAGGCAGAATTGTGGGATTTACTCGAAGAAAGCCAATTGATTCATCTCAAGAAGCTGGAGTCATACTCAAGACGGAAGATCTTCCCTTCAATTTCCTTCAGAGGGTTTTAGGGTTTTTCTTATGTTTTGTTTTATATTTGCTTCTGAGATGTATTCTTTTATGATTATGAACTAAACCCCTCAAATACCGAGGAGGATGAAACCTAAAACGGATCTTGTTATTGTTTTCTGAACTATATGATAAATACTTGATTTGTTCTTAATTATGTGTTCTTAATTCTTGTTTTGATATTTCAGGATATTGATTCAAGTATTGATGTGTGCAAATTCAATCAATGGCAAATACTTTTGTAACACCCCTAACCCGTAAATCGTCTGGAATAGGAGGCATTACCAAACATTCGAAACATTTATAATCATTTCTCATCTTAACTTAATCACTCTCGATCATAGAGTCCCTTAAATAGGTCAACGAGACCTTAAACATGCATTAGAAAGGGGTTGGAACTAAACCGAACACATATGAAATTTTTCTAAAACATAACATTTTTCTAAGCTACAGGGGTCACACGCCCGTGTGGGTAGGTCGTGTGCCTCACACAGCCTCGGACACGCCCGTGTGTCCAAGCTGTGGCAAAGTAGGGCATACATATTGACTTGTCCACACGGCCAGAGACACGCCCATGTACCTCACCCATCGTCGACACTGACTTCACCATACGGCCAGTCACACGCCCGTGTGCGAGCCTGAGTTGATTCAATTTGCAAACTTAAATGACATAGTCGAGCCACACGCCCGTGTGCTCAACCGTGTAGGCAATTATAGGCCATTTATAAGGCCAAATTGCCATCCACACCTTGGAATCTCCTACAAGCATCAAACCAATTTTAAATCATGCCTCAAATGCAATCAAAACATACCAACTAAACACCTTTTTAACCTCTTAACATTACTACTCATTTCACATTCACATTTCAACTTAAACTTACCAACTAAAAGTATCAAATTCTCAACCAAAAAATATAATCCATTCATCATTCAATCTTTATCAAATCTATCATGAAGCATACCATTCCATTTTGCTAATTTATACCAAAATGATCACCCACATAGAACACACATACACATCTTTAACCATCCTTTACACATACCCAAGGCATATACCAAAATTATCAAACTATCATACCATATCACATTGCAAGATTTATACACTTCAAAACATGCCATATTCACTAGCCTATACATGCCATATTCCAAATATATACCATTTCCAAAAGTACCAAAATAGATAATCGATAGTGTGATTAAGTCGCTGATGATCCCTGGAACCAAGCTAGCTTTAAATACACTGTAAAATAGAGAAAACTTCACACAATAAGCTCTAAAGCTTAGTAAGTTCGTAATATAATACATTTAACTCAATGATTAAAATTCAATATGTAAAATAAATCATCACATAGATCAATTCAAAATAATACACAATTTCATCTATAATCAATACTTACATAACCATCCATTTATTCATTTACCAAATCATCAACCACATAGGTTCCGTACATACCTTTACCAACACTTAGTTAATAATCATTCTTGCTACTCAATGCTCGATACCACATTTTGATCAATCTTCATTATTCATTTGATTTAGTCACACACTTAGTGCCAACTTTTTAGCCGAAGCTTAAATATCATCGCACACTTAGTGCCTTTATATTAAACTGAATTTAACTCGGTATCGCACACACAGTGCTATTCACCTCTGTCTCAATTCTAATTACGCACACTTAGTGCCATATTTCTCAAATCCACATATAGCATTACTAACTCATAAATCACATATATTCATTCATTTCATAACACATGAATATGAATTAAACGATTCGTATTATACCCGAACTTACCTCGGACGTTGAAGTTACGAAACAAGTCGATCAATCGAGCACTTTGTTCTTGCCTCGATCTAAGTCCGAATTTCTCTTTTCTTGATCTATACATATTCAAAATTAGCTCATTCAACCACCAATTCATTCAATTAAGTCCAAACACACTTATTTAGAGCATTTTACAAAATAGCCCTCACATTTTCACATTTCAACATTTAAGTCCCTATTTCATAAAATCATCAAATACACATAATTTCATTTCACACATGCCTAGCTAAATTTTCCTTATGTTCATACAAGCCCACATATTTTATTTATTTCTTATTTTATCCCTCTAATTTCTCATTTTCACAATTTAGCCCACATTACTCAAATTTACTAAAATTCAAAGACAAAATATGTTAATCTATCACATATCTTTCATATTTCATCATCAACTATCACAAAGCTCAAACATTCATCAATGGCATATCTCAAAATCATCATCAAATTTTAAAGTTAAAGCATGGGCTTGATAATACTCTAAGCAACGATCACAAAAACGTAGAAATCATCAAAAACCGAGTCAAAAACGTACCTCAATCAAGATGAACAAGGGATGAATATAACAAAGCTTTAAACCCTTCTTTTTCTTTCAATATTCAGTGATGGATAAACAAAGATAATGAAAGAAATTTTTTATTTTATGTTTTAATTAACTTAATATCACATTTACTAAATTGTCCTTGATAAATTAACATGATAATTTCTTAATGGTTGTCCATAATAGTCCACTCAAGTCATTAATGGTCCATTTACAACTTAACGACCTCTCATGTAAAAATCCTTGTCCATTAAGCACTTTAACAACTAGAACACAGCTTTTACATTTTATGCGATTAAGTCCTTTTTCTCAATTCGACACACAAACAATAAAATTTCCACACATGCTCAATCATATACTGTGAACACCAAAAATAATATTAAAATATTTTTTTGACCTCAGATTTGTGGTCCCGAAACCGCTGTTCTGACTAGGGCCTAAACTGAGCTGTTACACTGTTCCCACGTACCTTTAAACTCAAGAATGCAACATCTCAACATATCCTCGAGTATCTGAATAATCCGCTCGGATTGACCATTCGTCTACGGGTGAAAAGCAATACTAAAGTGCAATTTCGTACCTAAAGCCTCTTGCAGTTTCTTCCAAAATCGCGAAGTAAACCTCGGATCTCTGTCAGACACAATAGATAGTGGCACCCCATGTAATCTCACAATATCAAAAATATATAGCTCACCTAACTTATCAAGTGAATAATCAGATCGTACTGGAATAAAATGGGCTGATTTTGTCAATCTGTCAACTGCAACCCAGATCGCATCTTTCTTTCACGGAGTTAAAGGCAAACCTGAAACAAAATCCATCGTCACTTTATCCCATTTTCACTCAGGAATCATAATCGGTTGTAACAAACCTGATGGCACCTGATGTTCAGCTTTAACTTGCTGACAGATCAAACATATCGAAACAAAATTAGAGATATCTCTTTTCATTTCAGGCCACCAATAAAATTATTTCAAATCATTATACATCTTTGTACTTCCCAGATGAACAGATAAGTGAATGTTATGTGCTTCTTTCAAAACCAACTGAATCAATTTTGGATTTCTCGGAACACAAATCCGATCTTGAAATCTCAGACAATCATCAACATCAACTTGAAATTCAGAATCAGGGTTCAAATCACACTGGACTCGTTTCTTTAACATTTCATTATCAACTTTTTAAGCATCACAAATTTGTTGTAAGAACAATGGTCTTGCTTTCAATTCTGCCAAAACCGAACCATCATCAGTCAGAACTAAATGAGTATTCATCGCACGTAACATAAACAATGATTTTCGACTCAAAGCATCAGCAACAACATTTGCTTTTCCCTGACGATAATCAATCACAAGCTCGTAGTCTTTTAACAGTTCTAACCATCTTCTTTGACGCAGATTTAAGTCTTTCTGAGTCATCAGATATTTCAAACTTTTATGATCTGAAAACAAAAGACATTTTTTACCAAATACATAGTGACGCAAAATCTTCAAAGCGAACACAATCGTAGCTAATTCAAGGTCATGCGCCGGATAATTCTTTTCATGCGGTTTCAATTGTGTCGAGGCATAAGCTATAACTTTGCCTTCCTGCATCAAAACACATCCCAAACCATTCAACGAAGCATCACTATAAATCACAAATTTTTTACCAAATTCTGGTGGTACTAACACTAGAGCTTCAGTCAAAAGAGCTTTCAACTAATCAAAACTTTTCTGACACTTTTCTGACCATTCAAATTTCACATCTTTCTGAAGCAATCTTGTCAACGGAGTTGCAATCATTGAAAAGCCTTTTACGAACCGTCGGTAATAACCAGTAAGTCCTAGAAAACTGCGAACTTCAGACATATTTCTCAGAGGCTTCCACTCTAAAATAGTTGAAATCTTGCTCGGATCAACTCGTATACCAGATGCTGACACAATATGCCCCAAAAATCCAACTTTACGCAACCAAAACTCACATTTACTAAACTTTGCATACAATTGCTTATCACGCAGAGTTTGTAGCACAATTCTCAAATGTTTAGCATGCTCAATTTCATCACACGAATAAATCAAAATGTCGTCAATGAATACAACAACAAATTGATCCAAATACGGTCTAAAAATTCTGTTCATCAAATCCATAAAGACAGCAGGAGCATTTGTTAGTCCGAAAGGCATAAATAAAAACTCATAGTGCCCATACCTAGTTTGGAAGGTAGTTTTCGGAATGTCTGAATCTTTTACTCGTAACTGATAATATCTCGATCTCAAATCTATCTTTGAAAACACATAAGCTCCTTTCAACTGGTTAAAACAAATCATCAATCCTGGGCAGAGGATATTTATTCTTAATGGTCACTTTGTTTAACTGACAATAATCAATGCACATTCTCATCGTGCCATCTTTCTTCTTCACAAATAGAACGGGAGAGCCCCAAGGAGAAAAACTCATTCGTACAAAACCCCTGTCTGTCAATTTTTCAACTGAGACTTCAATTCTTTTAATTCTGTTGTAGCCATTCTATATGGAACTATTGAGATAGGGGTTGTCCCCGGCACTAACTCAATGCCAAACTCAACTTCTCGTATTGGAGGTGTAACACCCCAAACCCGGCCCATGAGTCCTGACCGGATCTGGTATGTCACGGAGTAAAATAATTTGAAAATTATTGGGTGTCTGGTGAAAACTTGTTAAAATATGACTAAGGTTTTAAAAACGGTGTTTGAAAACTCAGTTGGGCTTTTATAAACATGGTTGGGTTGATAAACTCTTTGAAAACGTTTGATCAAGTATCATTTTAAAAACGTTAAAGTTATAATTGACTTGGTAAATTTTGTTACCCGATGGTAACTTCTTTGAAAACTCGTAAAAGTTATTAAGTTGAAAAAGTTTACTTTTAACCGGTTTACTCAATATTTATAAATATCATTTGTAATGTAACATAAGTAAAATAGAACAGTAAAATAAGCATCTAAAATAATAATAGCGGCCTTATTACATCCCAAATTAAAAATACTTAGAAAATAAATAATTAAACTTAACGAAAACAAATTTAAATCCAACGATAAGCATGGCCGCCTCGAATTCTCTCGCTCCATCTCCGCGATCTATTCATCTGCAAAATGTTAAGGGAAAGGGGGTGAGTCACCAAGACCCAGTGTGTAATCCCCCACCCGGTAAAGCAACTCATACACAAGTCATTAATAAACATGCACATGCAACCCAACCTAACCATCCATACTCCTTGACTACCCCGTGTGGTCAAAACCATTGGTGGTCAAAACCACTGATGACCATAGGTCACAAAATAAATGATGGGGCCAACCCATCGTGTGGTCAAAACCACTGATGACCATAGGTCACAAATAAGCAAGTGTGGTCAAAACCACTGGGACTTAGTCGCAAATAAATCAATCGGTGTGGTCAAAACCACTGATGACCATAGGTCACAAAATAATCTGATGGAGCCAACCCATCTTGTGGTCAAAACCACTGATGACCATCGGTCACAAATTATCTGATGGGGCCAACCCATCTTGTGGTCAAAACCACTGGCGACAGTCTAGAAAATCATCCCCCTCCTCTCATCAACCCCACCATCACATGCTTATACATCAATTATCATATTTCATGTCATAGCATTTAATATCATGTGATGGCATGCAAATCGTATATCAAAAATTACAAGTTAGGGGACTTACCCGGAAACCATGATTATGCCACAAGCTAATCACAACCAAAAGATTAAAGGCAAACAATTAAATCATGTAAATTAATAAAGTGTGTAGTGAGTTTCTACACACTGTTACTATCGTAATTCCTAGATCTCAAACTTGATCTACAACACTAGATCTTGACCCTACATTCGCCAATCATCTTTGTTAGTATCAAAAGCCTATTCGCCAAACCAAGATTGTACCAAAGGGTTTCACACGAACCCAAACCTTTCCTACACGTCCTTTGAACACTAACCACCTTCGATATATAAATCCGTTTCACTTCCCTACAATTGCTTTAATCGTATTAGTAAGAATTATAGGCCATAACTTTAATTCCAAAAGAGATGATTACCCTTACCACACTTAATGAAAATTGGCAAGACCACTGTTGGAGATGTAAGATTCGGCCTAAGCACAAGATGGAGGGCTGGAATTTTGAGAAGAAGAGAAGGGTATTCACTAAGAAGAAACAACAATGCTGAAAATTTCGAGCAAATTTTGGCTAAGAGTTAAGGAGAATTGAAAAGACAATGAAGAGAGGAAGAAGAAAAGAATTTGCTGGAAATTTTCTCTTAAAGAGGGGTATATTCGCTAAAAGAAGCAAGAAAAAGCTGGAAGTTTTGAACAATTTTGGCTATGGTTTAAGGAGATTTTAAAGACAAAGAAGAGAAAAAAAAAAGAAAAGAGTTCTTGGAGTTTTTCTCTTCTTTCTTTGTAATAAAAATCAAAATATGAAACGACCAAGGAGTCCCAATTTTCTAGCAACTACCTCCTACTTTGTGATAATTTCCAGCCTCTAATTATCACAAAAAAAAAACAAGTTTTATCTTATTTTTTATCCCTTAATCTCCTCTAAACAATTTAATAGCAAATAAACTACCTTCCAGCCGAAATTGAGAGTCCAAAATTGAACCAAACTCTCCTTTATACGCCAGCAGCATGGAAAAAAAATAAGAAAAACATGTGCAGTTGCCTTGGTTCGAAACCAAGACCTCACGCCCCAGCCCCCTCTAAGCGCCCCTAGCCACTTCTCCCCTTTAGACTTTCATGTCAAATAATCCCACCATTTATTCATAAAGCCTTATTCCTGAGCCCTTTTCTCTTTTAGCGCCAATGCCCAAAAATAAAATCCCCTTTGCGTTCGTCACGACTCGAACCCGAGTCCCTTTTGCCAAAGCCCCTTTAAGTGGCGCCCCAAGCCACTCCGCCCACCTGCCTTTCATGTCCGATCCTTATCGAAAATTTCTTTAAGGCCTTCCTTACCTGGGCCCTTCCTTTAACGCCAAAAAAAAATAATTCCCCTTGTTGCTTCCACGGATCGAACCTCCTCCCTTGTAACCTCTTAGGCTCACAGCCAATTGTACCAAGCCCATTCTTTGTGTCATGCATCTCCTTAAATTTTATTTAAGCCCTAACTCACCTAGCTCCCTCCTTTAACACACTTAAAAAGAAATTTTTAATACTGGGTCAGGCCTAGCTCGGGGTTATTTTAGACCTTAAAACATGTCAAATAAATCTTAGAATTTAATTCTTCAAGCACACACATGGGAAAATATTTAAATTACAAATAACCCCTAATTTAGGGTGTTACAGGAGGTAATCCAGGTAATTCTTCAGGAAACACATCAGGGAACTCACAAACTACAGGCACAGATTTAACTTTCTTTTCTGTCACTTTCGTATCAATCACATACGCAAGATAGGCTTCGCAACCCTTTTTCACATAACTCTGAGCTTTAATCACTGATATCACAGTCGGTAATCCATTCAAATCATTAGATTTGACCCGAATTATCTCATTATTCTGACATCTCAAATCAATAGTCTTTCGTTCGGGATCCATTTACTATACAAAAAAACACATTTTATCTGTCAAGATTCATCACACTATCATAGTTGGTATATATGGCATGTATAGCTAGACTCTCACACACTATGTTAGTCTTAGAATCGACTAAACCGTAGCTCTAATACCAATAAATGTAACACCCATAACCCGTATCTGTCACCGGACTAAGGTTATGAGGCGTTATCGAAACATTTTACAAATATTTCACAAACATACATTATGCAACAACAAATAACCATCAAACACAATTATTTTTTCCTTTTGGAAGGCCTACGAGTCCTTAAACATGTTTCAGAGAAGGTTCGGGACTAAACCGATCTCACACGAAAACTTTACGAAACTTAGAAAAAAAATTTCTTTCAAAATAAGGCACATGCCCATGTGCACACGGCCGTGCCTTAGACCATGTCTTAGCCCCTGTGCAAAACTGACTGAAATCACATGGCCTGTCACACGCCCGTGTGTTTGGCCAGTGTGCAAATCTGACTTGCTTCGAATTTGAGACAGTGAAGAACACGGCCAGGACACACGTCCGTGTTCTCAACCGTGTAAGAAATTATAGGTCATTTGCAAGACCAATTTAGCACCCATTTTGGGTCATATCTACAAGTATCAATTCATGCATCAAAGATCGCAAAAACATACAAAATTATTCACTATTTGTCCCACAACAACATCAAGCATACCAATTCTAAATATCAATCTCACATAAAAAACATATCAACTTTTGCATCATATAACATGGACTAAATTCACCTATATTCACATTCAGTAACAAGCCATATCACATGACTATATGTACATGCCCTAAACATATCTTAACATTTCTAGCCTATACATGCCATACTTCATTATGTACATTTTCAAAAGATACCAAAATATAGTTCGATAGTGTGGTGATAATCCTCGACGATCTCTGAGCTTCCTGTAGCTTTGATAATCTATAAAACAATACAAACACACACAAAGTAAGCTTTCAAAAGCTTAGTAAGCCATATACAAAAAACTTATCATATAGAACAATTATAAACCATTTCATACATATGGTTCATAGCATAATACATTTACAAGTCATATCTCTTATATATATATATATATATATATATCAATTGATCATGTTCACTTGTTTATAATCACATATCATGTAATGCAGCTCACATATCAAATGACCATGTCCATACATACCATTTATAGCCAAATTTCATATACATACATACGTACCGAAATTCGGATGCACTTTCGTATACTCATTAATTTTTCAGAATGCCCGTTGAACCGTTAGGAATCAAGTAGGATACTCTGAAAACTCATACAATGCCAACGTCCCAGACGTGGTCTTACACGATAACACATATCGGATTCCTATGTCATGACATATATATCCTAACTACTTCCTAAGGTTCATACGGGACTTTTCGGAAATCATCACATTATCGAAACATTCTCAGATTTCACATAATCAGCTCAAATAACCATATATCATAATTCATTCACATATAAGCAACAATAATTCAATTCAAACACATTTATTTGTATATTGACTTACCTCGTACGGATACGAACGGATGAAAATGACTATTTGACCACTTTCGACTTCCCCCGATCTAATTTCGTTTTCTTTTGTTCTTGATCTATATAAACTCAAATTTAACTATTTAATAACACAATTCATTCATTTCAATCCATATATACATATTTAGGGCATTTTACAAATTAGCCCTCACAGTTTCACATTTTGACATTTTAATCCCTATTTCATAAAATCACAAAATACACATAATTTCTTTTTACACATGCTTGGCCGAATATTCCCTTAGCTCATATAAGCCCATATATTTCATTTATTTCACATTTTAGTCCTTCAATTTCTCATTTTCATAATTTAGCCCATAATACTCAAATTCATCAAAAATTCAAGTACAAAACATGTTAACCCAACATATATCTTTCATTTTTCATCAATTAATATCACAAAGCTCACAATTTCATCCATGGCATAACTCAAAATCTTCAACCAATTCAAAAATTAAGACATGGGCTAGCTAGAACTCAAAGCAACAATTACAAAAATGTAGAAATTATCAAAAACTGAAAGAAAAACATACCTCAATCAAAACTTGGAAGTGCCGAACCCTAAGCTTAATCTTTTTCTTTTCTTTTCTCAATATTTTCGGCCAAAAAGATGATAAATTGGCCACCATTATGTTTTGTTTTATTATAAATCATATTAATACATAAATTACCATATTAACCTTTTAAATTAATATATAAAACATATATATATTAAGGTCATTAATGTCCATTACCATTCAAAATGGTCCAATTACCATTTAAGGCCATCACCTTCAAAAGCCAACTCAATTAAATACATTAACATATAGAATGTCACTTTTACCTTTTATACAATTAAATCTTTTTCGAAAATTAATCACACAATCGAAAAAATTAAATCACGAAAATTTCACACATACCAATTCACATACTCATAGCACAAAAAATAATATTAAATTATTTTTTGACTTGAATTTTTGGTCCCGAAACCACTATTTCAAATAGGGTCTAAATCGGACTGTTACACTATGAGAAGTCATAAAGGAATCAAACCTCTTGTACCACTGTCTTGGTGACTGTTTCAAACCGTAAAGGGATTTTTTCAACATGCAAACATAGTCCTATTTTTTGAGACTATAAAACCCTCTGGTTGTTGCATGTAAGTATCTTCCTCAAGTTCTCCATGCAAAAATGCAATTTTTACATGTAATTGCTCAAGCTCCAAATCATGCATGGCCATAATACCAAGCAAAACTCGAATTGAACTATGCTTCAGAATTGGGAGAACACATCTGTGAAGTCCACTCTTGGAATTTGATTGTAACCTTTTGCAACAAGCCTTGCTTTATATCTGGGTTCTTCAACTCCTAGAGTCCATTCTTTCCTTTTAAACACCTATTTACAACGAACAGCCTTTTTACCTTTAGGAAGTTTCATAAGATCCCATGTTCTATTTTTGTGGAGTGATTCCATCTCCTCTTGCATAGCAAACATCCACTTTTCTGAGTCTTCACAGCTAATCGCCTCAGAATAATTAGATGGCTCTTAGTTTGCATCTATATCTTCAGCCACATTTAAAGCATAAGCAACTAGATCAGCCTCGGCATACTTCTTTGGAGGTTTAATTTCTCTTCTAGTTCTCTTTTTGGTGATAGAGTATGTGGTGAAGAAGTAACTCTATTCTGAATTTTTGAACTGGCTTGAGGAGTTAACTCTGTTGTAGATTCTGGATTAATCTAATGCTCCACCTACTTTTGATTTTCTTTATTGGAAGAGTCTTTAAGAGATAAGTTAGGTAGCATAACAGTTTCATCAAAAACAACATCTCTGCTAATCACAACTTTTCTATTTTCAGGACACCATAACTTATACCCTTTTACACCAACTTTATAACCAAGAAAAACACATTTAATGGATCCCAGTTCCAATTTTCCATTATTAACATGAGCATACGCAGGACACCCAAAGATCTTTAAATTAGAATAGTTAGCAGGATTACCAGACCATACCTCTTGTGGAGTCTTTTTCTCAATAGCAACGGATGGAGATCGATTAATTAAAAAACATGCAATAGAGGCTGCTTCGGCCCAAAACGACTTTGCTAAGTTGGCATTTGACAACATATATCGAACATTCTCCATGATTATTCTGTTCATTCGTTTTGCAACGCCATTTTGCTGTAGAGTATGACAAACTATCAAGTGTCTCACGATCCCTTATGACTTGCACAGTTTATTAAAATCATCAGAACAGAACTCTAAGCCATTGTCTGTGCGGAGGTATTTTATTTTTTTCCCTTCTATTTTTCAATTATAGTTTTCCAAGACTTTAATGCGGAAAACACATCGCTTTTCTGCTTCAGGAAGAACGCCCAAACTTTTTTGGAAAAATTATCAATAAAAGTTAGCATATAATTAGCTCCACCTCTCGAAGGCACTCTTGATGGCCCCCACAGATCAGCATGAATATACTCCAACGTTCCCTTTATGTTATGGATTCCTCTAGTGAATCAAACTCTTTTTTGCTTCTTAAAAACGCAGTACTTACAAAACTTCAGTTTGTAAATTCCTTACCCATCAAGAAGTCCTCTTTTGCTCAATTCTGCCAGGCCATTCTCACTCATATGCCCTAGGCACATATGCCAAAGTTTAGTAATATCATCATCTGACAAGGAAGAGGCGACAAGCGCATCACCGATTCTGATAAAACCTACAAAACATATAACTTGGCAGTCTTTCTCTGCCCTTTCATCACAACGAGTGAACCTTTTGAAATCTTTAAAACCCTACTTTCAGCTATGTATCTGTACCCTTTTGAATCAAGAGTACTCAACGAAATTAAATTTCTCTTCAATTCTAAAACATGTCGCACGTCACTAAATGTTCTAACAACTCCGTCAAACATCTTAACTTTAATCATTCCAACACCTATAATTTTACACGAAGTATTATTTCCCATCAAAATAACACCTTCAGACACTATTTCATAAGTTATAAACCAATCCCAATTGGGACTCATGTGGAAGGTACAAACCGAATCAAGGATCCACTCCTTACTCACTTTAGAATTGTTGACAGAAGCGACTAGAAGTTCACCATCGCTGTAGTCTTCTACAACATCAGCTTCACTGAAATTTTCTGGTTATTTTACCTTTTGATTCGCATCCTCCCTTTTGATCTTATTCTGTAGCTTATAGCACCCAGATTTAATGTGCCCTTTCTTCTTGCAGAAGTTACAAGTTTTTCCTCTCTTTGAAGACTTCGATCTACCTTTAGATTTACCGCGAGGATTCTGTTCCTGTGTCATTCCTCGATCATCATCAACATTCTGATCTTGTCTCTCACGAACAATGAGACCCTCTCTTTGAGTCGATTTTAACCACAAGATGTTTCATCTTATCATACGAGGTCAAAGAATCATAAACTTCATCAACTATGAAAGACTCGCGGCTATATAAAATTGTGTTTCCAAAGGTGGTTAACGAACAAAGTCGAATCAACCCTAGATCTTCCTTATCATGTTGAACCTTCATGGCCTTTAAGTTTGAGCGAATTTCTTTAAACATTGTTAAGTGTTCGTGCACAGACACACTTCCTCCAAACGATGAGCATAAAGACGCTGCTTCATATGCAGCTTGTTGGTTAGAGTTTTCGACATACATATTTGTTCCAGCCTCTTCTATAATCCAGCAGCGGTCTTCTCCTTCATCACATCCTGTAAAATTTCGTTAAACAAATGCTGATGTAACTGTGTTAACGCCTTTCAATCCTTATGCTTTTTCTCTTCCTCCGTCAATGTCGAAGGCATCTTATCTACCCCTAGCAGGGCTTCCTCTAAGTCCATTTGTGCAAGAATTGTCTGCATCTTTATCTGCCACAATGCGAATCTGATGTTACAATCCAACAGCAGAATTTCATACTTCAAAGATGTCATTACCATGATTGAGATGAACAACCCGGAAGCTCTGATACCAATTTATAAAAAAAAAATAGAATGTCGATAATGATAATATATATCGCAAAGAAAAGAGAAATAAAAATAAAGAACACACAGATTTTATGTGGAAGCCCTTTCGGGAAAAAAAACAAAGGGCAAAAGAGAAGAAAATTCACTGCGTCGAATTCGAATAATTATAAAAGGAATAAACTATGTCTATTTATAGGCTTGTAAAACCATATTCTAATAGGAGTGTAGTAAGATTGAAACACCTTATTCTAATGAATATCAAATAGATGGAGTTTAATAAGGTTTAAAAACCTTATTTTAAAATAAAATAAAAGAAGTATAGTTCTATAATAATTTTACTTTTATTTTATTTTACCACTGTATTTTATTTAAATAAGGATCTGGGTCAATTAATTCTAAGTAACTGTAAAAAACAACAACGAACACAATACAATTGTTTATGCGGTTCATTTTCGTTACATTTGCGAGGCCTTATTCAAAGAGATATTCCACTATTTTTGACCTCATACAAACATTGTTTTAACTCCTATCACACACTGGCATAGCAACCTCACTTTTACACCTAAGATTAAGACCTCTCTCCACTAAATTTTCTCTGAAACTTAATTTGGAAACCAAGTGACCCACTTGTTTACTTACAAAATACACTCGTAATAATGAATTCCTAATAAATAGATTACTTGCTAAACTCTTAAAACCTAATACCATATGCAAGTCTCGAACGTAAAGCATTTTGATCTTGTTAACATAAGGATCAATCGCAATCAATCTTCCCACCAAAGCAACAATGAAAACAACATAATGAATATAAGTCTAGGTTATTTCAATGATGTCCAAGATAAGTCTTTAAAGCAATTGATCCAATTTCCTTAAATCGAGAGATCTAATTTTTTTTATCCAATGTTCAAAGATTTGTTGCTCCAAGTGATCGATCTTCAAAAATGAGCCAACACAATCCAACATATCAGCAAAAGTTATAACTCAAATATTTTATTTCAAATATTTGTAAATAAGGCAAAATTACAATTTGAATAATCTAAATGCAATTGTAATTACTCGTATCACTATTAAAAATTGACCTCCACAAATATCAACGATAAATGTCATGTCTTTTTGAAAAAAAAAATTGCACTTTGGCTGCGCCAACTAAATCGTTTTTCTACCTAATTTTTTTCCAACAGCCCGCACATCATGCATAGTCAAGGGTTGAAGAATAATAGAGAACACAAAAGGATTGAAAGTGAAAATTACAAGTTTCTTGTGAAAACCAATAAATCTAGCAGGATTTCACAAAACTCTCTTCGATGTGAATTTCGGAAATCTACTTATTAGATTTAAATCAAGCGTCCTTCAGGCACTCAAAGTGGAGTTCTACAACCTGCCGTAAGATTGTTTTACGAAAACAGTGCAAATAGCTTACAAATTACGTAAAAGCAGTGCAAATCTATATAGCTTACAGATTTGGACTTGACACATTTAAATACAGATTTATTGATGATTTATATTTTTAACTAGCCTTGTGGATAACCAACTCGTTTCCAACAATGTGGATAATCAAGATGGTAGGGTTTGATTATGAACTGGTATTCACAAGTGGTTCTTCCAATGCAATAGCTGATGAATTGTCTCTGCAAGTTACTGCTAGTATCAGTGCCAGCTCAACTATCACTAATGACTTTATTGTCTCGTATTCAACATTCGTGGATACAAGAGGTTGTTTGGTGCATTTAATGCACATGGTTAAGAACAATTCTGCTATGGCCTATGGGAAAGAGTTAAAGAAAGATGTGAAGATATGAATTCAATAAGGCTTCATTTGTCAATAAAACAAATATATCCAGGCTTACTCCAACCCTTACCAATTCCACAAGTTGAATGAACTGAAATTCCAATGGACTTCATTCAAAGATTACAAAAATCCTTTGGGAAGAATGTCGTCTTCGTGGTATTTTATCGACTTACCAAATATGCCCATTTTGGTAGTCTCTATTCTCAGTTACCAAAGTTATTTAGAAACATGAAAGAAGTTGCAAAAACTGGTTTAATTTTTTTACCAACAATGATGAAACAGGGAAAGAAATCAAATGGATGTTAATAAAACGACATCTTTAGCAACTTGTACAAAATCTAGCTAAAGTTACACATACTGTGGCTTCTTCAGAGCTTCACTTCCACATCCACCCCAGCAGGAAGGTCAAGCTGCATCAAAGAATCAATTGTTTGTGCAGTTGGGTAGAGAATATCGATAAGGCGCTGGTGAGTCCGGATCTCAAAGTGGAACCTAGCATCCTTATGCACATGTGGGGATTTAAGAACACAATAGATCCTCTTCTTGGTCGGTAACGGCACCGGACCCATGGTCTTGGCATTCGTAGTCCGTGCAGCATCTATTATCTGCTTGCAAGAGTCCTCAATCAAGGGGACCCAATATGACCTAAGTTTAATCCTAATCTTTTGCTTAGGTGCTGCCTGTGACAACAAATGTGAATATCAATCTCCATTTTCCAATAGAACCAACAGAAAACAAGATACTGATCTCCAGTAATTTAGATTTCTTGTATGCCATTTGAAATCCCCCTAGATAAACCGCACAGATAACAGCCAGTCCCATGTAATTACAGTTAATTATTGTTCCAAAGAAGAATTTCATGATCTTGACATCATACAGGCAATAAATTTCAACATAGAAGAGGTTCCCCCTCGTACCATTTTGATGATGAAAATGTTTCTAAGCAGACATTCTGAGGGAAAAGTAGATGCCAATCAGGCTAAGATTAACTCATATCTAATCGATGGTATACTTGAGCAATCACGATGCGAAAAGGGAGGAGAGCAATAAAAACATATTGTGCCTGCTGTGGTTTTGTGAGCAATAAAAGAAACCATTTAACATATGTAAAAAATAAGTTGACAATGAAGTTAATGATAAAGTGTAAGCCTATTATCTAACTCTCATAGAGCCATAGTATGCTATAGAACTGGAAGAAAGAAAAATAAGCTTCAAATTTGTCATTTAACCTTCCTAGTACTAGCATTCATGGAATCGTATCAGAAAATAGATAATGCACTTCCTTGTATCAATAGTTTCTATAATGTTCCCTATGTCTCCAAATAAGCATTGGAGAGAGTTAAGTGATGATAAACAACAAGGTTAAACTCCATAACTAATTTCAACTTCAGTGCCAAATATAATATTGAAGCTTTGAAATAGTTTCACAAACTCAAAAACAGCTAGAAAGATACCTTGTCTGCTTCTGCAACATAGGAAGAACTGGGTACCTCAGAAACTCCTACCTGCAAGACAAAGAAACCTAAATTCAAACAAATAAAAAGGAATTTAATTTTCGAACTAAGCTCATTTTTTTTGGTGTTCAGGGGTTTCAAATTTAACTATAACAGTAGCAAAATAGGCTCATACGAACAAGGAATGGCGAAAGTTCCTTTTTTTCCTCTCACGTTTCTTAGGAAAGAAACAAAGAATTATCCAATTGCAGTAAAAAGACCTCACCCCCGTCAAGCCAAAAGACAATCTTTTTCATTAAAATTTCCTTAAAGGAACAAAACAAGAAAAAAGAAGCAAAATTTCCAAACCTCAGGCGTGTCTTCCAAAGCTTCAGGGGAAGCAAAAAGCTTGGTGGGTGATTGTGAAAGTTGGGAGTTATTGCAGAGCTTCAAGTGGTTGAAAGATAGTGGTGGAGAATGAGAAAGAAAAGTGAACTTTACTTTGGGTGAAGAAGCATTTTGGATTGGTAAAGAAGGAATTAGAGTAGAAGAGATTGATGAAATCGCCATTGCAAATTCCCAGGGTCACCAGTATTCCCTGTGTGTTATCCAAAACCAAAAGCTTTTCGCCTTTCGGTTCTTCTGTTTTTGATAAGATGTTCCTGGGCCTAAGGAAAGCCCAAAATAGACCTGATTTGAATTGTTCTGTCTATGATGTTAAAAAATGAGGGGTTTTTTTCATACCTAATAGAGATGGTACACATTATATTATGGTAAATTAAATTTTTTTAAAAATTTTATCAGTTTTTACTATTAAAAATTGGTTTAATTAACAAAATAACTAGACAGTTATATATGATAAATTATATGTACTTCATTTTGACTTGCATGAACTAGTTTTAAAAATATCTTCTTCTTTCAATTTTTCGATCTTTCTATTTATTACTTACGAGGACTTCTTTTTCTAATTCTTTCCATTCTACCACCAAATAATCGATAAGAACTCGCAAATCTAGATTAGCTAATTGTTCTCGAATAGCACCTGCTTCGATAGAAATTTTGCAACTTCAAAATGTATCGAAACCTTGGGTAGTAAAAAAAAGTGGGATACTGTATTTTCAAGATTGAATTCCATTTTCCAATGAACCTCATGATCACAAGAAAAGTAGGTTTTTCAGCGATGGCCTAGCAAAAGAAAAATTAGGATAGTGTCCTACGGGATCCCCTCAAAATCGGACATGAGAGTTTCCTCTCATCTGTCTCAATGAAATAAGTTTTTAACAAAATGATTAGTTTGTTCTTTGATATAATGTACATACATTAATTTACCCATTTTTAATAAAAAAATAAATTACAATTTAACTCTTAATACAACAACCTCTATAATCCATTTTAGTCCAAATGTATTGAAGGAAAAAATAGAATAAAATATGGAGCTTAATTACATGTAGTTTAACAACACTTGCCATGGCTTCCAATCCATCCAAACACAAGGACAAAAACCTTTTATCTAATCCTATAAAATTGTTTGTCTCCAAAAGTTTAAATTTTTGCTTAAGATGTTGTCATGTAAAGATCTAGGAATGGTTCTTTGTTGCATGCCATTGTGATGTTGCCATTCTTTCTAGCTCTATAAATATGATTTTTTATACATTTATAAGAAAATAAGGGAGTCTCAACCATTGTTTTAAAAGGGTGTTGAGCTCAGCTATGCTTATAATGTTTATATATTCGAAATTATTGGAAAAAAGATACCTAGTAAACTATATCATAAAATTATATTTGAAAAATGCTATCTTGTAAATTTGGTTTTAATTTTTTTTTTATCCCTAAATTATGGTCTCAAAAAAAGTGGTGAATTACCATTAGTATGTGGTGCTACATTTTGATCCAACTTGCCAAAGAAAAGCAATATGAGTTTTAAAAGAACCCTCATCAAAAGAGGCTGGTTTTTATATATAATCCCATTGAAAAATTCAAGAGTGTTTTCTTTTTCAGTTTTCAGCTAAAAGATGCATAAAATCCTGTTTTGCTCCACAATATCTTTTTAACTACTCATCAAAGAAACCACTTTCTCCATGTTCTAAAGAAGCTCCCAATTAACACATTTTAAAGACTCTTTTTAACTTCCTCTTTTCTTTTTCCGTTTTGGCCATGCACAAAACTCTCATGAACTTCCTTCTTCTTTTTTCTGAATTGAGTTCTTCCATTCTTTACAGCTTTAAACTCTTCCCCTCTCTTTTTACTTGGTTAATCTATTATGATCAAACTTCATTTAATTTCACTTCTTCAATGATTCTTGCAAGCTTTAACTTTCTTGCTGCTGTTACTTTTTTGAGTTATGCAAAATGACTCTAATGCACACTCCTTTACGCTCCTTTTATTTATTATTCTCACCTCTTTCACACTCTTTCAACTTCACATACTGTAACTACTAAAATTCCAACGACAATATAAATTCTAGATAGCCAACGAAACATGGGATTATCTTGGTTTCTGGTTTTTTTTATGCCAAAGCTTTGACAGAATCTAAGTTATGGAATACAACTGCTCCTTGGTTACGGTTGTGGTTGTTTTTCTATGCGGTTTTCGATTCTGTTTTTCACTGACTAGTGAAGTGCATGTTAAGAATTTCATCAGTTGGGATGACATCAAAGTGGATGAACATCAAACAAGGTTGAGTGACTCAAGAGTTAATCATAATCGAAGCCGAGTTATTGTAGTGAATAAGAATGGTGGAGCAGATTCTGTCACTGTTCAAGGAGCAATAGATATGGTTCCTGAAAATAATACTCGAAGAGTTAAGATTTATATTCTTCCAGGAATTTACAGGTTTGTATGTATAATTTAGAGGCCGCACTTTGTTGTTGCATGTCAAGTATGGGACATTGGAATCAATTAAAGAACATAGTGGTTGTCTTCAATCTGATAGATGAGAGTGGTAGTTGACAAACTTTAATCATGCTTTTAATTTGATAAATATGTATAATCCATGGAATTGATCATTTTTTGCAGGGAGAAAGTAACAGTGCCAAAATGCAAGCCATATATATCCTTTGTTGGGAATGCAGGTCAAATGTCCAACACCATAATTTCTTGGAACGACAAAGCATCTGATAAAGATAGCAATGGAATTAACCTGGGAACATATAGATCAGCATCTGTCACCATTGAATCCGATTACTTTTGCGCGACTGATATCACATTTGAGGTGATAACCTTCTCTTTTTTATTCTTTCAAAGCTAGTGAACATGTAAAAACTGAATCAATGCTTCACTGCAGAATACAGTAGTTCAAACTCCTGGAGAACCTGGGATGCAAGCTGTGGCCCTTAGGATTTCAGGTGACAAGGCAATGTTCTACAAGGTCAAGGTTGTTGGGACTCAGGACACACTCTTGGATGAAATTGGATCACATTACTTTTACCAGTGCCACATTCAAGGCAGTGTTGACTTCATCTTCGGTAAATCCAGATCACTCTATCAGGTAAAATGTTGGTTTTTCTTTTGAGATTGGCAGTTTCCATTGATAACAATGATATCAAAGATTCTTTGAAACAGGATTGTCTGATTGAGTCCACTGCTGTAAGGTCTGGTGCAATTGCAGCTCACCGCAGGGATTCACCAGATGATGATACAGGGTTTTCATTTGTAAATTGCAAAATCAATGGAACTGGTAGAATTTACTTGGGAAGAGCTTGGGGAAACTATTCAAGAGCCATCTATTCTAACTGTTACTTTGACAATATCATAAATCCTGCTGGATGGACAGACTGGAATGACCCCTCGAGGCAAAAGTATAATCTCCATTCCTAGAAAAAAGGTTTGATAAATTGCCTTCCTAAGTTGAATGCAGAAATCTGATATAAATACTTCAATTTTTTTTTTTTCATATGAAGGACCGTAGTATTTGGGGAATTCCAGTGCCGCGGAACAGGGGCAAATACAACCGGCCGGGTGCCATGGTCGAAGAAATTAAGCTTTGAGGAAGCAAAACCATTTCTGGACATGAAATTTATAGATGGACCACAATGGCTGAGACTATAATTCTTTCTCAGTATTCATTAGGCCAAGCCGTCTCTCCCATATACCTCACCAACTAATACATTTTCTCATTTAAAGAACATAGTAGTATTTTCTTTGAAATGTATGAATAGCACATTTCAATGGGGAAAAATGTGTTAATGTCTTTACTTAATGTCCCCGATGAAATCAAACTGTTTATATTTCTTTACTAGATGCCCTTTCTTCAAGGGTTAAATTACTTTACCATAAACATTAAATGGAAAACTAATAGTGCTTATAGGCTTTACCAGTAAGCAAGAACAATATAGAGAAAATATGATAATTCTCATTATAAGAGAACACAGAACTGGTGTTACAAGAGTCGAGCAAAGTCCCATGACTAAGACTCTGAGGAAGAACTAACTCCATTTTAGAGGATGCCCTAACCAAAGATCTTCAAATGCAAACCCTATCTCTGATACAAAACAATTACTACAACAAAAACGACAGAATACTAACCTTGTTTCTGTACACCGACCAAGGTTACCACGTCAAGCACAAACGGCAACAACTTTTGCGCTATGACTGCATCACTATTTACAGGTCTGAACTTCAACCGAAATCATGTTAGTTAACATTAGTACCAACATCCCCATTACAAAAGAATCTGTTGCGCCAGAAGCATTCTAGGTTGCTGCTTCCATGAGTTCCGTACTTTTAGAGTTCTGCTCCTTTCGATCTTCCACCTCTATTTTGCCTGCCTTGTCATCATCATGATTGTTGATTTCATCATTACCATCCATACCATTTAGTTTATCATGAATGGTACTGGCATCATCAGCATCAGCATTTTTTCCATTTTCTGATGGTGGAGGCTTCTTACAATCACTTGCATCCCCATCCTTTTCATCTTTTGATGATGCAGGCTCCTTACAATCAGCGCCTTCTACGAGGTTATCAAAACAGTCCTGAAAAGATAACTCAGGTTTCTCCCCTTCAGCAATAATTTTGGCAGCAACAGCTTCAACTGGCATTGTACCCCCATCATGCTTGGCATCCATGACAATAGTAGTGGACATGGAAACTTTCGTGTCCATGTCTGGGCTAATGACATCAGATATTAAGGAGAGAATATCGTGTCTTGCATCAATATCAATCCAGTGGTCCCCATCCCAATCTCTGGAAATTCTTAGACCTTTCTTGTGTATGTTCATTGATAAATTTTCACCTAACACCAAAAGAATAACCATTTAAGTGGTAAAAGAGGACACACCAATTGGATCACAATAAACAACGAGGAAATGCGACATATTCAGTTCAAAATAAACATACCAGGAAAGTAAACTTGAAAATTATCATCACCACTGCTGTTAACCCCAGTTACAACCCCTTCCCACCAGCCATCACTCCACCATGCATCAACAGCAACCCCAAGCTCCACAGCAAGTTCTTTTTTGGAGCTAGGAGGAGCTGGTCGTACTGTTTGGCGGCCTGAGTACCTCATGCCAAGTTTGTCAGGCATAGCAAGCTTGAAAATTGGGACCCATTCCTACACATGGAGAAGGCATTGGCTTTCATTTCAAAGAGAAGAACAAACACACTTATGAGAAAAGAAAATGAGATTTATTAAAATTGAACCCGTTTTAAAACCTAGAATATCTAAACAGAGATTCAGTCTGCAGCTCTGCAAAGTGATAAAGCAAGTCAAACCATGACCTGGAATCACCAATGTTTTCTGACGAATCTCCTATGGAAATTTGTTCTTTACATTCTATATTATTTGTGGAGATCAAATGATGGGGAAGACAAACCAATACAAGGTTTTTTTTTTTTTTTTGTCATAACCAGGGTATCCACTGTCGGCAACAGTGACTAATCCTCTCTCCACAGGTGCTCTCCAAAGACGTTAACGGCTGACCATGAAATGTGCTCCATTCCCATGAGTGGGGATCGAATCCCCAACCATATGGTTAAGAGATGAGGTGAGAAACCACAAACCAGTACAAGTTTTTAAAATGCCTAAAACATACCTCAAGGTTACCATATCCATCTTCATCCTGCACATCATCATATTGGACCTTCATCTGTTTTCTTGATACTTCTAAGACCGTACATCTGAACCAGCAACCACGGATTCCACTATCCTGGCACAGCAACTCTATCTTTTCATCAACCTTGAAAAGTGATCCATAACAATATTGACTCTCAGCATGCTTGAGGGAGGGCAATCTCTTTCCAGACAAAGCATATTTTATTTTCTTGCATGAAGTTTCATAAGTCACCAAGTGGTTACTAGAAGTCCTGTTATTAGTTCTGGTCCTCTTATTTCCCAGCTTTACATTTGCACCAGCGCTTTGTTCTTCCTCTTCTTCATTTAGGCCATGGCTCATGGATTCAGGTTCAGATGACAAAGTAGAACTCAAACAAGAGAGAATCGGTTGATCAAAATAGCCACGCAATTTACTCAAATCAAATGGCTTCACTTTATTACTTCTGAACTGCCTAGAGCATACATGCACTCTAGCTAATAAAGCATCAGGGAAAACAGCTGAGCATTTCTCATAGTGCTCACGAGTTAAGACACTTGCAAGACCATCAACACACTCTGCACTAATGACCTGCGAATAAGGAGTGATGAAAACTTCTTTTGGATGAGGATTCCTTACAGGAATGACACCCTTAACCTCTTTAGTATGGTGAAACCACCTCACTTTGATCTTCTTCTGCCCACGTTTGTCCTCGTACATATCCTCCAAGTAAGCAAGATAGTGATTCTCTCCTTTAGCCATGACAAAGACAAAAGATTGAACCTAAGCATCAGATTGAAAAGTAAAAATCAGTCAATGAAAGAACAGATAAAAAATTCGCAACCAATGAATAATGCCTGGTCTCAAATAGAAATGAATTAATGATATTGTTAAAACCCACGAAGGCCGAAAAGTCCATGCTCCCTTCATCAGGATAAGGATGAGCTAGCATCATATTAAATAGTTATGGCCATATGCAACTAACTATATCAAAGCACTTCGAGATTAGCAACTTGTTTTAATTGCACCGATTTTCTTTTCTCATTCTACCAATTAAATTTAAGAAAAAAAGACTGCATTGGCATGTGATTAAAGTTTAGGCAAGCAGATCTATGCATTTCATTACATTTATAGAAATCCAACATCCCAAACCCTTGCCACCTTTCTTTTCTTTACTTGTCGATGCTTACCGCTATTGTGGTCCCACTGCGGCAAAATGCTGGGAAATGTTTGAGGTGTTTACCACATGTCCATGCAGAGCCTGACCACACAATATCTGAACTTTGTCCATTCAAATTTCTTGAAAAATGGCTCTGTAATACAGAAGTTGGTGTCAGAGAAAATCAAAGAAAGAAAAAGGAACTGAACTAGTAGAAAATCAAGATGAAATACCATATCATCCTGTAGGGCCTTCCGAGCACTAATCTCAATCATTGCACAATCGGGAGATCGCAAAGCTAGCAGTGTGTCATGTTTCGGAGACTCTGTCATTGAAGATATAAAAACTATAATTTTCAGAGATATTCAGTGTAGTGTTCTCTTTCCAAGGAGGCATGGGTTCTAAAGGTTAATGAATTGGCCCGGTTTATTGCTTCAACCATAAGTGGTAGGAACAAGTAGACCATTAAAAGATAACTGAAAATAAAACAATTTAATGCCAAGAAAATAACAAAATATAAAGCCCAAAAGGTTAAATACATACTAGATCGATCTCCCTCAAGATGCTGCTTTGAGAGCATAGATGTAAGCCAATCCACAACCTCTCTTCTTGACCTCCATTTGAAACCAGCATGAATTGAATGCTCAGCACCATATACCTTCACAAACTCCTCAGCAACAATATAAAACATGTGCCTAACACTCCTCTCAGTACCAATAACAGCACGGATGGATTCCCCAGCGGAATCCTTCAAGAAATAGTGAACAACACGATTACCACGCTCCTGTGAAACAAATTCCTCCTTCCACTCGACAAAACAATGGCCATTTCCAGACATTTTGACATAAAGCACCAAGAGGAGATTTATGATACAGAATCTGCTTAACTACCTATTCACATAGCTAAAGATCAAAAAAAAAATGGAAAAAGGATTCTAACAAAGGTAAATTAGCTGCCAAAGAGGCAACCACCATACAATCGTACAGAAGCAGCTTGAATATGGCAATCAAGCTTATTCTTTTAAAAGGATCCCTCTAAGCAAAGCAAAAAAAAAGAGAGAGAGAGGAATGACTAGGTAAGAAGAATAAGAGCTAGGTATCTCACAAAACAGACTAAAATTCACAGATACTAAATGTTTGACTATCTATTAATCTAAAAGATCAGAAACTACAACTACCAGGCAACAGATTCCTCAAATAAGGAATGGTTGAATAGAAAATACCCAGCTGACTTGGCCACCTTCAAAATGAACAATAGAGAAGCTTTTTGCATTCAATTAAAGCTACAAATAACTGATACTAACCCCCCAAAGATGCCCCATGAATCTCCAGCTGAATTTTTCAAAAAATTGTACCAAAGGAGAGAGGGGAAATTGAAAAAACTGACCAGAACTCAGAAAAAGCTAAGCCTTGAAGATCTGCAAGTAGATCAGAGAGAAACCGGAGAAAACTAAAGTCCAAGCTTGAAAGAACCAAAAGGGCCGACATATGGCTTTGACTGACTGAACTAAGAGAATCATCAAGAAGAAAAGGCAAATGGGCACTTTCCTTTACACCTAAACATGCAGTATTTAGCATCAAAGCAGGATCCTTTTGGGAAAATTCAGGTTTTTTCAAGGGTTCAAGAAAAAGGTGAAAGCTGAAGACTTTGTCTTTGTTTTGATGTAACGAACAAGAGAAAGTGAAGGAAAAGAGAGATGACAAAAGATGATGGGGAAAGCAGTGAAAAAAGGGAGCCAACAAAGGACATTTTGAAGGGTAGTTTGGAAGTTGCAGAGGTTTGGCATGCAGCTGCTGATGATAGATGAAAAACCAGAAAAATGGTAGGAGAAGAACAGCAAAAAAATATAATTAAAAATAAGTGAAAGAAACAATATTTTGTAGCTTTGAAAATTGGGGCTGAGTCCATCACCCATTTTGATAGGCCTTTTAGGTCCATGGGCCCTCAGAAATCATGTTTTTTCTGCCATTACTACAGTTCGGACATAGTGGGGTTTTCCCCCCTTCACTTTTATGTTTTGTAATGATTCCAAAATGCCTCGGTTTCATTATCACCATTGTCAAATAAGAAATTAGTATTGGTGACTGAATTTTCAAAATGATCTGTGGGTGTGAAAAGATGATTGCTATGACTTTCAATTTCCCATTTTTCTCCACTTTTGTTTGCTTAAACAAAGTCAAAAGCAAATGATATATATCTCTAATATCTGGATTTGTTAAAATCCCCATGTAATGAATTTTTTAAATATTTCTCATTCCACATGCATTGAATTCTCTAATGACCTCTTTTTTAGTGCTAGGAAAGCTACTATTACAAGCTTCTTTAAACTGTAACAGATACCAAAACTAGTGAGCTTGGAGGGTGTTCTATAGTTGAAGCAAATGTTTTCCCCTTTCCAATGTATGTACTCATTCATCACCATGTCCATTGATTAACAATTCAAGCTCTTAACATAAGGTGCTAAGTTCTAACTGAAATAAAATTTTAACTGGGAATCACACCATTTTTGCATTAAAAAAACAAGAATATTTTTTTTATTAAGTAGTTGGGTTGTTGTTACTTGTAGTGTTCTACAAAATTAATGCTAGCACCGTATATTCAATGGGAATGGTGTTGGTCCCCAATAGCTGATTGATGATTATCACTTGGAAAGTCAGTGACTCCCATGACCATTATTTTTGTGAATAGAAACTTGTAAAAGCATACCCTAACCCAAATAACCATTTATGGAATCATTTGTAGCATTTTTTTTCAAATATTTCGTAGATTACCTAATTCTGTATTGACTTGGTTTCACTTTGCTTCTTTGTTTAGAGTTTTAATGGGGGATACCAACCAACCTTATTCATATTTAAAACACAGATCAAGAAAGCTTTGGTGAGAAAAAGGGGGAAACGATAAAACCCTCTCTTTAAGTTCATAAAAAAAATATACGAATTTATGGCTTCTTTTTTGGCAGATATGCATGCATTTTATCTCTATTTAGCAACTACAAGATGATGCATTATTTGTTTACACTCAACTACAAGAAATCATACAAGACACTCGCGTGTTTGGAGTTTCTTGAATTATATATCTTTCTTTCTCAATCTATGCCTTAATTCACTCGCCTTGGTCTCCTTAAACATAATTTTTTAATAAATTCGGAGAAATTTATATTACCTTAAACTTGAGATTAATTTGTATCCGTCAAGTTACAAATTTAACATGTCTTTTATTATTAATGTGAAACCTAAAAATAAGTTGTTGTTTTTCATTGTGCATAAACTGCATTAAATAATATCAAGTTGAGACAAAAAATCGGAACTAAATTATTAATTTGAGGTGACACTACAGTACCAAAACATATTTTTAGCGGCGTTTTTAGTGAAGTTTTAAATAAAAACGCCGCAAATTTTATACATTAGCGGCGTTTGAAGGGAAACGCCGAAAAAAAAAAGATCAATAGCGGCGTTTTGATAATAAACACCGCTAAAAATGACATATGGCGGCGTTTATTTGTAAAACGCCGCTAAAAGTCTTAGCATTAGCGGCGCTTTTGGAAAACGCCGCTAAAAGTCTGACATTAGCGCTTTTGGGAAAACGCCGCTAAAAGTTCGACATTAGCGGCGCTTTTGGAAAACGCCGCAAATAATGTTAAAGTTTTTTGGGTATATATGATTGATGTTAAGGGTTTCATGGGTTAAGGGTTAGGGGTTCTTACATAATTGTAAAATAGATATATTAATTTTAATATATTAAATTAATTATCATTATAGTTTACGGTTTATGATTTAGCATATATAATTTATTGTAAGGTTTAGGAGTTACTATTTTAAATGTTTAGGGATTATGGTGTGTAGTTTGTGGTTTAAAGTTTAGGGTTTCATGGGTTAATGGTTAAGGGTTGGGGTTAGGGGTTTATGTTGTGTGATTTAGGGTTTCTGAGATATATAGGATAGAGGTTTAGGGTTTAGAGTAATTAGTCTCTATTACTTTATATATTAAATAATTTCTTACATAATTGTAAAATAGGTATATTAATTTTATTATATTAAATTAATTATCATTATAGTTTAGGGTTTATGGTTTAGCATATACAATTTAAAGTGTAAGGTTAATTAAGTGTTTCTATTTTAAATGTTTAGGGATTATGGTGTATAGTTTGTGGTTTAAAGTTTAGGGTTTCATGTGTTTAAGGGTTAATGGTTAAGGGTTACGGGTTAGGGATTGATAGTTTAGGAGTTATGATATAGGGTTTATGGTTTAAGGTTTAGGATTTGAGGTTTAGGGTTTAGGGTTTTAGAGTTTAGGATTTAAGGTTTATGATTTAGGATTTAGGGTTTAAAGTCTAGGGTTTTAAGGTTTAAGGTCTTAAGGTTTTAGGGTTTAGGGTTTAAGACATATGACCCTCAATTCCGAAACCAAAATTATTTAAAGTTTTTAAACTTTTATAATTCATATTTTGAATTTTTATTTTTGTTGCACTCTTCCATCCTCTCGCTTATTATTTAACTAGATTAATTAAAGTTAATATTTGTAGATTCTATCAATTTAATCGTAATTTTAAAATTCAACAAAATTAACCTCCTTAACTTTACACATTACATTAATTTGATATTTATTATTAAAAACGTAAAAATAAAAACCTAAAAACTTAGAAAAAATATGTATATATATTTGAATGTAAAATATATGTATATATATTTGAATGTTTAATTTTATAAAATATATACAAAACTATAAAATATTTATAAATAAATTAAAAAATAATAATAAGTTAGGAATAGCGGCTTTTTATTAAAAGCGCATAGGTAATATATGGGAAACTTGGGCAGCGCCGTTTGAAGCTTATGTTCATGGCGTTCTATTCAAAAGCAATGCGAAAATGATGTGTTTTATTTGTTTATAGTGGCATTTTTAAAAAAGCCACAAAAGCTTATTACTTGTTTGGCGTTTATTCGCTTAGTTTTTGAGGCATTTACATAAACGACTTCGTTTTACTATTTGATTTTAGTGGCGTTTATAAGTAAAACGCGCAAAATCTTGTGTTATCTTGGCGTTTTAAGTAAAAATGCCATAAATATATTAACTGTTTGCAAAAGCAGCGTCGTTATTAAACTTAGATTTTAGAGGCGTTTACCAAAATGACTTCGTTTTGTTATTTGATTTTAGTGGCGTTTATAGAAAAATGCCGCAGAGGCTTCAGTTTCTTGGCGTTTTATTTTAAAATGCGCTGAATATAATATTTGTTTACAAAAGCAGCGCCGTTATTCTCTTGAGTTTTTATAGGCATTTACAAAAACGACTTCGTTGTGTCATTTATTTTAGTGGCGTTTTATATAAAAACGCCGCAATGGGATTCAGTTTTATTTCAAAACATTGTCGTTTTGTTCCATCTATTATAACCCTAAACAAAAACATGAAAGAACAGAAATTTCCCCCCATCGAAATCTCTCCCCAAATCCCTTTCCCCTAATCCCTAAAAAATTTCCCCAAATTTTCAGAAACAACTAAATCCACTATCCTATAACCCCGATTTTTTTCCCCAAAATCAAACTCAGAATTTCCCAAATTTTTCACCATCGTTCCCAATCTGTTTCCCTCCCCACACTCAAATTCCTTAATCCCAAATTTTCCCCATCGTTCCCAATCTGTTTCCCTCCCCGAACTCAATTTCCTTAATCCCAAATTTCCCCTATCGTCTCCCAAGTAGTCTCCCTCCGCAAACTCAAAATTATTAATCCCAAATTTCCCAGTAAGAAGCCTATTTTGGTTTTTTTTTTTTCGAGCTTTCATGGTTATTCTCGCCGAATAGGAGTTTCAGTATTTTCTCCCTTTATCAACACAATTTTCTTAAAGGCAACACTTTCTTTTAATCACTATTTTTTTTTGTGTATTATTTAAATTGGGTATTTTTCATTCTATGCATATATTGATTTCTATGCTTCAATTTTTTTTTCTTTTGCTGTTTTTGGCTATCATTTGATATAATCAAAATTGGGTTTCCTTCATTTAATCGATCCATGTTTGTTTCTGGGTTTATATTGATTTCAATAAAAGCTTGAGTCTTTAAATGATTTAGCTAATGTCTGTGCAAGTTTTGGTTCAATGAAAGCTCCATTTTCTCCCTAGTTAACAGTCAACATAGGTTACAGCCTGGTAATATATTAGATGCAGAGAAAACTTCTTTGCTGGTTTAGGAGGCAGGTATAAATGATCTTAATGAAAGAAATTAAACCGGGGCTTTCAAAGTAAACCCAAGTTCTAAATTGCCTAATCTGCAATTGACCATCTGAATACCTGCAAGATAATATCCCCAAGCTTTCTCTAGCAATACCTTTACCAAGAATTGCACCAAGGAAGTCACTATGAGAACAAGGTTGAAAGTGAAGTTTCCGTGATCTTGACAAAGAAAAACCAAATATGCATATATCTTGATTCGAGTTTCAATCTTGTCAGCGATTACCACTCTTGACAATGAAGGATATTACTTACTTTATTCTGCAACTACATTAGGATCATTGGTCAATACTTCAATGTCCAATAGAAAGACGGCAACGCTTCAAACCTAAAGGATCACGGAGATTCATCAACTTGTATAACCAAAGAAATCAATGAAGGAGAAGTAAACCGAATCCATTTGATTCGACACGAGGATACCCCCCAGTGCAAGCGCCTTAACATCGGCCGCTTTTTGCGAGCAGTCATGGACTTCTTTAATCTTGGTGGGGTTAGAAAATCGTATGGAATACCTCTCTTACGGTTTTGCACTTCTAGCCTAAAAGCCCATAAAACAAATTCCAAATAGAAGAGAAGTTAAGCAGACAGAGCTAGGAACTTTTCTACCAGTTATCTATAGCAAAGAAACAAAATTAATTAGAGAATCAGATGAATTTGACTAGGCACAAAAGGCAAGGACCAAACCAAAGAAACAATAGGCTACTAAAGGAAGATATGGAAAAAGGGCAATGAGAATACCGTATCAAGTATATGTTTCACTTCTTCGATAGCACTCTTATCTCCACTCCTTTAAGTAAAACATCGTTATCCCCCTTTATAACTTGGGCAATGTGACATAACCCTGTGTGTGCATTTCAAAATTTTTTTCTTTTGCTGTTTTTGGCTATCATTTGATATAATCAAAATTGGGTTTCCTTCATTTAATCGATCCATGTTTGTTTCTAGGTTTATATTGATTTCAATAAAAGCTTGAGTCTTTAAATGATTTAGCTAATGTCTGTGCATTTCAAGCTTGAGTCTTTTTATGTTATGCCATCATTTAGAGACAGCAAATGCATGTTGTGTAACCCCCCTATATGTAAATTTATTATGAGCAGTGGCTGAAAAAATGGCAACTAAATTCCTTCATAGTTTTTAGTGAAAACGATTCTCCGAACGTCTGAATTTTCCTTTGTTTTCTTTGCATTGAATGTCCGATCGGGTGGTTTTGTGTGCTTGAATATGAAGTTTTGTTTTCTTTGCAAATTATAGTGTGTTCCTTTTGTATAAAATAATGTGTAAAATCTTATATCGTGTATAAATGGGCTAACCAGCAGGTCGTTGTCTACTTGTACGTATTGGGGTGATTAGTAGCGGACACAATCGATTACGATAACAATTGTTGAAGGAAACAAAGCGCACAGAACCTTCTTCGCTGTGGATTTATATATTACCGGTAGCGGTTTTATCTTTTCATCGAGGTGAGTTCATTGAGTTGAAATTTTAAATGTTTTACATCCTTTAGTATTAATTTGATTTGATTTGATTTATTATAATTACGAAAAAGATAGTTACCAAAATTGATTTTAAAACCGTAAAATTGACATGTTATTGGAGCTAAGGTCATTAAAACTAATTGTTCATGTTACTTAAGTTTAACTAAAAAAACTTAATTTTAGTTCAATAATTATTAATTTTAGCTTAATCAATTTATATTATTGAGAGAGTCGAAATTGATTATTATGATTCTTGAGTTGAAAAACTCATATAAGCGGTTTAATATATTATTTAGTGTGATATTTGTAATATATTTAGTCCAATATGGTAGTAAAATTTATATATTTTGTACTCAAAATCAACTCTAAAAATTGAATTGAAAATTAAAAGTTAATTAATATTGTTTAATTAATTTTTTAAAAAGATTATATTTGTTTAATAATTCATTGTTATTTTTCTATAATTGTTTTATATTATTAATATTTTTAAAAATTAAGTACTTTTAATTTTAAAATTTAATGTAATTTTAAATTTTTAATAAGATATATATATTTTGTATTTTCATATTTTCATTTCAAAACCCCAAATCCCAAACCTCAAATCCCAAGACTCAAACCTCAAACCCCAAACCTTAAATCTCAAACTTTAAATCTCAAACCCTAAACTCTAAACCCCAAACCCCAAACCCCAAACCCCAAATCCTAAAACTCTAAACCCTAAACACTAAACCATAAAATCTTTAACCCTAAACCTTAAAACTCTAAATATTAAACATTAAACCTAAACACTAAACATTAAACCCTAAACCTTTAAAATAACAAACCTTAAACCCTTAATCCTAAACTTTAAAATACTAAATCCTAAACCCTAAACTCTAAACCTTAAACTTTAAACCCTTAAACCATAAACATTAAACTCTAAAACCCTAAATTCTAAACACTAATCCCTAAACGATCAGCTTTCATAACTAACATAATTTTAAGTTAAGATTAAATTTAATAACTTACATAATACTTGTATAGAAAAATAAGATTCAAAGTATATAAATTTGGAAACTTTGACGGGTTGCCTTATATCTCACAATCGAGATATAATGGATCCTCCCTAGGTGTAACAATGCCACGTATGATGAATCTAAACGAAATACCAAATTAAATATCGAAATAAAATAACATTTATTAAATACATAATTAGCTAATAACATTTATTAACAATGCCTTAAACCTTAAATCCTAAACTTTAAAACCTTAAAACCCTAAAACTATAAACCTTAAAACCTTAAATCATAAACACTAATCCTTAAACCCTAAAATCCTAAACAATAAACCTTAAACCTTTAAAACTCTAAACCTTAAATACTAAACACTTAAACCCTTAAATCCTAAACCCCTAACCCTTAACCTAAACTCTTAACCCCTAACCCTTACCCCCTAACTCTTAAAACCTAAACCCCTAACCCTTAACCTTAAACCCATAACCCCTAAACCTTAAACCCTTAAATTTTAAAACCCTAAACCCTAAAATATAAACCTTAACCCCTAACCCTTAACCCTTAACTTATAACCCTTAACCCCTAATTTTAAGTTAATATCAAACTTCATAACTTACATAATACTTGTATAATTTTAAGAAAAAGATTCAAAGTATATAAATTTGGAAACTTGACGGGTTGCCTTATATCTCATATTAGATATAACGGATCCTCCCTAGGTGTAACAATGCCACGTATGATGGATCTAAACGAAATACCAAATTAAATATCAAAATAATATAACATTTATTAACCTCTAAACTCTAAACCCTTGAAACCTTAAAACTTTAAAACCTTAAAGCCCTAAACCCTAACCCCAAGCCCTAAACCCCTAACCTTTAACCCATAACCCTTAAACCCAAACCCTTAAACCTTAAACCCTAAACCTTTAAAACCTTAAAACTTTAAATCCATAAAACCCTAAACCATAAATCTTAAACCCTAAACCCTAAACTCATAAATCTTAAACCCAACCATTAACCCTTAACCCCTAACCTATAACACTTAACCCCTAATTTTAAGTTAATATCAAACTTCATAACTTACATAATACTTGTATAATTTTAAGAAAAGATTCAAAGTATATAGGTTGGAAACACGACGGGTTGCCTTATATCTCATCATTAGATATAACGGATCCTCCTAGGTATAACAATGCCACGTATGATAGATCTAAACAAAATACCAAATTAAATATCGAAATAATATAACATTTATTAACCCTTTAAACTTTAAACCCTTGAAACCCTAAAACTTTAAAACCTTAAAACCCTAAACCCTAACCCTTAATCCCTAAACCTCTAACCCTTAACCCCTAACCCTTAAACCTTAAACCTTTAAACCCAAACCCTTAAACTCTAAACCCTAAACCTTTAAAACCCTAAAATTTTAAATTTTCAAAACTTTAAACCCTAAACTCTAAACTCATAAATCTTAAACCCTAACCACTAACCCTTAACCCCTAACCTATAACACTTAACCCCTAATTTTAAGTTAATATCAAACTTCATAACTTACATAATACTTGTATAGATAAAAGAAAAAGATTCAAAGTAAATAGGCTGGAAACCTGACGGGTTGCCTTATATCTCACTGTTAGATATAACGGATCCTCCCTAGGTGTAACAATGCCACATATGATGGATCTAAACGAAATACAAAATTAAATATCGAAATAATATAATATTTATTAACCCTCTAAACCCTAAACCTTTGAAACCTTAAAACTTTAAAACCTTAAAACCATAAACCCTAACCCTTAAACCCTAAACCCTTAACCCCTAACTCTTAACCTTTTAACCCTAAACCTTTAAACCTAAACTTTTAAACCCTAAACTCTAAACTCTAAACCATAACCCTTAACCCCTAACCCATAACCCTTAACCCCTAATTTTAAGTTAATATCAAACTTCATAACTTACATAATACTTGTATAATTTTAAGAAAAGATTCAAAGTATATATTTGAAAACTCGACGAGTTGCCTTATATCTCATCATTAGATATAACGGATCCTCCCTAGGTGTAACAATGTCACGTATGATGGATCTAAATGAAATACCAAATTAAATATCAAAATAATATAACATTTATTAACCCCCTAAACCATAAACCCTTGAAACCTTAAAATCTTAAAACCTTAAAACCCTAAACTTTAAAACCTTTAATCCCTAAACCCCTAACCCTTAACCCATAACCTTTAAACCCTAAACCCTTAAACCCAAACCCTTAAACCTTAAACCATAAACCCTTAAAACCCTAAAACTTTAAATTCTTAAAACCTTAAACCTTTAAACCTAAACTCATAAATCTTAAACCCAACCACTAACCCTTAACCCCAACCTATAACACTTAACCCCTAATTTTAAGTTAATATCAAACTTCATAACTTACATAATACTTGTATAGATAAAAGAAAAGATTCAAAGTATATATTTGGAAACTGACGGGTTGCCTTATATCTCACTTGCCGGATATAATAGATCCTCCCTAGGTGTAACAATGCCACGTATGATGGATCTTAAAGAATACATAACTTACCTAATTTTAAGATCAAATTTCATAAATTACATAAGTTGACGATTAAATTTCATAACTTACATAATTTTCCTTAAGATCAAACTTCATAACTTATATAATACTTGTATAATTTAAAAAAAAGGATTCAAAGTATATAATTTGGAAACTCGACGGGTTGCCTTATATCTCACCATCGGATATAATGGATCCTCCTAGGTGTAACAATGCCACGTATGATGGATCTTAAAGAATACATAACTTACCTAATTTTAAGATCAAATTTCATAAATTACATAAGTTGATGATTAAATTTCATAACTTCCATAATTTTCCTTAATATCAAACTTCATAACTTACATAATACTTGTATAATTTAAAAAAAAGGATTCAAAGTATATAGGCTAGAAACACGACGGGTTGCCTTATATCTCACTTGTCGGATATAATGGATCCTCCTAGATGTAACAATGCCATGTATGATGGATCTTAAAGAATACATAACTTACATAATTTTAAGATCAAATTTCATAAATTACATAAGTTGACGATTAAATTTCATAATTTACATAATTTTCCTTAAGATCAAACTTCATAACTTACATAATACTTGTATAATTTAAAAAAAAGATTCAAAGTATATAAATTTGAAACTTTGACGGGTTGCCTTATATCTCCTTGTCGGATATAATGGATCCTCCTAGGTGTAACAATGCCAAGTATGATGGATCTTAACGAATACATAACTTACCTAATTTTAAGATCAAATTCCATAGCATTATTTACATAAATTATTAATTAACAATTTAGCCGTATAATTTATTGTCAACTTTAGACTTCAACAACTACTGAAATGGATAGGAGTTGGATGAAATTGTTAAGGGTAAGCAACGGCTATCGAAATGGAGTAGAAACTTTTCTAAATTTCGATTTCAAAATGCAAGCCAAGAGAATATGATTCTTTGCCGTGTAAGAAGTGTTGCAATATTAACTAGCATTATCGTGAAGTGGTCTACGAACATCTAGTTGTTGATGGCTTTGTCGGGGTACAAAATATGGTTTTTCATGGCGAGTCTACATCTAGTGGAGCATCTTCATCGATGAATCTGGGTATCCTCATAGTGCTTTCAATCGAATGTTAGTGGCGATAACATGAAAAACATGTTGCGGGATGCTTTTAATATCTTGCAATGATGGTTTGGATCATTTCCACCGACTTGGGTGCAACCGATGATCATAATTTTAGAGGAAATACTTTCACCGAAGGGAAAGAAGTGTACCAGATGAATAGCCAAATGAAGAAGCGGCGAGGTTCTACACGTTACTTGGTGAAATGAATGAAGAAGCGTATGAGGATCAAAATTTTCCAAAGCGTCATTACAGATTCGTCTTTTCACTTGAAATGTTTGGGGTGGACGAAACTTCGTTGACAATCTTTGTTAGAGTTTCGCAAGAAATGTTCCGTTTGCAAAAATCCTCGATCTTCCAAAGACATGAAGAAATTGATAAAGGATTTGGGCCTTGGATACAACAAAATTCACGATTACCCAAATGATCGCATGTTGTATTAGGCGACTGCATAAACCAACAGATCTTTGTCATGTATCGGCCAATCCGTTGGATTAATAGAAATACTGAGGACGGTAATGAGGATGAACACGGTACACAGATCAAAAAGCGACGATTAAGATTTTACGATATTTTCCCTAATACCGAGGCTTCAACGGCTTTTCATGTCGTCAAAGACAGCCGAATCAATGACACGGCATCGTGATGGACGAACCGATGATGGGTTGTTAAGGCATCCTGTAGATTCTTTAGCTTGGAAATGTTTTGACTCTAAATTTCCAAGCTTTGCAAGCGATCCTCGGAGTGTGAGGCTTGGGCTAGCATCCGATGAATTTAACCCTTACAAACTTATGAGCACAACGTACAGATACTTGGCCTGTGGTGCTTGTTCCCTACAATTTGCCTCTATGGGTTTGCATGAAACAATCTTCTTTTATCTTGTCTATGATTATACTTGGAGAGAAAGGGCCAGAGAATGATATTAACGTCTATTTGCAGCCACTTGTTGACGAGTTAAAACAACTATGGATGGTGTTCGGACATTCGATGTAATGAGAAAAGAGAACTTTAATTTATATGCGGCATTAATGTGGACTATTAACGACTTTCCGCTTATGCTAATTTATCGGTTGGAGTACCAAGGACGTTATGCTTGTCCGTGTTGTCTTGCTTTGCAAACATGTTCGCAATGGTTATATAATGGGAAGAAGTTTTCTTACATGGGGCATCGTCGGTGGTTACCGGAAAATCATACATTTAGATTTTAGAGTGCTCAGTTTGATGGTACTGAAGAGTTCAGATCAGCTCCTTTGCAGACCGGTGGATCCGAAATATTGTTAATGTTGAAAGATATGAATTTTATTTATGGGAAGATGAATCAATCGGCAAACCCGCATAAAAATAGAAGATCTAGGATGAATCGATGATCGATGAAGAGGATGATCCTAATGAGGTAGACTTGTGGAAAAAAAGAAGTATTTTTTTTGAGTTGCCTTATTAGGAGCATCAGATTTTACGCCATAACCTTGATGTCATGCACATAGAGAAAAATGTCTGCGAGAACATCATTGGGACTATTTTGAATGTCGATGGAAAATCGAAGATAATCTTCATAGTTAACTTGATTTAGTCCACATGGGAATTGACGTGAACTTCATCCCGAACACTTTCGAATATGAAATATCGATTGTCGCTACTATTTTTCAATGTCAAAGATGGAGAAAGAAGTGTTACATGCGGTGTTGAAGGATATAAAGGTCCGGATGCGTATGCATCAAATATATCGCGATGTGTGAGTCTTAAGGATCGAAGATTATATGGCTTAAAATCGCATGACTATCACATATTGATGCAAGACTTCATCGCCGATTGCTATGCGGTGTTGTATGTCGAAAAAGGTGACTCCTCGTAATTGAACTATCAAATATAATGAAAGGCATTTGTGGTAAAGTTTTGAATGTTCAAGAACTTGAGAGACTACAAGATCGAGTCGCATTAACTTTATGCAATCTGGAGAAGATATTCCGCCTTCCTTCTTCACTATCATGGTGCACTTGTTAATTCATCTCCGCGTAAAGCACTTCTTGGTGGACCCATTTTCTATCGATGGATGTATCACATTGAAAGGTCTTACTTTATTTGCAAATATTCCTTCATTCATTTAAATGCCTTTATTTTCAACTTTTGATAATGTTGTATATCGTGTTTAGGTTTCTTTCCAAATTGAAGTCATCTTCGCCGCAATAAGCGTTATCCGGAAGGATCAATTGCGAGGGCTACTTGGCGGAGGAATGTATGACTTTCGTTGAGGTATTTGGAAGATGTTGAAACAAGAATGAACAGACCAAGTAGAAATGATGGGCTCATAGATCATAATTTGGCTGAAATTTATTTATTTCAAAGTTTGAGGAGAACCGATTGGCGAGTCAAAATTACGAAATTAGATGATAGATCTTGGGTCCAAGCACATCGATCGTTCTTTTCATCACGATTCAATGGAACCATTTCGAAGTACATTCTACAATTTGATAAATACTCATCAATTATGATTTGTTTGTCTTCTAACAAAGTAAAACCTTTTTACCGTAGTGAGTACAAACAAATATTGAGAGCTCGTTCACGATCTCAAGATTAAATCGACGAGAAATTAATAAGTTGTTCGCAGAATCATTCCATGAATGGTTAAGTCAAATGGTATGCAATTTAAATTTTCATTGACAAGTAATAATATTTTCTCATAACATTCATAATTACTCAATTTACTTTCGACTCAATAGGTTTGGAGTCGAATGAAGTAAATGACGACGTTAAATGGCTTTCACAAGGTCCAAAGCAGAATAGTTAAAAGATATAGTGGCTTCCTCATCAACGGATCTGATTTCATACAAGGTATCGCGAGAGATTGAGAGAACCCAAAATTACGGAATTGTTGTTAATTCTTGATTACAAGTTATGCTAGTGCTAGGGGAATGAATCCGGTCGAGGGAATTTGGAATATTACGGACTTATTCGACATCATTGAGTTGGATTATTATGGAAAATGCAAAGTTGTCTTATTTCGAGGTGATTGGGCTGATGTGAATATAGCTCATGAAATTAAAAAGCGATCAATATGGCTTTACAATGGTGAATTTCTCTCGATTAATTCACAGGAGAACAATTGATGGATGAGCCGTATGTGTTTTCTTCTCAAGTTAAACAAGTTTTTACTCGAAGATCCAATTGATGAGGGTTGGTACGTTGTACTTCAAAACACCCCTAAAGATTTCTTCGACATTGGCAGTGGAAGTAGAGATGACATAGTCGAAAGATCGAAACTTTGCCTTTTCGAACAAGACTTAAGCGAAAATATCCCTAGTACTAGTCAATAATTTCAATGGGTTCGTCGGGATGTGGACGAAGATATTTACTGAAATATGATGTAATAAGATTTAACGATTTATTATTTATATGTAATATTATAATTTTCATGTTGGTCATGTTATATAATTTAACTATTTTAAATGTCCTATTATTGTTGTTATTTGTTACTAAAATTTTGAACTATTTTATGTGTATTGCGGAAAAATGCCTAGAAGATGATTACGAGATTTAAATATTGTCCGCTAAACTCCAAATCTAGAAAAAGCTAATAGTAGTGAACAACAAGCAGGTTGTTGGATCTTCTACTCAGGACATAGATGACGAGCACGGAGAATTTGAAAGTAATGTTAAGTTTATTTTACATGCATGTTGAATTTTATTATTGATTCATTTTCAATTTTAATATAATAATATATCATTTTTCAATGAAGGTGGTGGGGCTAGCAGAGGTCGGGACGTACATTACTTAAAGATTTATACGACTTAGAGCCTACCGATCGTGTTAAAGTAAGGAGAAACAATCATGGCCACTGTTGGATCCGAAGCTCGATTGTTAGGAGGCTATTTGGGCATTTTAGCACGAAATCCTAATATGTTGCCCATTAACTTCGAATCATGGCATCACATGCCCGATGCCAACAAAAATCGACTCTCGAAAATATTAAGGTAATAAAACGTGAATGTAATTTATAATACTTTAATTTAATTTTCATTTATATTAACTTTTATACTTTTTTCTTGAGTAGATTTAATTTAGAGGTCTCGATGACTATGTTAAGAAGACATTGGGTAAAAATGGAGAGACAATAAAAGCACGCTCAAAAATAATATTTTAAGAAAGACATAAGCCTTGACGAAAAATTAAGAAATGTTCCACCGGAATGTTGAGGTACCAATGGGAAGATCAAGTTAGATTTTGGAATTCAAAAAGGAGAGGTATTACGTACTTCTAAAATCGTATAAATTATTTGGTTTATAGTATTTACTATATATATAATTCAAATTGCATTATGTAGACCGTGAGCGAGTTGGAATAAGCGACAGATGAAATAGAAATTCACGCATTACGCGAGTTCTAGAAGTTTTGCTTGTGTAGGTGACACGAGGTATTATAATTTATTAATTACATCAAATATTAATTACTTTATACTATTAAATTATATTTTTACGCTAAAATGTAGGAAACTTGATTGGTCAAAAAGTTGGACGCGTTCAGCTTTTTGACATTACGCATAGAAAGAAGGATGGATCTCCGATGACATCCAAAGCTGCAGAAATTTTGGTATATTTACTTAATAAAATTTTATTTTTTATAAATATTTCTACCGTTTAATTATAATAGTTTAATTCATCGTTTATAGTTTTAAATTTATATTGTTAAATTATGTTGCATTCTTTCTTATTTATATATTTCGTTTCTAACTCTTTCATTGATTTATTAGGATAAACTAAAGGAGAAGAAGGCCGAGTATGAAGCAGCTGCTTCGACTGATAGTTCTGTTAATCTTGAGGAGATTGATAACAGAATTATTACAGATGTTTTGGGTCCTGAAAGGTACTGATTGCTTCGACTGATAGTTCTACTAATCTTTAGTATATTTTTAATAGAATTATCACTGATGTTTTTGGTCTTGAAAGGTATGGTCGGGTTCGATTTAAAGGATCTGGTGTTACCCCGACCCAATATTTTGGATCCGCCTCCAAAGAATACATGCCTTAGGGGTCAATATCGTCTTCAAGTTCGAGGCTACAAAACCAGATAACTCGGATGCAAGATAGCACGGTTGAGCAGAGGCGACAAATTGTTGATGTTCAAAGAAAATATGAAGAACTCCAACAACGACTTAGAACGGATCTGAGCGGCAAGCAAGAAGAGGAGGAGGCAAAGAAGAGAGAGAAGTAGCGGCAATGCGAGGGAGGCAGAGGCAAGATCGATGCTAGCAGAGCGAGAATAGAAATCTGAAGAGCTCCAAAGACCGACTTCAAGATATAATGCGAGATGTTTTGATGCAGAAACCGCCATCTTAGACATTTAGTTTCTCGTTGTAAGAAGTTTTGACATTATTACATTTAACATTTAACATTATTGTTACAATATTTTCAGTTATCATTCATTTAATTTATTAAATTTCAAGTATCATTTAGAATTAATGTATTCGGTGTGATTTTTATGCTAAATTTGCTATTTTGCGTTGAAATTATATCTTGTTATTGATTGGTTTTAGTGCGGGAGGGTATAATATTGAAAAATTATACTTTTGAAATCTGTACAAATTAGCGGCGTTTGTACAAAAGCTACCGCTAAATGTCAATAAATTTTGGTTAGTTTTAGGTGCGGAGGGGATAAATATTCAAAAATTATACTTTTGTTTTTAAAAGCGGCGTTTTTAAAAGCGCCGCCGACAATAAATTTTAGCGCGTTTTTTAAAAGCGCCGATAAATGTCAAGAACTTTTAGTGGCGTTTTTGGGAAAAGCGCGCTAAAGGCTCCGACTTTTAGCGGCATTTTTTAAAAGCCGCTAAAGACCCGACTTTTAGCGGCATTTTTAAAAAAGCGCCGCTAAAGTCCATGGTCTTTTTGGCGCTTTTATCATAAATGCCGCTAAAGATCGAGGTCTTTAGCGACGTTTTTTAAAATAAGCGCCGCTAAAATTTCCATGGTCTATTAGCGGCGCTTTTTTGTAACGCTTAGAAAAGTCGTCTAAATACTTTTTGTGGTGCTTATAAACGCGTAAATAAATGCCCTTAAAAACGCCGCTAAAAGTCTATTTTGCTGTAGTGTGAAATGAAAAATCATAATATTTTTAGAACTGAATCACAATTGAACCGATCAAATCAAATCATTGATTAACCGGCTTTTTATCTTGCTCTAAACCGATATACCAACTACTCCAATTTCAACAACTTTGAAACAAAAAAAAAAGAAAAAGAAAGAGTATCCTTAATAGAATTTCCTACAAAATAGTATAAGCATAATATCTATAACTTTATATGGGTGTCCTTTGATAGAAAAAAAAAAAGGTGAAAAAGATAGAAGATGAAAAATTAGAGTATATATTCATCCCCGTAGTCATAGATGCATGCTGCTAGTTCTTTTATCTCTGTGGCGTGGCGTGGCGTGGCTCTTCGTTTTTGGAGCCACTCTAACCCTGACGAATGCCACGGCCATGGTTCAGCCATAGTTGTAAGCATAATTGAGATTGTGAGGGAGGGACTGAGGACAAACCATCAGAATCTTGTTGTTAAGAGAGAGAAAAGAGTAATAAAGAAAAGGCCTGGGAATCCTAACGTGGGAAATGCTACATATGGCTTCTAACTGTCCGCATGGAATATCAACTGATTTTCTCAAGGGAGGTGGAGCCAAGTGAATTTCTCTCCCATGATCACACCACACCACCTGAGCATTTATGTAGTTTCACGCTGTTCTTGGAGGTACAAAACTTGCGGGACCAAAGTTTGTAGTAGCTACCAATGTGTCTGGGCTTTTTTGAGCAGCACACTTCACGTTTGTATCACTAAGCTTCTTTTTGCATGCCCAGTTAGACTCCAATGAAAGCAGGTTTGTTGTTGATTTTGGTGCATGAGAGTCAGACAAAGTTTACTAGGACTACGTATACTATTATATAAAGTTAGTTTTAGTTTTTTTACATATGGGCCAAAACTTCCTACTCTTCGGGCATATTACATTGCGTATATGGAAGAATAGAAATTTATTTATTTTTTCAAGGCATAACATGGAGTTTAGGAGAGACACTTAAGATCTCTGTTTGTTGGGTAAGACAGCATACAAGTTTATATATGAAGGATCCATCCCAAGAACTCAATGAAGAAATCGAGCAAGACTCAATAATAGCTTTAGAATAAAGATAGCGTTTTAATTTTTTTCATTTCAATTAGTTTACTTTTTCGACAAAAAAAAATTATTTTTAAGTTAAACATAAAAGAACCACAAAAAAATAATTAATATATTTTGAATTAGGGTAATCTACATCCATAATCACTCTAAAATAGGGTCTATCCTATTTTGGTTATTCTAATTTTTTTCTTAATTTGATCACTCTAAATAAAATAATTGTGTAAATTAATCATTGTAGTTAAAATTTCCGTTTTCTTTTAACAGATTACTGACATGGCACATTAGCCCATTAAGTGATTGACATGTGTCAATTTTTTATTGACTTTTAACTAAAATTTAGGGATCTCTTTATAAACTTTGTCAAAAGTCAACAAAAAAATAGTTACTCAATGTGGTAATGTACCATATCAGCAATTCGTTAAGAGAAAACAAAATTTTAACAACAGTGATTGATTTGTACAATTATCTTACTTTAGAGTGAGTAAATTTAAAAAAAATTGATGTGATTAAAATAGGACATTTATTTTATAGTGACTATAGATATAGTTTACTCTTTGAATTATTGTGTGGCCGTAAAAAAAAGACTTGATAATTATTTTTCGACTACACAATAATTAAAAATGCATGAACTTTCTAAATTATTACAAGTTTATAAATAAAAATTTTAAAATTAAATTGTTATATTTAAACTAATTACATAAATAAATAATATTTTTATAATTTTATAAATTAAATAATTACATAAAATATTAAATTATATTTTAGTAAGTAATATGATGTAAAAATATTTTATAAATTAGAAACATTATAACTCTACATATAAACTTAAAAAAGCATAACAAACTTCAATAGAAAATATCATTAAGAATAATATAAAATTATTAGTAATAGATTAATATTTGACAAAAAAATTCTAGAAATTAAATATTAATTTTTTTCAATCATATTATTTTGAAATGTTGTAAATTTTGTAACATTTAAAAAAAATAAGTGTACTGCATTTTAATTAATACAATCAATGGAACTAAATGAGACAGGATAAGAATTAATATAATATATTAAAAGTTATTTGATGTGGACAGCTTCAGTATATGACATGTGGCATTCCATTCCATTTTAAATGCCAACTTTTATAGAATTACCTCTGGATTGCGAGAAATGATTGTATGAAAAGAAATATTATTCATTTTAATAGTTTTATGATATATCAGTATTTTATCTTGAATTTTAGGATTTTAATTTGGATTTGATTTTTTTCAGGATGAAAATAATAAAATTCAGGATGAAAATACTGATGTGACATAAATCTATTAGAAAAGAGATACAGATGACATGGTATCACTGTTTCATACAATCTTTTCTCATGAATTGCTACCTAATTCTTATTTAACTATGGCATTTAATTATTTCTTTATTTGTTTATGTACATATTTAGTATATATTTATATTAATTTACATGCAATTACATTAAAATTTGAAATAAATACATACTTAAATATTTATTTTAAAGTTAATAATATATATATCTTTTACAATCTATTCAGTATTTATATGAATTTTATTTTTAATCATTTTATTTACCAATGATTATAAAGATTAAAAATTATTTATATATAATACATTTGGGGCAAAGTACTAGAAAATACTTTTTTTATACAAAATTTATGGAATAGGATCGGTTTTTTAATTATTTACCGGAAAGGGTCATTTTCCCGAAAATGCATCCATGTCAACGCGTTTTTAGGGGATGCAGTAGGAAAGCGCGTCCACGAGGGAGTGCTTTGTGCCACATCAACCACAATCGCGTCCTTGAGGGCATGCTTTGCTGATGTGACAAAAACGCTCCATTGGGGACGCGTTTTAGCCTGTGTTTTTTCAAAAAAATATTCTCGAATTAAATTTTTAAAAAATGTCATTTTTTAAATATTATAAAAATAGACTAATTTTTTAAAATTTACGAGAATAAACCTTTATAAAGACTCAAAGTGACAACACCATTTTTTTAAGATGTCATCAATTAATATGGAAATATAACTTATAAAAGAAATCTTTATATAGACCCAAAGTCTCATTTACCTTATTTTTTGAGCAATGTGGGATGTGAGATATGTGTATATATAGACTCATGAACATTTTTGCATCTTGTTTCTAAATAATGTGGGATTCTTTCCACTTTTAACTAACAATATGAGAGGAAAAGTTATACTATATTTGATTTTTTTTACTTACAGTTTAAATTTTTAACAAAAAGTTAACATTTGTTACATTATAAATAAAACTTTAAAACTCTATAAGTAAAAAATTATAAAATATAAAATGAGTATGGTAAAATATTAAAAATAAATATTTAAAAATTACTAATAGTTGAGTGATCATTTTGTAAGTTTTATAATTCGATAGCTAAAAATATAGTTAAGTGACTACTAATGTAATTTAATCTAGATATAAAATATGAAAAATAATTATTATATTTTATGTAAATTATATATTTCTATAAAAAATTTATTTAACATAATTATATACTATGTTTAAATAGATTTTCTATCTAGTCAAAATATATCTGAAATAAATTCATCGGCATTCATTAGGTGATGAAAATTAAATTAAATTAAAATTAAAAATTAATTAGTATAGTAAAATATTAAAAATAAATAAATATTTAAAAGATATATCAAATTTTTAAAATTACAAAAAATACTATTTGAGACCAAATACTCACCATTTATTTATTAATCAAACATTCATAATATAAAATAAAATAAATAAAAATTAAAAGTATAACTTCTAAATTTAAATAATGAAAAATTATTTTAAAAATTAGAATTGCATTGATATTAACTTCAAATATTTAAAATTGAATAGAAGATTATTTGTGTACAAGTTTCATATGTGCAATTTGTTCTCTTTTTTTAATAGTTCTTTTGTATATATTAACAATTCTAAAATGTAACAAGATTAAAGATCTCAAAAGATAATTTTATAATATGAGAAAATATTAACAAAATATATAAAAATAGAAATTATTTTGTAAAAAAAAGTAAATATAGTGTAGCCTTTCATCTCATTTTGTTAGTTAAAAGAGGAAGGAATCCCACATTGTTTAGGAACAAGCTGCAAAATTATTCATGAGTTTATATATATATAGGGGTGAGAAAAACTCGATTCGACTTGAAAAAATCGAAAAAAAAATTCGAATTTCGAGTTAAACGAATCGAGTTATTCAAGTTATTCGAGTCAACTGAATTTTTTTTTCGAATTTCGAGTTCGAATCGAGTTGAGTTTTCGAATTCGAATAACTCGAATAATTCGAATATCAAACTATAATATTTTACATTTTTACCTCAAACTCCCAAATATTTTTACTTTTCCCTCAAAACTTTTACTTCTTCCCACTTTCCCCCCAAAACTTTTACTCCCCTCCCATCCTATCCCCCAATCTAAACAAAATCCATTTCCCACCAAAATTTTACTCTCTTATTTACTTTTTCTCAAAATTTTACTCCCAAAAACCTTCAAAACTTTTTATTTTCTCTCAAAATTTTTACTCCCTCCCACTTTTCCCCTAAAACTTTTACTCCCTTCCCATTTTACCTCCCATCTACCCCAAACCCTTCCCCCCTCCAATTTTTTTTTAAATATTTTCCCTTCAAAATTTTACTCCCCCCTATTTACTTTCCCTCAAACTTTTATTCTTCAAAACTTTTATTTTTCCCCCTAAACTTTTACTTCTCACCCTTTACTCTCAAATAAAAATCAAAATTATCCAAAAAAAATCACTAAAAATAAATAGTAATAATTTTATTTATATCTACTATTTATATTATTAAATTAAATTTCACATTTTATATTATTTATATCATTGAATTGTTTAGTCATATTGAATATTTATATTAAAATTGAATTATTAATTATGCCATAAAATTTTCGTGTTAAAATTTTATATTGGTATCAATTTCACATTTTATCTTTAAAATAGCTTTTATTAAAAATCACATTTTACATTTAATATATTTTTAATTCTAAATACATAGTGACAAGAATCAAGATAATTGAAACAACTAAACAAGCAAATAAGCTAACCCTATATAAAAGATTAATAAATAAATTATTTGGTGATGAAAGTTAATAAAAAATTTGGTTAATGTGGACAAATTTTATTACGATGGGTGACAATGGTTAAAAGGATTCAAATTTATTTTTTAAAATTTAACTCGAATAAATATATTCGATTCGACTCGATTCGAGAAAATTTCAAATCAAATTAGGATGATAAAATATGATTCGTAAACTCGATTAACTCGAAATTTTTTCATTCGATTTGATTCGATTTGATCGAACGCCTACCCCTATATATACACATATCTCATATCCCACATTGCTCAAGGCAATAAGAGAAATAAGACTCTGAGTCTATATAAAGATTTTCTTTGTAAGTTATATTAATTGATGACACCTTAAAAAAATGGTGTTGTCACTTTGAGTTTTTATAAAAGTTTATTCTCGTAAATTTTTAAAAAAATTGGTTTATTTTTATAATATTTAAAAAATGACTTTTTTGAAAATTTAATTCAAGAATAAATTTTTTGAAAAAATACGGGCTAAAACATGTCCCGAATGAGCATTTTTCATATCAACAAAGCACGCCTTCAAGGACGCAATTTTGGCTGATGTGGCACAAAGCGCTCCTCGTGGACGCGCTTTCTTGCTGCATCTCCTGAAAACGTGCTGACGTTGATGCGTTTTCAAGAAAAATTGTCATTTTCTGGTAAATAATTAAAAAATAGGTTCTTTTTTATAAATTTTGTATAAAAATGATATTTTTTGATAAAATACCCATACATTTGAGTTTCACACTAGATAAAAATTTAATTTATTTTATATATTTAATTTTTTTAACACTCGATAACTCTAAATACATATTTTATTACTAATTTTAACTTTTTCTATTTTTAATTTCATATCCAAAGAAAGGCTAATGATTAGAAATATTGAATCAATGGTATTGCCACTTGGCATCCAATGTAAGGGCTAAGCCCTTGTAACATTTGAGCCTTGCTTCCTTGATTCTTCAGAACCAACCAATACCCCACACGAAAAATAAAAATAGAAAATTCAAATCTCTCCCTCTCCCACTTGGGTCAAATTTCCATTAAAGTTGTAAATTTAAGATTTAATTCTTATATTTTAATTTTATATATTTTGAGTAAATTTTAAAATTTTCACTTCCTAAAAGAACACACATTTTAATACACACAAAAATTAGATTTCAGATCATGAAGTTTTTTCAACTTTGTCAACATGAAATATATAAAAATATTTTTTAAAATCAAGTCAATAACAAAAGCGAGTCAAAGGATTTATAGGGCTCGACCATCCTAAAATGAAAATTTCACTTAAAATAAAAAAAATTGATTTAATCATTTAAAAATTATAAAAGATATAAATTATAAAAATAGTAAAGTTTCACTTTTATTATCGTAAAATTTACAATTTAATTTTAGCCCTAAAAATTTTCTATGATCAATAACTTAAATCTAAATAATTCATTTACACAGAACTAAGATTTCAAAGTTTCCTAAACCTTAATATTACCATCAAGATAAGATATAATTGATTAGTTAAATCAAGATTTTAACTATTTATATTAATTAATGATATTAAAAATAAAGGTATAAATTATATTAAATTAAAATATAAACGAAACACAGGGAGTAAAACAGAATTTAACCAGTCTCTAACCTTTGCTTTAATAAAAAAAAAAAAAAAGTGTGATCCAAAAAATAATAATAATAAAAAGTTAAAAGCCAACCCCCTCAAAGGCTCAACTTTCCCGAAGAAAACCAAAAGGCAGAAAACAATTTGAACTGATCATTGCTATGATGATGATATAAGCCAAGGTGGGTCTGTTTCATTTGTTGCTTCGAGCTGCAAATTGAAGATTAACGATGGCGGGAATAGCAATATTACTAGATCTATACAAGAAAAAACCAAGCTTTTGTTCTCCACAAAGCTTCCACTCTTCTGGGTTATTCTCTGCCTCCGCTGCCGCCGCATCGGCCGGCGCTACTGTCGCTGCTGGAACCCCTTTTGCCTCCCGGTTTCTTTTTGGGTATGTTTATATCAAGGTTTATGTTTACTTCGTTGTTAATGGTAATTTGCCTAAGTTTATGGCTTTTGATGGTATTTCGGCAGCTATATTTACTGTAAATCAGTGTTCATGTTATTTGTGTATGTGGATGCAATGGCTGAACTTGATTTTGGTATTGCTCAGTGAACAGTGCTGATTGGATTGGATTGGATAATGTATATTGCTTGTGTTTGATTTGATTTTGATTTGTCCAGGATCGGGTTTATGTTAGAGTGGTTTCAATAGTTTCAAATTTTACCTTCTATCTCTACATTAGGCAATTGGGTTTGGTTTTGAGGGATAAGTACTGATTGTTTAGTTAATTATTGTAGAAAAATTTTCCTTTCGTTTTGCTCATGGAGTTGACGAGGGTTTCTTCATGTTTACATTATGGCTTAATAATTAATAACTATCTATTACTAGCTTAGGATGATGATTTGGGTAAATGGTTTGACAGTAGAATGAGAAAATTTATAATATTTAATCCATAGTGATTGTGATGCAGTTATCCCAAGGTTTCACATTGTGATGCTGGTGCTGTACTGCCTGAACATTACATTTCAAATACCCAAAGATCATCTGAAGATTTCTTTAAGAATGATGCTCTCAAATACAGTGTGAAGGAGTATAAGATTGAGCCGAAGCCTCTGTTTTCTGCTTTTGAATTGAGGCCATTTGCTTTGACAACCTTGAGGTCATTTCTGTTGTTCTATTTGCCTCTATTGGAGCCTTCACTAAACATAGAAGAGGATGAGGAGGACTTCCCGCAAGACTCTCCAGAGGAGCGCCGTGTTGATTTAGTTGTTCCCTTAAAAAAATCAGTGAAGCAAATAATTCGTGAGGTGAGTTCTGCCATTTGCCAGTTTCTCCATATGTTCTTCTGCCTGTCTCTATTGTTTAGATTATGAAATTCTGATATGCCTTTTCAGTGAGAGTCAAGTAAAAATTCTAATATTTGTATAATTCATCTCTGTAAGCAGTTAATATAGATAACAGTTTATGAACTTAACTAATTTAGATGCTAATTAGATTCATATCTGCACATGATTTGTGTTCATTAAATCTTAGCTCCAATCAGTTGATATGTCCATATTTGTTGCGCTTCGCTCTGCTATTGAGACAATCCTTTGCTATTTAAGGAACAGCTTTAACTTTTACTATGTTTTATGCCTTCTCAGACCACTGTAGTAACTACAAGACGGATTCTTGAAAGACTTGCTGTTATCTATGTTTCACAACGCATGGCGTGGAAACTCCTTAAAGGTACTTTATGTTTTCACAGTCATGGTGATGGATAAGTGGTTGTACTTTAAGTTGCCTGTGAATGTCAAAAGGGAACAACGCATTTAGTATTATTACTGTAAGCTATTGATGAGTTTGGTCAACATATGCAGATGTCCCAAAATCAGCTGTCAGAAAATCCCAAAGGGGAATGCCTGCAACAGTGTATTTCTTCAGAGTTAGCAGAACAACTTTCAGAGGTCGAAACTATTATCAATATGTATACTCCGTTAGTAAAGTTGCTTTAGCTTTGTTACATCCTTATCTTTTTCCTAATGTTTATTCAGGTCACCTTCTTGGAGTCACGGCTGCATGGATTGTCCAAACCGGTATTGAAATCTACCGATGCTTTTCTCGCAGAACGAACTCTGATGAGAGTAATGAGGCCAATGTAACAGTGCGAGCTAAACTTCTTGGAAAGAAGATTTCTGGTATTACCATCAGGTGTGGAGCATCATTGATTTTTGCTTCCATAGGAGCTGGGATTTGTGCTACTCTTTTCCGCCCGTCAGTTGGTCAGTGGATTGGTAAGTTACTATCCTATATGCATCAATTTACACTGTACTATATAATATAGCCAATAATTACCTGTTATTGACATACCGAATCTGTGTGTGAGTTTAACCACCATACAATGGCATCATTTAAGCTCTGCAATTTCTTTTCTACAGGCTGTGCTGCCGGAGACTTGGCCGGGCCCATCATAGTATCAGTTTGCCTTGAGAAAGTTTTTCATGTGGACCTCTAGAGCATTTTATAATACTCAAACTACTTCAAATTTCAAATTTGTAGTTAGCAGCTTAGTTTAATGAAATTTTACCAATAAGAACACTCTATCATTGTAGTTTTTCTGAAACAGAAATGCTTCTCAAGCTGCTGATATGAATTTTCCACTTTTTGGGAAATCTTTTTTTTTCTTGGGATTTTTACCAATTAACTTTTCAATGTATTAGATGAACCAGATGTTTTCTCCTACCCTTCTGACAGCATTGTATAATTCCTCTTAGTACATGGAGCATCCATGAGATTTAGTCCATCAATATTTATTGGTCAGATAAACTTTGAGAAATCAGGCCAAAAAGTTGAATATACTTTCAAGTGTCCCAGATCATTACTACAGCGATCACCCCAACACCTAACAAGACAGACAAAAACTTGTGATGGGGACTGTCGACTGAAACCATCTTCTGGGGTGCGTAGCCTTTAGCCAGCAGATGGTTTATCGATACGTAGATGAACACTCCACAGGCTAACCCCATTGATATGGCAAAGATCCAGTCTGCTACAGCACCCTGAGTTGTGGCATCTATTACGATCCCAATGGCTACCCCAACAGGACTTGAAATGGCAAACGCAAATGCATAGGCGATGCATGACAACAATGGACGATCCGGTATCATTCGAAGCAGTGCTATCCCCATTGCGATCGCCGCAAATATCTTGTGCAAGAAGATTGTCCACAAGGCTTTCCAAGCATCAGCTTCAGTTTCTGCAACTCCAATTGCTATGCCCTCAAAGACCGAATGGAAGCACAATGCAACGATCAACAGAACGCTATCCCCGAAAGAACTTGCAGATGTGAGAGATGAAGACTGCTCGTATGTCATATCAGTGCCATTACCAACCTAAAACGCACAAAATGCTCTAAAATATAAACATAAATCAGTTCTAAAAAGTGGAACAGTTGTTCAGGCTATTTAGCTTACTGGTGGATCGCCTTGACCATGAGGATTCGTTTTGCTCTGCTCAGCCCCTGTAATTTATTTCAGAGAGTAAATTATGAGGTAAGAAAATGAATTGTCCCCACTTTAGGTCTCTTGGTATCTACTTTCGATTTTATTCAAACAATAGAAGTGAAACAATTAGTAAAATTACAACGTTCCAAGTCTATGGATGTCTAAGGTAACCTGTTTCTATTATTGGAGGTAGGGTTGATTCCATTTCTTTTAAGGTTATATTTTCCCCATTGTATATGTCGATATGCAAAAGGGTTGACAATACAGCAAATTATATCGACGGAAAAGTCGACTATGAATAGAGTAATATGTTGCAGTAATATCAATTTCAATAGATATAAACAGTGATTTTAATCCATTAGTGCTAGTAACTTTTGGCTGAAAAATCTAGTAGAACATTAAATATTTTAAAGAACTTCCCACAACTACTTCTAACTATCAAAAGTTGCAAAGTTTAGAAGCAAACTCTATTGCCTTAGTCCTAAAGTATTACTCATCTTTTCCGATGCCTTTTTTATCTGACGAGTTAATCAGACAAGACAAGACATGTGAAATTTTCTTGTCTCACTTAACAGATATTATCTATACTTAATATAGATTTCTTTATTACGTGGGTCCTGAATTAACTTTGGATTCATCGTCTTCTATCCCATGAACTGGAATTCCAAACCAAGCTGGATCTCTTCTCAATTTCCCATAATTTCTCCAATTCTTAAACAAACACACAATTACGACAACGCAAAATTTTAAAATTCATGAAAGAGAATAATATGAAAACGTTTGCTTACCTTGAAGCTCCAAATCACCATTGTTACATGAATTCTTCCCTTTCCCGTACACATAAGAAATCACACAATCGGCTAGCATGGTCAACAAATATCCAGCACATGCCAACATAAAGGCGAAAGGGTATTCTTTAGTCGTCAAGTCTCCAAAAGTTTCATTCGCATCACTCAAGAAATGCATCATGGCTGTCCCAAGAAAAACCCCACCGGCGAACTGTGTTCCCAGCACCAAAAAACCCTGGTTCCACTTTAGAAAATAGGGTGACACTCCACCTACGAACGTCCCTACAAACACTAGAATCAAGCACCATACCTTGACCAGAATCAAGGATTTGGATCGTAGGTCATGAGGTTCATTCCTTTCACCTGCCTTGTCATCATCATCATCATCAGGGTCAGAATGAATGCCCCCGTGGCAGGTGACAGAGATGAAAAGAGAGAGGCAGAGAAAGAAGAAAAAGAGAAAACGTGAGAGCTTCATTGAGGGACTGTGTTTGAGTTCAGTTTTTTACGGTTATATAGAAACTAAAAAGAGATGGATAAAAGGGAGGGTTTTCTCATTGTTGTACTGCAAAATACATCGGAAGTACGGGGACGTAGTTGACGTAACGAGGGTAAACTGAACTAGTCACTAAATTATGAGTTCGGTCATTTAATTAAAAATAATTACAATTTAGTTATTAAATTATTTTAAATTTTTTATTTAAGTTATTAAATTATTTAAAAGTTTTATTTACGTTGCTAGACTGTTAATTTTTTTTTTAAAAGTTTTGCCAGCGAATTTCAAGTGATGATTCAACGATCGATATAATAGATTTGTATTTATCAACAAATAGAAGAATAAACTTTAAAAATATATTAATTTGACGGTCAGTATTGAAGATTAGAGAAAAAACTGTTTAAATTTTGGTTAATAAATTTATGATGTTTAAATCTATGAAAAAAATTAAACTATAAAAGAGGAGGAAAGAAAAATTTCTACGGTTGGAAGTGCGAACAAAAATAGTCATATAACATATATTTTAATAGCTTATTGATTAAATTATAATTTTTTTAATGAAGTGATAAAACAAAAACTCACCTATTAATGACTAATGGTAATAATCAATAATGGCAATAAAACAACACAATGCTCTTTTCTAGATATATTTTCACAGTGGATTTGTCAGTAATCTAGGATAATCCATCATTGATGATCGTAACTCATGTCATTGGAAGTAGATACTTGAATTAAGAAGCAAAATAAGTAAAAAGGAAAGGATCAGCAATGAAATATTTGATTTTTATAATTAGGAATTATTGGCGTAATGGTAAAAGGTTAAAAGAAATAATGGCGTGCCGTTGGCTGTGGAAGGAAAGCAACATGACCCGTTGTGATTAAAAACACACAAGTCAATCAAAGTCAAGTAGGATCCACCTCGCCAATTTGCTTTGCCGTGAAGTTGGGTCCGACCGCGTAGACTTCACCGTTCATACTTCGAAGTCGTTGGCTAAGAGTGATGTGTGAACCAACCATAGGACGGCCATTTGCATCCATAGGTCAATCCCTCAGCTTAGGGTGCGTAGAAAAGTACAAGTAGAATGATAAATTAAAAAACTAAATTTAATATGTACTTTACAAGGCTTTCGTATTTTTTTATTTTTCTTTTATTTTTTAACTCTATAAGGGCTTAATAATAAATTTAATCATTAATATTTATATTTTTGTCAAAATAATTTTAATTATATTTTAAATTTTTTTACTATCAACATTTGTTCTTTTTCAATCTACTTTTTCTAACAATTTTAATGAAAGTATCATTAAAAGTTAACGGAAATGATATAAAATTCATGTGAAATATTTTAATTAAATGTAATTTATCAGTTAAATAACCCAATAAGATAATTACATGTGAAAAATAATAAAATAAATAAATAACACATTAAATTAAAAATAAATCTTAATTTAAAGAAATTATCTAAAAAATTAACTCACTATAAAAACTTCTTAATAAACAAGCGTACAAAAAATTGAAACCTTAAACTTATTCATTAAATCTATTAAAATATGCAATTTGAAAGAAAATAATCAAAAGTTGATGACCAAAAAGACTCAAATATACAATTAAGATCATTTTGACAAAACATGCAAACACTAGTAGCCAAATTTATTATTAAACCAAAAAATTACCTTATCCTTTCCATTTTTCCCAACAAGCATACAAATGAATTTATATAATAATTTTGTTCTTTTTTTTTTTTTTTCATTCTTTTCAATTTTTTCTACCCTACCAAGCAAATCCTTTGAGATAGAGTAACAGAATATTGCATGAAAGAATACCCTTAAAATCAGCCGTGGAGTGGAAGCTTGCCTACATCTCGGCAAAAAGAAGAGATAAAAAAAATAGTCCTTTGGTCAGACATTTAAATGATGCAGTTCATCAATTTAATTTATGATCTTCATCAGAAAATGGCTTCTTTACTGGCAAAATTGGAGGGGTGGAAACTAGATTGTCTTTCACATTCTTCGGATTCATCCTGCAGAATGATTTCTGAAAATCCAGAACCATCAACTATACATAACTCCATCCTATGATTTCTGAAATCCACAATCATAGACTATACATGATCCTCTCCTCATCTCCACCAGAAACGACCTTGCTGCCTTTGTCCTTGCATTCGCCTGTCCCATCATTCATTACTCCAAATCAAAATGTTTTTCAACAATATTTTAATATGAATCAGATTAGCAACTACTGATGTTATAATCAACTGTACAAATGGCGTATTTGGGTCAGATTTGACATGACAACGCACAAAGGGAAGAAAACACTTCACCTCTGATACTCTTTAGAACGCTCAAGAAACTCTTTCGCAACATCTTTTCTTTCATAAGATTGCAAGACTTGTCTGATATCAGCTGGACTATTGCGCGCCACATCTGTAGACAGCCAAAACAGATGGTACAACAATCAAAAAAAGAACATAGACCCTAACAATTATATTAGTTGGGCACATGTCATGTAAAATTCGAACCAAGGCAACAAGGAAAGGGAAAAAACAACATAAGACTCACATTCAAGAAACGGAATAAGATCCAAAAGTGCTGTATCATCTGCCTCAAGTTTATACGGCTTAATAGGGACACAATTTTCTGGTTGAAGGCTGGATTCAAACGCATGAGCACTCACATACAATATCTTGGCTGGATCCCTGTTAAGCTTTGAAAGATCCTGCCAGCGGGAACTATTTGTTACAACTGTCTCATACATTAACAAGAATAATGCACTTATTCTAGCAGAAAAGCAGAAGGGAAAACCAAAATAGAAGTGCTTCAAAGGAAAGTGATTAACTTTAACATACTCTATAGTGCTTGCCATTTTGATATTTAGTAGCACCCCTTGATAGCCTATATCGTATATAATGGTTAGGATCCAGCCTCTCGCAAACAGGATCCACATACTGCCCAAGTCAAAACAAACAAATAAGTAAATTAAGGCAACATCGGTTGTCAAATACTTATATATATTGAATGGTTGTCACAATGACAAAATATCAAATTACCATATTCATCTGGTCAGAATAGACAACAATTTCATAAAACTTTGCCATATGTTCCAAAAAAGCATCAACTCCAGGTCTTTTGAAGGTACGCCAGCCTCTCTCTCGCTTTGCCAACCAAAAAGGGAAAGAAGAAAGAAAAAGAATTACAAACAATTTAACATGAGCTTCAATAATAAAACATACCGGATAAATAGTTCAAAATTTATAAAGGAAAGCGGAAATTAGTTTATGTGAAAACTCGTACCTTCCAATCTGTATAAAGTAATGTCTCATTCAGATCTAGGACGAGTGTGAAAACATGTTGTTCTTGGGGATGCAAATCAGGAAGAAGCTTATCTGAGGTTGGTTCAGTAAATTCCTGCAATACGAGATAAAGTGAAAAATAGAAAAAAAAAAAAAAAAAAAAAAAAAAAGAACTTAATGCTAATATAAAGAACAAAAAACAAAAGATAGGCAGGCAATACTGAAAAAGCAGAAACTAGAGCAATAAAAATGGCACTCACCATCACATGTTCTTCCACCATCTTCCTGAGATCCAAGTAAGATTCAAGTGCTTTAGCTGGAACTGGAATGTTACAAGAGAAGCCATGAGAAAATGGGGGTGGAAGCAGAACATGTAAACATGTCACTCTTAAATAAGTTGACAGAAAGCAATGGTTCCCCCCCTTCTTTGTTTGCTGGCTTAACAAATCCTTTTGTAATGAAGTTGCCCAATTTCTCTAAAAGACACTAAACTAGAAACGCTTATCCAAATGCAAACTTAGTTCACTGTGATGCAAATGGTCAATGTATAGAATAAAGCGTGGAGATTGCAGCTATGAATAAAAAAAAGAAATAAGGAGATATAAGAGATACAGAAACGAAGTAAGGTCATCACCTGTCATTGCAGCAGAGTAGAGCAGGCCTCTATATTTCTGAAAAATAAAACGGAAAACAAAACATAACTACTTACATATCTGATTCTTTCATAGGACCAATTCAACAATGACTGTATCACATTATTAATTCTTAGCTAAGGCATCACACGTGTGCATTCAAATGCATAAGGGCATTAACATACATGATTGCATAACTGATATTGATGCATTCATCATAGCATTACAGCCATTAATCATACAGGAATCACTTAGGAAGCTCTATGATGGACAGGTTTTATGTGATTTTGAACTGATGTGAGCAGCTAAATCACTTTCCTATAGACTGTAAAAGAAATTATAGAAAAATTTACCAACAACTTGAACAGCAATGCTGCCATCCAACCACATCATAACACATTAATCTCATATGAATGAGAATCAAATTATACCCAAATCAACTATACGTCTTAAACAAATTGAACATCACTCAATCAAACAACTAAAGTAAAAAGAGAAATTCTTTTTAAAAAAATCCAAACGAACTAAAACTTACTTCAACAGCAGCTGCATCTTCACTAGGAGTATAACTCGCTGCAGCCCGCAATGACTTTGCCTTCTGCTCTACTTCCTCATATGAACACTCTGCAAATCAAATTTGTTAAAAAATTAAACATTTTTAAACATATAAAAACCCACATTTAAATAAGATTTTTAAATAAGACTTACTGTAAGAGAGATAACCGGCATAGCCAATAGCACCAGTTACAGTTGCGAGAAGTCCGTACTTGAGAAAGGTCCAGGATTTCCTTCCCGAAACCTGCGTGGAAGCTTCTGGCGCTGGTGGAGGAGGAGTAGGAGGTGCCGGGTTATCGGAGAGAATGGATTGTGAAGGAATGATCGTTTCTTTAGAAGGATTTGAAGAGGAGGAGGAGGAAGAAACCACTCCTGAACTTAAAACCCTTCGGTAAATGATCTTAGAACTGCAATCATTTGAAACCATTCGGGATCTAAGAACAATTGAAGACATTTTGATTGAGGTTTTGATTTGGTGGTAGTTCTGTTTGATGGAGTTCTAGTAATTGTCTAGGGCTTTACAGATGGAAAGTGTGAATCAGATGCTGAGATTTTAATAGGGGTGTTTGGAAGTCGGTTTTGCCTAGTTTCTTAGTAGACGCTGCCATGGGAATAAGCTGTCTTATTATTTTTCCTGGGCTAAACTTTATAAATGTTGACCCAATTACTAATGTTTTGGTCACTTAAAGTTTAATATTTACTGTTTTAGTAATAGTTATTGACATAGTTGAAATTTAATATTTTGATAACTTGTCCATTAAATTATTAATGGAATATCGATATGACTTTTTCATTGGCATACTAATAAATTTAACTCTTTAATATTTATAGATTTTATCAATTTGGTCTTAATTCTAAAAATAAATAAATTTAGCCTTCAATTTTACATATTTCATCAAATTTAATCTTGATGTTAAAAAATTTAAATTTAAAATTTAAAAATAAAAAATTATTTAACTATTTATTTTTGATAAAATACATAAAATTTATATAAATAAGTGAATACCCATTTTTCTTTTTTCCTTTTTTCTAACATAATTTTTTATTAAAATAATAATTTTCATTAAAAAAAGCCATAAACAAGACTTAAACTAGATTAAAACTTTTCTTCTTTTTTTTTTGTTTTATTTTATAAAAATAATTTATTTATTATATGTCTAGACTTATTCCTTATTCCTCATCAAATTTATTGAGCGCTGGGTGGCTTTCGCCCACAACCACTTGCCCTGATAATTCTTACTCTAAATGTAACATCCCGAAATACGGCCTAAACGGAATAGTGGTTTCGAAACCATGAATCCAAGCTATAAAAGTTTATTATGATTAATTATTATGATTTATCGAGTGATTAAATACATGTGTTAGAGTATTGATAAGAAATTTTATTAATTTCATGCTTAAATTGCCTATTAGGACTTGTTTGCAAAAGTTGCTAAATAGGGGTTCTAATTTATAGAGTACTTGATTGAAATGGGGTTTAAAGTAGGATTCCTTAAATGGTAATTAGACCATTATATTTTCATGGACAAAATGGACATATATAGGTGGAAAGAACCAAAGTTTTTAATGAAGGGTAATTTAGTCATTTGGTAATAAAAGGAATTAAAGGGAAAAAGATGGCAAAATATGCTCATCTTCTTCATTAGGCCGAATTTTCAAGTGGTCACCATAACTAGCGTTTGTTTCAAGCTTCCAAGCTCCATAGTAAGTGATTCCAAGCCCCGTTTTTAATGTTCTTTACATTTTTGAAGCTCCGATAGCTCGATTTAGCTTATTCTATCAATAATTCATGCTAGGGTTCATATTTGGAAAAATACCCATAGGTGAAATGTGAGTATTAAATAAACTAAATTTGCTATTATAGATCAAGAAGAACAAAATCAGAGTTAGATCGAGGAAAGAAAAAGATAGAAGACTAAATCAATATAGTTGATCGTATTTTGTTTCGAGGTAAGTTTACAGTAAATAAATGCAATATTCTATTATTTTACATTTAATACTGTTAAATTTCACTATTTACATATTTATTCTATAAATTTATTATTTAAAGACTCAAGTATGAATTAACGGAAAAGTTATATTAGAAAGTTATCTCAGAAAGTTCCGGTTGAACCTTAGGAATGTGTAGGATACAAATGTCATGACATTAGGGTTTAAGGAAATCATGTAAGATTATGTCAAGACATGACATTGATATGTTACTATAAGGCAAAGGTCCCATGTAAGACCATGCCAAGGCATGGCATTGGTGAGTTCATAAGGTAAGGATACCACATAAGACCATGTCAAGACATGGCAATGGTTAAGTTTCATAAGGAAAGGTACCCGCGTATCCTTAGTATTCCAAGTGGTTCAACGGGAAAATTCAAAGAGTATATCAAAGTAAAGGTAAGACAAGTTCAAGCTAAAAAGGTAAGGTAAGGCAAATTCATATTTAAAGGTACAGGTAAGAATACAAGTTTAAGTATAATGAGTTAAAAGGTTAAGTGATATTGATAAGAAAAGAATAAGATAATTGATTAAGAATGTTGTTATTTATTTACATGTAAACTTACTAAGCTTTATGCTTACGCCCATTTTTTATTTTATTTTTTTATAGTATTACAAGCCAATTCGGAGAATCGAAAGGACGTTGGAGATCGTTACACACTATCAAAGGATTATATTGGTATTTTGTGACTCGACGTTTTAAGTTATGGCATGTATAGGGACTTAGCCATTTTGTGTGTATGTCCTTATGATATGGCTTAAGATTGACTTCTAAATGTTTGGTAATGATTAGCCATTAAAATGGTTAATTATGAACATGTTTTGGATGCTATGAAATGCCTAGTTGATAGTTATTTTAAAAAATTATGTAATTATATGTAGGGGAACAGTTTAGACAACAACAGTGACGTGATTTTGAAAAATCACCAAAAATAATAGAAATGGAATTAGGTTGTGAATGAGATATAGAATTAAATCTTATTAAGTCTATTTTCATATGAAATAAACGGTGTAGGCAAAAGAATTGTATATTATGAGATAATTGATTTTTAGTACAGAGGGGCCAGAACTATCGGTTTGTGTAACAGGGGAGATTTTAACTAATAAACTGTACTAATTGGCCACACCAAAAATTCTAGAAAAATTATAGTAAGAAAATATATGAGTATAGTTTCATGGAAAATTTACGGATCTAAATTTCGAGTTTCGTAACTCGAGTTACAGTCAATTTACTGAACATGATGCAGATGGACAGTTTCAAATTTTATGCCCCGAATCAGTAAGTTAAGTTTAGTAATGCCTTGTGCTCGACTCCGGCAATGGTCTCGGGTAAGGGGTGATACACTAAACTTCTCAAATTTCACATCCTCATTGTCATGCCACTACACTAGGAATTGTTTGTGGAGTTGCCGGCATGACCTTCCACCTAATGAATCTCCAAGACCTCGTCCTCACCTGTATATCCCCAATCATGTTTGCCCTCAAACACAACTTCAAACCAACAAACTTGTTTTAGGCAACAATCTAAAGACATTGATTCTTACCTTTTTTGGCCTCAAGCTATAAACTTTAACTCAACTTAAACATTATGGTTGTTAATGTTGAAAAATAAAAGTTTAAGTTACTTAAGTCTTTTTCATGGTTAAATTGTTTATTTATAAATTTATTATTTTAATAAATAAATGTTATGTTAGAAAATTAAAAAAAATAACTATTCATTTATCTATAAATATTTTTATAATTTTGCATGTATTTTAATAAAAATCTTTTGTATTTTATCATAAAATAACTTTTAAATCAATTTCATTTCATTTTTTGTTTTTAAAAATTAAGAATAAATTGATAGAATATGTAAAGTTTAAGACAATATTTGGTGAACTTAAAATTAAGACCAAATTGATAAAATCTATAAGTATCGGGACTAGTTTTGTTATTATGGCAATAAAACAGGTCATGCTAACATTCCATTAGTAATTTGATAAAGAAATAATCAAAATATTAAATTTTGATAACATTAATGATTAAAATAAAATATTTTAATCCTAAATGACCAAAACAAGAAATCTTTAATAATTCGACAACCATTTATATAGTTTAGCCTAACTCTTTTCAAAAGCAAGAAGAATATTAACATAATTGTCATCATTAATAAAGAGATTTTTAATCGGGACGTCTGGAAACCGGGGTTGGCCAATTTCTCCTTCAGAGTTAGAAAAGAAAAATGGCACTCCCTGTCCCAGATCCCTGTTTGGTAGCTTAAAAATGTTGGGTACATTTTGATTTACCTCATCAATGTCATCCTACAGCATCTATATTGTTTAAGTGAATGAATCCGATATCAATTTAACTAAAATTACTTGTATCCCATGTAACTTATCATTGCATAATTGACAATATTTTTAGTTACACTTATACTAAGGAATCGCAATAATAAAAATATGACATGATTACTTGAAAAAACAAAGGCATGACATGATATTTTTGTGACCAATGAAATATTGACACGCAACACTTTGATTACACTTTGAAGAAAGAAAACGAAAACAAAAAATGTTAAAAGAATATAAAATAAAAAATTAATATATTTTTCTCTAAAAGGAAAGAAAAAAGAAATTTTAAAAATAAAATCCAGAAAAAAGCTAGAATATATACATTTTATTTTTATTTTATCTTTTCCTAAATTTTAAGATCTATACAAAATATATACTTTTTATGTTTAAAAATTGAATTTTCTGATAATATCATTTTCCTAGAATTTTTCCTCATATTTTTAAAATTTATTTTCTAGATTTTTCATTTTTTAAAAAATTAGATTTAAAAAATTGGAATTTTATGTTCCACTTTTAAAAATGTTGTTTTTTTTAAATTTAAATATTAAAACTATCGTAAACTTGAATTTAATGAGCAATTTGATAGATAAACTTTAATCGTGAATCAAATGTATACACAAAGCTTTAATTTTAATTTAATTATACACTTTCAAAAAATAAATACATCAAGTGTTTTTTTTTTCATATTTTATAAATATAATTATTTTTATATACAATATGTAAACATAAAATAGTATTATATCGATAATTATATTTGCAATTTATAAAAACTAAATTAAATTAAAATTTCATTTATAATATTATACATTTGATTGTAGGATTGAGATTTATTCATTTAACAATTTAAATATATATTTTTAAAATGTTCTATTTTCATACTTTTAGAACTTTTTTTTCTTTCATGTGTAGCGGTAGTGCATGTCATAAAAGTACCATGTCACACTTTTGTTATGACTAGCGTAAAAGTATCTAATGCACTTAAATTATAAGTTTGAAATTGTGAAATTTTTAAGTATTATATTTGTATGATTCAAGATATTGTTTAACATTAACTCAATTAATAACAAATTATTAAATGATTAAAATGTTAAAATAAATATCATATGTTAAATGGGTTAAATAAGTAAATTAACTTATTTTTAAAAATAAAAATAAAAGATCAGCAAAGAATTTGGATTTGAGTGCAATCAAAATTTAATTAACAACATTATTTATTTATTTACTTTTTTTCCTCCGTTTATTTTGTGGCTCAACCAAGTGAAATAGCATTTGTCAAGAGAGGTTTCTGCTGCCTGATCAAATTTGAAATATGTTATATATTTTATATTTTTCTATTTTGTGCTTTATAATTAATTATCCCTTGTTTGGAAGTCTATGCATAATTAAGTGTTGGTTTTATGGAAAAGTCTTCTAATGCCAGTGAAACTACTAAATTTGTCTAAATACACCGGCATAATTGAGTTTGAATCTGCTAAGGATGTATACTGCAACTTTCTAATAATCAAAGTTGTGATTAGTGCACTTAAGGTTAAATGTAGTTGCAAATTATCAAACCTGACAAATAGATTTTATTTCTTGAATCTTACCTGGAATATAGACCTCAGACAAGAAAGAAAGTGAGTGAACCGATAATGCTTCAATCTCAAATTTAGTTCCTCTTTGCAACATCAACTCTAGTTCCGATCTTCAACATGCAGGAAGAGCAAAAGAGAGGCCCCACTTTTTAATTCTATAATTCAATAAATCATCCATAAATAGTAAATACTTTAAGATAAATGTTAGGAAATTCTACCTCCAATCTGGCACTTCTTGGTGAAGGTAGCATCTCTGTAACATGGCTTCAGTTTTCCTCTTATCTGGCAGTCAGGAGATGCTGGAATTTAAAATAAAAATAAAAAAAGAATAGTAAACTCAACGGGTTATGGTAACACCCCAATCCCACAAACAGTATCAAGACCAACAATACCTCGTAAGTTGAGTTTTGATACCTTTTGAGGAGACCCGCACTCAATCCCCAAAGCATTGGCTGTTTTGACTTGAAAGTCTCACTATAATTTTTACATTATATCATAGGATATGATATCCTCGAAATTACTCGACATGGGATTGGGGTATTACAGGAATTATGAGGGTGCCGGTGGCAGCCACTGATCTTTACTGTATGTATCACCTTCTATCGTCAAAGGCAAAAGACATTGCTTAGGAAGATCGTAGTTGTCAGAATCTGAAGGAAAAGCTCCAAGCCATTGGATCTGTGGGACTCGTAGAAATTTGGCATCATATGCCATTTGCTAAGAAACAGATTCCATAAGAAAGGATTCATGTCATAATGCTGAAATGAATGACTAAAGGCCATCGACAATCTGATGAAAACTAATCTACTTGTCTGTTGCTTGAGTAAAAACTTTTTATAGGAAATCAATAACATACCATAGAACCAAACCTGTAAGTAGCCAGGATGTCAAAGCCATATGGATCACAATCAACCAAGCAATAGACAGGAAGACTTAACTTGTCCACGAGCAGTCGCAAAAACCTGAAAGAGTAGCATGTCCAGTAATTGATAAATGCAGAAAGATGCCCACACAAAGAATTTTTAATCCCCGTTTACTTCTAAATACTTGGGACATTATTTTTTATTTTTCTTTTAATCTTTCCTTCACCTTCTTGTGGGAACATCCGGATAGCCTCTTCCCTGAAGAAGAAAGAATTTTGACAAAAATTTAGCCAAATATTAAGCAATTTAAATGAAGGTCATGTGAGCTAAGTTTATGCTTACTGTGATAACAATGCAACGGTTTTTGCTGCAAAACTTGTCATTTTCTAATCGTTGGAAGACTTCATTCATGCCAACCATTCAACAATGAAGGTTTAATCTACATATATTTTGGCCATTCATCTGCTCTACAACATGATTATTGCCAAAAAGAGTTCACCTGATTCTTTCTCTACAACAAGTATATACAGGGCGGCACTTACAAGATCTGCATGTGGTAACCAGCGGAAGCTTAAATCTGACGACATTCATCTTCTTGCTCATACGTGATAGTTATAAATATTATCCTTAGATTAACATTTATTAGTTACCTTTAACATCCTCAACAAGCACAGGAATTGTATGGGCCTGCATTTGAAATAGGTACCAACATATAAAACATGAATTAGATATCTATGATGCCATGAACTCAGAGACCGTTCTCCCATTCTTACAGTGTTGGGGCTATTTATGCAATCAAATTTCCTTCCTGCTTCAAAGAACCTTAACCATCCCATTACCAACCTATAACAGTTATAAAAAAGATAGATATCAGAATAATTAATCTTTGAGAAAGGAAAATATGAGCAATGGGACAATGGTGATACAAGCTGACTCCACAATTAAATGAATGAAACAAAGGCTTCCAGCAGAAAGTAAGTCGAAACAGGCAGCTACCTTTTATTTATTTATCTAACCATTATAACGAGTTCACTATCCATCAGTTCTTGAACCCGTTTTTACCTCTGTTAGTCAACGAAATACTGATAAAATTGCGCAATAGATCTCGCTGTCATAAGTTTACCTCAGATTTTTGCAAACAAGTGTACAGGAATGGTTCATTCAGTTAACGACAACTCATTTAACTTATCAAATTCTAAGGTTTAAACAGCTCACGTTTGACATGCTAACAGCTAGAACTAATGACCAAGGAACGAAAATCCCTAGCATTTACTAATCAATAACATACATAAATTGAATGACTAAAGAACTTAAAATGCATTATTTGAAGATAAATTTGCCAGAATTATGTTATATAGTTTCTTCAGTCTTCCTCACCCATTTCCAACAGAAACCTGCCAAAAGAATATGTGTCAAATGTCTCGAATAAAGTAGATCTCTATTCACTAGTTTAGATATCTCTAAAGTTTCAGAGCCTTCTTTTTTGTGTGTACAAAAACTAGCAGAAGAAAGTCAACTCTGGAATGAGATGCATGAAATTAGAATTTTAATGTCTCTTTCTAACTTCTACTATATGTTCTACCCACCCCACATTTCTCATTAACAGTACAGGTTACCAACCACGTTTAGATTGTGCCGACTGCATTGCAGAAGGATGCATATGTCATTAATTGCTCTGTCTACAACAGACTGATCTGCATCACAATACATGAACAAACCCCCAAAAGAAAAGTGAATTAAATCTTTAAATTGCACAAGTTAAACAAAATTATCATCACTGTCCTCTGAAGTAGCAAAGATCATTGCAAATCAATAGAATTGAGCAAATTGTCACCAATAACAGTAGAGAAGTAAGAACAACGTCTAAACAAGTCCCTGTCCTCTGATTCAAACAAGCAGATCTTTCAATGCAGTAACGAAATTGGACCTGAAAATATTAATGGATGCATGTAATATATATCTCTCTTTGACGCATGTTTGTTTTCTTGAAGAAGTTGTTGAACTATCAATAGCACCCTCAAAAACACATCTGAAAAAGATTAAAACCAACAAATAAAATTCTTCCACTTGGAATTCAAATATAGACAAAAAAAGATCTGGAAATCGAAATGTAAGCAACTTTTTTAACTTAACTACCAATTCTATGGACATGGCTTTCCTTCTGAAATGTAAGAATTTCATGCCCACTGGGCTTATTAGACCTGCAACTGCTGCATTCAACACAGTACTAGCAATGTATTCAACCTTCCTTTTTTCTTTTTCTCTCTTAAAAAGATAATTCAAATTAAAGAATATTTGCAAAACAATTAACAAATATTCTCATTAAATCTCATATTTATATTAGATAAGATCGCGTAAAAAGAGAATAAAAGAAAGCATAAATTCAAGAATGAAAAAAAACGTAAAATTTATTTCAAACCAAATTGAATCAAGATTGGTGCAGTAGGTTCTGAAGCTTTGGATGAAAATCAACGGAGATCGTCCTTCGCTCAAATCCTCCAATATCGACAGCGTAAACTCTGCAAACAAAGGAAAGGTTATTTTGAATTTTCAGAGAAAATTAACCAAAAGAAAGGAAAGAATCAAAGAAATTTGGAAACCAGATAATTATATTGAAGATTTGGTTAACGAAAAACCTTTGATTTTTCTCAGCAGATCTCTAGAGCGAGTACTTGAGCGAATTCCCTCCATTTTTTATTTTTCTTTCTGCTTTTGGATTTGAGAAGTTTTAAAAAAAGGAGTATTTATAGTCGTAAGATTTGTTTTCTATTCGGGTCGGACCCAATGTTGTCGGTTTTGTTACGCCTTCTTTTGAGCTCTCTTTTAATTAATCAGGGTCATTTCTTTTTGCCAAAAAGGGAGAAATTTATTTAAATATACCGGGTCATATAGAGGAGTACTAATAGAGTCAGTTTTAACAACAGGTAAACTATTAAAATAGTTACTTTAATTTGTCTCACATTATATTTTAGTCACTTATGTTTAAAATATTACGTTTGTAGTCACTTATGTTATCATATTGTAACATTTAAATTACTGAGTCTTAATTGTCGTTAACAGTGTAACGATAAGCTGACGTAGCACATTAAATTATCTTTTCAAATAAAATTTTTAGATTAAATTATACAATTAGTCTTTATATTTCTTTCGTTTTGAGTAATTTAATTTTTTTTCTTTTACATTAAAAGAGATGAAAATGGAAGAAAATAGAGGGAGAAACAAAAGAAAAAAAAAAAAAAAGTTAAAACAACATTAAAAAAATTAAATTGCTCAAAATGAAAAAAATATGAGAATTAATTGTATAATTTAACCTAAAATTATTATTTAGAATGATGATTTAATGTGTTACGTCAGCTTACCGTTATACTGTTCATGACAATTAATGGCTCAGTGATTAAAATGTTACAATATGTTAACGTAAGTGACTAAAACGTAATATTTTAAATATAAATGATTAAAAGATAACTTGAAGGAAACAAAATAACTATTTTAATAGTTTATCATAAATTTTAATTACTTAAAATTCATTAGCCGTCCTAACATTAGATAAAAGCCTAGGATTAAATACACTTTTAGCTCGAGCCATAGCGTCCACACAATAAGTGCTCTCCCGTTATAGTGGAATCTTGTCAATAAAATCCTGCAATCATGTAATAGAGGTTCGAGTAAAACAATAATATTAAAAGAACACTTAAATGAGATCAAGAGCAAACATGTGGGTGATATTCATCCTTCGAGCAAACATAAGACAATCCGGAGTGTGGTGAGTTTAACTTCATAACAGGAGATCAATTTAAGGGAGTACAGATAAGTAATATTTTTATATATTAATAATGAAACGACAAACGTTGGTTGAATTTGCGAGCACCCATACCTAGTAATGTGTGTTTTAAATACTCAGATCCCATCCCATCGATTTCCCCCAAATAATACATACACAAGGATACATTTACATTTAAAATGCAATCCTACACATAAAACAAGGTTCTGTTAGCGTCCCATACCTCTATCTTTCTCCTTCAACCAGTCAGACGCTCTGCTAAGTTTTAGCTAAAAAGTAGCGACAAAACATCAGCTCTCCACTGATAGAAACTTAGGATTGGATCTTCTACCAAATTCTAAGGTAAGTTTCCAATAATACTTTGTATTATTTTCAGCTTTGGTTCTCAGCTTTGGTTCTCAGCTTTGTATGAAAAATATGAGCTTTAAACTTATAAAAGGTCTCATAGATCTTGGCCAGTCCTGAATCTTTCACATTGGAGTCATTAATCCGGATAATTCTCCCAAGTTTCACTTTTGGTTCTACTAGCTACTTACTGGACTTCCATCTTTGTTCTCGGGATGCTTCAGTGATCAGTGATAAAGGGATTTATGGGGTGAAATTTCAGATTTGGTTTAAGAACATCAACTGCATTGGGATGAATTTATTTGTAATTGAAACAAACTTTAAGAACATCATAAGAGCCCCTTGTCCCTTGACTCAAGTCGTATACTTCATGACACATAAATTTGATCACTTGGTTTACTTTAATTTTCTGAATATTGCAGAGTTCCTGGTAGTGAGTAGTTACTTGTTTCTGCTGAATCTTCCTAATGGCCTCAAACCAGCCTTTGGTATCGGGATCGGCGACTCCCAAAACTCAAACCAGCAATGTGGATAGACCAAAGAAAAGGAGGGTTGGACGTGTTCGAAGTGCCCCTTTAGCACATTTTGTTCCTACTGATGCTAATGGAGATGATGATGCACTTCTACGTTCCGAGTACATTTTCGGGAGACTTAATCCAACTCTTAAGAAGGTAGCACTGTCTTTGACGGTAATAGTATACATGGGTTTTAAACAATCAGGAACCAAATCAAAGGGAAGAAAACAAATGCAATTCTTGATGCTCTTTATTTCTGTGTTGTTACAATGACCACTGTTGGATATGGAGACCTTGTTCATAACAGCAACCTGGCTAAACTACTAGCCTGTGCTTTTGCCTTCACAGGAATGGCTCTAATTGGACTTATACTGGCCAAAGCTGCTGACTACTTGGTGGAGAAGCAAGAAAAATTGCTGTTTAGAGCCTTACATATGTACAAAAAAGATGGTGAAATTGAGGTTCTAAAGGAGGTTGAGCATAACAGGGTGAAATACAAGTTTTACACAACATCGATCCTTCTTGTCGTGTTTGTAGTAACCGGTACCATCTTCCAATATAAAGTAGAGAAATTGGACCTAGTCGATGCATTCTACTGAGTTTGTTCTAACATTACAGGCACTGTATGCGTGGCTAAGTTTTTTCTCTACGTTGCTGAGGTAAACACAGAGAACAGACAAAAGCACTGGTGAAATGGGTTCTTAGTCGAAGAACGACAAGTTTAGATTTGGAGGCTGCTGATCTTGATAATGATGGAGTTGTTGGGTAAGGATTTGCAGATGCTATCTTTCTCGTTTCCTAATGCTTTCTTTTTATCAGCTCAAGGTGTTAGTGGCTTTATTTTATGCAGAGCTGCTGAGTTTGTTCTATTCAAACTTAAAGAAATGGGGAAGATTTGCCAACAGGATATTTCAGTTATAATGGAGGAATTCGAGGAACTAGACTTGGACCAGTCTGGGACCTTGACAGTATCTGATATAGCTCTAGCTCAATCTGTTGAAACCAGGAGTTCATAGCAACATGCCATATAACGACATCTATCGCAGGAAGGAGGTGAATGATGTTAATCTTAGAGCTATTCTCTAAACCTGTAATACCAACTTTTAATCATTTTATAGATGGCTGTTTTGAGTTATTGAATTGAACCTCTTTTCCTCTGTGTATATGAGTAACAAGTAATAGCCTACTAGTTATTGAAGTTTTCTAAACTTTTTTTGGTCAGAAATGTATGTAGGAAGGCTTGATGATTAAAGTTCCTCCTTGTGTGAAGGCATCCAATCAAACAGTTCTGATTAAAAAATCCACTTTTTCTTTATTTGTTTCTCATAACTTTGAATAAAATAAAATAAAAAAGGTGTTTAATTAAAAACAATCCTATTTTGATCTTTGTTTGACACATGTCATGGACTTTAGTGGGCAATGGTATGAATTATGATGGCTTGCTAATTGAATTTTGGGTTATCGGATACAATTGCTAAGTTTTTATGCTCCTTTTCTATGAGAAGAAAATGGCCACGTGTTGACTATACATTAAAAAAATCCCTAATGGCTGAATGCTCAACACGTGGCTAACTTTCTAAAAATAAATTTCAAAAGTTATTTGTTTTGTTTTTAAATTTTAGATTTTTTTTTCAATTTACATTTTATATTCATGGTGTATGTTTTATATTTAAATGGTGTTTTGAAATAATTAGTTCACGTATTTATTCTTACAGATTATTTTTCAAAAAATCATTTTTCTAAAATATTCTTTTATTTTTTTAATTATTTTAAATTTTTTTACAATTTCGTTATATTTTTAAAAGATGAGTCAACGTGTTAACTTATTTCCATACTATTAATTAAGTGTTTTATTGAGTTAGTGGTACTTATAACTTGATCATCAACTCGGTTAAGAAAATTATAAAAATATTATCTGTAATTATTTTAGTCTTTTTATTTTAACAAAAACTAATAAAAATATGCACATAGTGAGATTTGAACTCGTGCCAATTGTTGGATTAATAAAAGGGTTAAATCATATTTTAGGGTTTGAACTTGATAACTTTTGTTTAGACCCTGAAAAAATTTGTCAAGTTCAAACCCCAATGTGAAAAAAGTTACCAAGTTTAGACCCCAAATAGTTATTTAGCCCTTGATAAAATTTATCACTCAAACAAAGCTTCATTTTGATGTATGTATATACATTTTTATTTTAATATGCACAAGTTATTACCTTCATTAGTTGTATCTATACTTACTTTTTATTAAGTGTTTTATTAAGTTGGCGTCACTCTCAACGAGTCACGAATAAAAATAAGCTATACTATTAAAGGGTATTTTAGTTTTTTTTTTGGTTTTAACAAAAATTAATAAAAATATGTGTACAAGCCCATTTTTGCCCGGCCCATACACAAACAAACCCATTACCACCTAACTACCCAAACAAATATTAAATTACCCCAGCCCATTTCTACAACCAAATAAACAAACCCATTAAAACCCAAAACAATTAAACTAACCAAACCCAGAAGCCCAAACCCAAATCGGAAAAACAAAGAATAATAAACCCTAGGTGCGCCGCACCTAGGGTCTTCTGACCCCTGACTTCTGACGCCGCCTGCAGCACCACCGGCCATCACCCTTGTCACCTCAGCACCGCCCATTTGCCTGCAAGGAAAAGACAGAGAAATCATAAGGCAAATAAGTTGTAAAATGGCTATAAAAAGCGAATCTAAACCATTGTAAAGGATTCAGATAGATTATCAATACAAGAACAATAGTTTTCAAAATACAAATAAGAACAACTGAGATTAAACAAAAAAGAGAGAAGAATCAAAAACACCAAAAACAAATCAAAAACAGAGAAGAGGTGATCTTCATTCTTTTTTTCTTTTTCGATCTTTCCTTCTTCTTTTTCTTCCTTCTTTTCTTTTTTCATACATATAGTAAAAGGAGGAAAAAGGCTTACCATTGAAATCGTCGCGAAAAAAGAACTCTTTTGGGCTCATTGCCAGACACTGGTGACGCCGACGACGAGGCGGGCATGACGAATGGTGGACCTCATGGGAGACCCAGGCCCTGCAGAGAAAAATGAAAAGGGGGAGGGGGTTTTTTCTTGAAATGGTGTAAAAATGAGTTTTTTAAAGAATTTTGGCATTAAATAGTCCCCCAAAACGACGTCGTTTTGTCCTAAAATCCGCGTGTTGACCCGATCCGCCCAGGAGGATCTGCGTGTTTTTATTTTGGGGCTTATTTCAATTTTGGTCCTTCCGCTTTTTATTTATTTGCAATCAAGTTTATTTTATTTTTAAATTTTGCCCTATAATTTATTTTGGTTTTCAATTAGGTCCCTCTGATGCTGTGCGTTTTGGAGGAGAAGGGAAAATTTCTTTTTAGCCCCTTTTTGTTATTCGCGCATTCAATGGGGTCCTTTTCTTTTATTTTTATTTCATATTTGCCCCAAATTTTCGTTTTAAGTTCAATTTAGCCCCCTTTTAGTTATTTTTTTATATTATTATCACTATTGTTATTATTATTTTAACTATTATTATTATTATTATTACTATTATATTTGTTATTATTATTACTTTACTACCAATTGTATTATTATTATTATTATTATTTATTTATTTATTTATTTATTTATTCTTTTTATATTTTCTATTATTATTATCATTATTTTTCTTATTAATGTATTATTATTTTATATATAAACTATTATTATTATCATTATTAATATATATTAACATATTATTGTTACTATTTTTTTATTATTACTATCATTATTAACACATTACTATTGCCATCATTATTATTTTTATTATTTAGTAACATACTATTATTATTCGTACTAATGTATTATCATTATTTTTATTCTTTTCTTTTCTTTTCTCTATTTTTCCTATTTTATTTGTATTATATTGTTATTGTTTTATTTAAAAGGGCAAATATTATTACTACTTTTATTATTATTATCTTATTATTACTATTATTTTCATTATCATAATTTATTATTCGTTTATTACTATTATTATCATATTTTTAAAACCGTTTTACCTAATGTTTACCCAATTTATTTATTTGTTTACTCTTAGATTTTTAATTAATTTGTTATTTTCATTTGTTTACTTACTCGCTTTTTTATAATAGGTTTTTTATTTTTATTTATTCTTATTTATTTTTATTTATTTTATTTTTATTTTTGCTCGTATTGTTATCATTTACATTAATGCATTTACTATTATTCTGCTGTACGCATTAGTATTGTGATTTGTTTTTATATTTTATTGTTATATAAACTTTTACCCGATACAAAATCGATTTCTTTCATAAAGGCAATATTCCGTATTTAGAAATTCAAGAAGTTGTGCCCTAACGTATTGGGTTTCGATTTTTCTTGTTTAATCTAAATAACCGAATATCCTTTTTAAAACAAATACATAAATTATAAACTTGTTCTCTAGAATTCGAGACGTCGTGTCCTAACACATTAGATGTGACGTTTTGTTATTTCGAGATAAGATCTTTTAAACTAAGGCAATATTCTGTATTTAGAAACTTGGGAAATTGTGCCCTAACGTATTGGTTTTCGATTTTCTCGTTCATTCTAAGTAACCAAATATCCTTTTAAAATTGAATACATGAGTTTCGAATAAAAGGCAAGTTTAGCCTTGAAGGTCGGGGTGTTGTGTCCTAATGTATTGGATATGACATTTTACCTTGAGACGAGACAGCCTTTGGCACACATTTTCAAACGATTTTTTAACATCACTATAAAATAGGGATCGTATTTTTAATTCTTTTAAGTTTTCAAATCTTCGACACTAAAACATTGATTAATCAATTAGGTACCAATTTTGGACGCATCGAGGGTGTTAATCCTTCCTCGTGCGTAACTGACTCCTGAACCTGTCTTTCTGGTTTTTGTAGACCAAAATCGTTGTTTTGATAAATCAAAATGTTTATTAAAAATAACCACTTTTGAGGTGACCCGATCACATCTGGCAAAAAGATTGGTGGCGACTCCCGTTTTCGTTTCATTTTTAAAATCCAAGTCGACCTCCGTTTTTCCAAAAAATGGTTACGACAATATGCATATGGTGGGATTTGAACCCACATTAGTTGTTATTAAATTAATAAAATCTTAAATTTACCACTCAACCAAAACTTCAATTTTATATATTTTATATATTTTTATTGTAATATGCATATTAAAATATATTAAAATGAAGCTTGGGTTGAGTGATAAATTTGAAGTTTTATTAATCTAATTGATGCATGTTCAAATCCCACAATATGCATATTTTAATTGGATTTTTGTAAAAATGAAAAGACTAAAATATACTCAAATAGTTTAACTTATTTTAATTATGGAATGGTATTTTCGTAATGTCCTAATCGAATTGATGACTCGGTTGAGGGTGACACTACCAACTCAGTATAACACTTAATAAATAGTTTAGATAATACTAGAAAATAACATATAATAAACAATGAAATGTATAGTTTGAAACTAATTAATCATAAAAATACATGAAATATGGACGATATTAAAATAAAAAAAACAGATTAAATTATGAGTAAAATGAAATTTAAACACATGAATACATCAAATAAACAATACTAAATGCACTGCAATCACTACAACAAAACAGTCCTATAGCGACACTTTTTTTGACATAAGAGGACGCAAAAAAGGTTGTCATAGGTTTAGCGACGCTTCGTCCGACTCTTCCAAAATGGTCGTATATAGTGGGGTTGGTATATGCATTGCGACGCTTTTGAAAAAGCATCGCTATAAGTCAACATAAGCCGACGCTTGTTGAAGGGTTGTGAAAAGTTTAGTCAATACCGACATTTTAAAAAGGTTGGGAAAGACCTAGTAAAGTCCAACCTTTGAAAAAGGTTGTTATAGACATGTTTAAAGCAACCTTAAAAAGGTTGGCAGTTCTTGTCTAAGGTAACTTTTAAAAACGGTTGAGATAGAGCCGTCTAAGGCAACCTTAAAAAAGTTGGGATAGACCTTGTCTAAGGCAACTTTTAAAAACGGTTGGGATAAAGTTGTCTAAGGCAACCTTAAAAAGGTTGGGATAGATCTTGTCTAAGACAACCTATAAAAAAGGTTGGGATAGACTTATCTAAGGCAACCTTAAACAAGTTGGGATAGACCATGTCTAAAGCAACCTTTAAAAATGATTGGGATTGACCCGTCTAACGCAACCTTAAAAAGGTTGGGATAGACTTTGTTTAAGACAACCTTTAAAAAAGGTTGGGATAGACCTGTTTAAAGCAACCTTAAAAAGGTTGGGATAAATCTTGTCTAAGGCAACCTTTAAAAAAGGTTAGGATAAACCCGTCTAAAGTAACCTTAAAAAGATTGGGATAGACATGTATGATAAAATTTTTTTTATTTCAATATTAATATATTTTTATAAATATTTACAGTGGATAATGATAGGAATTGTGCTTTAAATACAACTAAAAATATAAAATTAAAATTAAAATAAATAATTGAATATTCACTACAAAAATCAATCTAACAATTAAATTAATATACTAACATTTAGCTGAAATGTATACTACTAACATTCAACTTAATGTACAAAAGTGAACAAATAAAAAACTACCTAAGATGATGGACATTGATATTGATGTTGTACTACATAAAGCTAATACATTTTGAAACTGCAACTTCAATTCCAAGAAACTCTGTTGATCTCTTATTTCTACGAAGGTAGCCCCAAGAAACTTCAATTCCTTTCGTTAAGTTTTTCCTTCTCATAATCCTGTCCTGCAGCCTGCATTAAAGTAATTAAACGACAGTGGAGTACAATTAGGGAACCTTCTCCCAAACAATTTATTCGGAAACAAGAACAAACCTCAACTCCATGAGGCCCAATGCGGTTACGAGATATAAAATTGATTATCAAGGTAGCAAATTCATCGGGTACATCCTCCTACAAATTCAACATTTAGAAGTTTCAATTAAAGATAAATAAATATGCCAAAAAGAACATCTTAGAAAATATAATTGATGTGAACTCAGATAGCATGCCTCAGATGTAACATCCCCAAACCCGCCCACAAGCCCCGACCAGGATCCGGTATGTCATCATGGAAAACAGTTGGAAAATCTTTGTCTTTAGTATAAACTTAAAAATTTTGTTAACTTTTGGGAAAATGTGTCCATTAAAAATTATTTAGTAATATAAGCCCGTTAAAAATATGTGAATTAAAACTTTATTATGCTTTATTATAATATAAACTATTTGGAAAAAAAAAATATATCTAAATATAATATAAACTTCAATAATCATAAATAGAACACCTTAAATAAAAGCGGCCCTTATTACAACCAATATTAAACAAAACACTTAGTATTAAAATTGCTTAAAAATAATTAAATTAATCTCCTTCTGCATGGGCCACCTTGCATCCTCTCCGACCCGGTCCGATCAACAAGTCACCTGCGATGTTGGATAAATAATTGGGTGAGTCACACGGACTCAGTGTGTAATTAAACCACTGATATCCACCCACATGTTAGCCACAAATCAACCCAAATTATCAAATGCAACATAAAATAATCACATGGATATTACCACAACTGGGCTTGGCCCACAATCAAATCATATTCAAGCACTGGCTAGGCCCTTTCTCATTAATTCATCGACATCGGGCTTAGCCCATTTCCACGTATGTTCCCAAAACATACCTATCCACATGTCATATTGGCTTGGCCCATTTCCATATCATTTCATAACAAAACAATGCAACATGAAACCCAACCCAATCCTAAGGTCCATCCGCTACACACCCCTTAACCAAACCTACCACACACCGGGGACTATCGAGTCACCTCTCCTTTTCCTCCAAAAGGCAACCAATGCCATCCACGATGTAGCGTAGCTAACATCAAACCACGATGGAGCACACAGCAATCCATCAAGCCACGATATGGCATAAAGTCGATATCAATCAAGGTAACCACGCGAACTAAATCGCAAAGATCCACAACGCGACCTCAGTCAGCGCCAATCCACGATGTAGCACAAAGCTGACATCAACCACGCATCAAGTACACCCCGTCCTTCTTTCATAAACCCACCCATGCACATGTAACATAATATATAATCATGTAACATAATATATAATCATGATAATGCATGCACATGCTTATTAATATCCACAAGCATACTCATATACAAGCAAGTAATCACATTTCCACAGTGTTCGGTACTAACTCGATCATCGCTATACCCTTTAAGGGTATTTATGTCACATTCATCACCGCATTGTTAGTAAACACATTATACACATAAAACCCGAAACAATGGCTAACTACACACCTTATAACCTCAAGTTCTAAACCTCGATCCCGACGCTATCGCTTAGCGAGACTACTCAAGATCCGCCTATCGTTTCGTTGTACGCCCACACCCGGTGGCCAATCTCGCATGTGCAGAAACCGACCTCTTCTTGAACTTCGGATGGAGTTTTCCTTTCCCTCTTGACGGCACTCGCATCCATCGACACTTAATCGTAATCACACGATTAATCAATCAAAGCCACAATCTACTATTAACAAATCTAAGTTACTTACTAATTTCCTTCACCAAATAAATCGAGATCCCGAAGGCCTTCCTTCGCTTATGCCGATCCGCCTATAAACCAAAGTCACTATTCGTCAACACCTAAACATACACAATGGCCTAAGGTCAATACCAATGGATCACTTACCCTCTTACTCGGATCCCAAACACCACCGATCTCCGAAGTTGCCAAAATCCTCGTATACAATATTAGAATCACTAATACCAAAACTAAGGCCAACCCTTCTGGTTTAGCCACTAAAATAGGGAACCAAAACCATCGCTAAAGATGTAACATGCTTACCACACTTGCTTAAGAATCGCCAACCACGCTAGAATACAAGGAGAATTCGGCTTCAAACTTAGTAAAATCATAGAGGAATGGAGGGCTAGAGGTTTCTGCTATCAAGGAATTTAAAAGAAAACAAAAGAAATATTTATAAAAAAATAAGAAACTCCACTTGAACCTTCTGCTAGGTACACAAGACTATGGTGACCAAATGCACCAAATATGGACTAAAAGAATTTGTCAAATGGTCAAAAGAAAATCAAGAGGAAGGCTGCCCATTAAATAGCAATTTAAGCACTTGTTTCCCTTGAGACTCCCACTTTCTATTGCTACTTCAAAAGCTCCAGCCACAAATTCAATTTGATTTGAATTTAGCCAACCAATTTATCCATATCACCCAATAAATAATATCCTTTAATAAAAAAGAATTAAACCACCAAAGAACCATTATCTCTATCTACTAATTTCAAACTAAATAAAATCATCTTATGTCTATCCAAAATAAATAGATAACAAAGGCCCCACCAATTAATTCAAAATGCTTAAACCACTGTCATTGTCCACCTTCACGCCACCAACTCGCTGCAAAAAAGACCCAAAACAAAATAAAATTCCCAATGCAGCACTCCTGGTTCGAACGCAGGACCTTGCTGCTCCTCCAACGCCCAGGCCATTCGGCCACCTTGATTTTTATGCTATAAGGCCCCAACATTTATTCTAAAACCCTTCCTACTCCAGCCCATAACCGCATATAAAAGAAAATACGCCCAAAATGCTGCTGCAAGCCCTCGAAACCGCGACCTCCTTCCCCTCCAGCGCCTAAGTAGCGCCTAAGAGCCACTCTGCCAATTGGACTTTCATGTCCATCAACTTGGACATTTATTTATAAGCATACCTGGCCGAGTCCCCTAATTAGCGCAAAGATAAAACAAAATTGCTGCCTTAGCAGCTCGAACCTTTGACCCCTTAGGCGTCACCTTCCCAAGCCCCCAAGCAACGCTTTCATGCCACTTTGCCAACTCCTTTCTTGTGTCCTAAATTCCACCAATTTATTTTAAAGCCTACTTGCCCTAATTCCCTTTTTACACTAAAAATCTAAAATTTTCTAAAGTCTTCCCTTTCATCCAACCATTTCTAAAACCTCTAAAACACCTCCAAACACACCCAAAACCTACCAACACCGAATTATACTTAAATTACCTAGCCCCTAAACCAGGTGTTACAATTCTACCTCCTTAAAATAATTTCGTCCTCGAAATTACTTATTACCGAATAATCATAACTCGCTATTCTACTTCTCCACAAGACTCGATCTTAGTCTATCATACTCCCGACACGCCTTTAAGTTCTCTCAAGATCCCGATCATACAAGAAAGAGCTAACTTACAAATAAGGAAAGCAATTAAAGAGTATTCCAAAACAAAGGAACTTACCCGATATCACATCCTTGGTTGACTTTGACTAGAACCACGACCTTCGTTGCTCGAGGACAATTCTTAACCAGATGTGCCCTAGATCCACACCAAAGCATTCTTTATTATTTCCCCAACACTCTCCCGTGTGAGGTCTTCCACACCGAAAGCACAAGGACGATTCCGATCCACGGTACATGTGCACTTACAGTGGTTCTCGGTCCTTAGTCTTTTCGGGCATTACCAAACGACATCGATGATCCAACCTTTCTTATTCTCGTTCCTATTCTTCTCTCGGTTTTCCTTATAGTCTTCTTAACCTCTTCAACGATCCGAAGCTTTCTCCACTAGCACCGCTGAAGTCTCTCTCCTCATGCGGAGCAATCAACTCACGCAACTCATCTCGTAGCCCATCTTCGAATCGAACACTTCTTTCGAATCGTGAGCCACGATTCCTTTGGCATCGACTTAGTCGCACAAACTCACTTCATATTCCGCTATCGACTTATTCCCTTGCACTAGATTTAGAAATGCCTTCCTTTGCGAATCCAAATAAGCGGCTCCTACGCATTTTCCTTCAAACTTGGCCTTAAAGAAATCCCAATCCAATCGATCCGCCGGTACACCTTGTTTGATGGTGAGCCACTAACGATAGGCTTCGTCGCTAACGCAAACAAATAGCCCTTCACTTTTCTTCATTGGTGCAATCCAAATCATCCATGATTCTTTCGATCGCTTCTAGCCAATACTCGCTACATTAGGAGCTACTCCCGACACTCCTCTAAAGATCTCGGCTCCGATTCGATCTAAGCCTTTCCGATATCGACTTCGAGTTCCATTTCTCTACTAACTCCGCTACTCGCTCTAGTACTCGCAACATGGCTCGCGATCATCGTCATCTTCTCTGTCGATCTTGCTCCTCCACGCCCACCGTCAAGGCACTTCACTTTTCGACCCATGGCTGAGACCTATCTGCCCGATGTTGCCATTCTACCTCATCAAGGCCCCTAGAACTCATCTCTATCGCCTTGATTTATCTAATTAAGAAGTTTTATGCATTAGTAATTGTTCCAATATTTAACCACGAGCAAATTTTATGAAATGAAAGATATTTAAGTAGTTCTTCGATCACACAAAGTTTCATTCGAGTTTACTACTCTAGTTCAAGAATCACATTCACACACACATCCATTCATCAACAAGAACACATTCCTTCCTCAAGAAGGCACATTCAAAGTGGTATCTACCACACACATTCACTATTCGGACATTTTCGCCTGCTTTACCCTGTGGGTATTTCCGCCATTTTCCTATGGGACATTTTCTAATAAACCGAAAAATTTTAAAACTTAATAAACCGAACATTTTGAAATTTCCACATCGGAGGGCATTTCGAAAATTTGTCAAATTAGAGATACAAAGAATTTTAGAAACCGAGGGTATTTTAGCAATTTTGTCAACTGTGGTAATTTTGTAAATTTCAAGAGTCGGGGTATTATTTTGAAATACAAAATTTGGATACTTTTGCAAAGTGAGAGAATCTTATTAAAGTTGGGGTTAACTGTAAATTTTGAAAGTCGTGGCATTTAGTAATTTTCAACACGTGGGTATTTCAGAATTTCCCAAATCGGGGTATATTGATATTTCAAAACTAGAGACTTTAATATTTTGCAAAGTAAAATCATTTTAACAAAAGTTGAGGTATGTGGTAATTTTATAATCTGAGGCATTTTTGTAATTTTGTCGCTAGGGCATTTTGGTAATTTTGGGTGAATCGAGAAAACACTTTTTTTTTCAAAACCAGATTTAGGGTTTACAAACCAAAAGGATAAATTTGAAAATTTTAAAACCAAGAATTTTAAAACAAGAAGGCTAATCCTTTCGGGTTTTAATAATTGGTTCACTGTGAACAAGTCCTCTTGGTTAAGGTGAACCAGAAGCTACGCACTGTAGGATTCAAGTGGAGAGGAGGTGAGTCACGCGGACTGCTTAAATACCAAGCTCCCACCTGAATACCACTCCTAGACATGCGCACACAAAGTTGCCACACCTTAACACGGCGACTTACTTCTGTGTTTGTTTAGTAACCTTAAGTCTTATGCACATGTTTGAGTAGACTAGCCTTAGGGTTCAAATGATCCTAATTCACTAATCTACGAGCCCAAAAAGCCCATAACAGTTCATATAACAAATTACTTCACAAGTCTCAAGTACTTACTGTGGACTCGGCCTAAGTACAGTGCCATGCCGAAAAACACCCAAATAAAAGCCCATATTTTGAAAAGCCCATTTTGAAAATGTTTTGCCCAAAACCCTCAAAGCCGAAGTTTTGAACTCGGCTCGATACCAATCAGTAATATCCCCAAACCCGCCCACAAGCCCCTGACCGGATCTGGTATGTCATCATGGAAAACAGTTGGAAAATCTTTGTCTTTAGTATAAACTTAAAATTTTGTTAACTTTTGGGAAAATGTGTCCATTAAAAATTATTTAGTAATATAAGCCCGTTAAAAAATATGTGAATTAAAACTTTATTATGCTTTATTATAATATAAACTATTTGGAAAAAAAAATATATCTAAATATAATATAAACTTCAATAATCATAAATAGAACACCTTAAATAAAAGCGCCCTTATTACAACCAATATTAAACAAAACACTTAGTATTAAAATTGCTTAAAATAATTAAATTAATCTCCTTCGCATGGGCCACCTTGCATCCTCTCCGACCCGGTCCGATCAACAAGTCACCTGCGATGTTGGATAAATAATTGGGTGAGTCACACGGACTCAAGGTGTAATTAAACCATCGATATCCACCCACATGTTAGCCACAAATCAACCCAAATTATCAAATGCAACATAAAAATAATCACATGGATATTACCACAACTGGCTTGGCCCACAATCAAATCATATTCAAGCACTGGCTAGGCCCTTTTCTCATTAATTCACGACATCGGGCTTAGCCCATTTCCACGTATGTTCCCAAAACATACCTATCCACATGTCATATTGGGCTTGGCCCATTTCCATATCATTTCATAACAAAACAATGCAACATGAAACCCAACCCAATCCTAAGGTCCATCCGCTACACACCCCTTAACCACCTACCACACACCGGGGACTATCGAGTCACCCTCTCCTTTTCCCTCCAAAAGGCAACCAATGCCATCCACGATGTAGCGTGTAGCTAACATCAAACCACGATGGAGCACACAAGAATCCATCAAGCCACGATATGGCATAAAGCCGATATCAATCAAGGTAACCACGCGAACTAAATCGCAAAGATCCACAACGCGACCTCGGCCGGCGCTAATCCACGATGTAGCACAAAGTCGACATCAACCACGCATCAAGTACACCCGCCCTTCTTTCATAAACCCACCCATGCACATGTAACATAATATATAATCATGTAACATAATATATAATCATGATAATGCATGCACATGCTTATTAATATCCACAAGCATACTCATATACAAGCAAGTAATCACATTTCCATGTGTTCGGTACTAACTCGATCATCGCTATACCCTTTAAGGGTATTTATGTCACATTCATCATGCGCATTGTTAGTAAACACATTATACACATAAAACCCTAAACAATGGCTAACTACACACCTTATAACCTCAAGTTCTAAACCTCGATCCCGACGCTATCGCTTAGCGAGACTATCAAGATCGCCTATCGCTTTTCGTTACGCCCACACCCGTTGGCCAATCTCGCATGTGAGAAACCGACCTCTTCTTGAACTTCGGGATGGGAGTTTTCCTTTCCCTCTTGGCACTCGCATCCATCGACACTTAATCGTAATCACACGATTAATCAATCAAAGCCACAATCTACTATTAACAAATCTAAGTTACTTACTAATTTCCTTACAAAATAAACCGAGATCCCAAGGCCTTCCTTCGCTTATGCCGACCGCCTATAAACCAAAGTCACTATTCGGTCAACACCTAAACATACACAATGGCCTAAGGTCAATACCAATGGATCACTTACCCTCTTACTCGGATCCCAAACACCACCGATCTCCGAAGTTGCCAAAATCCTCATACACAATATTAGAATCACCTAATACCAAAACTAAGGCCAACCCTCGGTTTAGCCACTAAAATAGGGAACCAAAACCGATCGCTAAAGATGTAACATGCTTACCACACTTGCTTAAGAATCGCCAACCACGCTAGAATACAAGGAGAATTCGCTTCAAACTTAGTAAAATCGTAGAGGAATGGAGGGCTAGAGGTTTTGCTATCAAGGAATTTAAAAGAAAACAAAAGAAATATTTATAAAAAATAAGAAACTCCACTTGAACCTTCTGGCTAGGTACACAAGACTATGGTGACCAAAATGCACCAAATATGGACTAAAAGAATTTGTCAAATGGTCAAAAGAAAATCAAGAGGAAGGCTGCCCATTAAATAGCAATTCAAGACTTGTTTCCCCTTGAGACTCCCACTTTCGCTGCTACTTCAAAGCTCCAGCCACAAATTCAATTTGATTTGAATTTAGCCAACCAATTTATCCATATCACCCAATAAATAATATCCTTTAATAAAAAAGAATTAAACCACCAAAGAACCATTATCTCTATCTACTAATTTCAAACTAAATAAAATCATCTTATGTCTATCCAAAATAAATAGATAACAAAGGCCCCACCAAATTAATTCAAAATGCTTAAACCACTGTCATTGTCCACCTTCACGCCACCAACCCGCTGCAAAAAGACCCAAACAAAATAAAATTCTAATGCAAAGACTTCGGTTCGAACGCAGGACCTTGCCGCTCCTCCAACGCCTGTGCCATTCGCCACCTTGATTTTTATGCTATAAGGCCCCAACATTTATTCTAAAACCCTTCCTACTCCAAATTTATAACCGCATATAAAAGAAAATACGCCCAAAATGTCTGCGCAAGCCCTCAAACCATGACCTCCTTCCCTCCAAATACTTAAGTAGCTTCTAAGAGCCACTCGCCAATTGGACTTTCATGTCCATCAACTTGACATTTATTTATAAGCATACCGCCGAGTCCCCTAATTAGCGCAAAGATAAAACAAAATTGCTGCCTTAGCAACTGAACCTTGACCCTTAGGCGCCACCTTCCCAAGCCCCCAAGCAACGCTTTCATGCCACTTTGCCAACTCCTTTCTTGTGTCCTAAATTCCACCAATTTATTTTAAAGCCTACTTGCCCTAATTCCCTTTTTACACTAAAATCTAAAATTTTCTAAAGTCTTCCCTTTCATCCAACCATTTCTAAAACCTCTAAAACACCTCCAAACACACCCAAAACCTACCAACACTGAATTATACTTAAATTACCTAGCCCCTAAACCGTGGTGTTACAATTCTACCTCCTTAAAATAATTTCGTCCTCGAAATTACTTATTACCGAATAATCATAACTCGCTATTCTACTTCTTCACAAGACTCGATCTTAGTCTATCATACTCCCACACGCCTTTTAAGTTCTCTCTCAAGATCCCGATCATACAAGAAAGAGCTAACTTACAAACAAGGAAAGCAATTAAAGAGTATTCCAAAACAAAGGAACTTACCCGATATCACATCCTTGGTTGACTTTGACTAGAACCACGACCCTTCGCTGCTCGAGGACAATTCTTAACCGGATGTGCCCTAGATCCACACCAAAGCATTCTTTATTATTTCCCAACACTCTCCCGTGTGAGGTCTTCCACACCGAGCACAAGGACGATTCCGATCCACCGGTACATGTGCACTTACAGGTTCTCGGTCCTTAGTCTTTTTCGGCATTACCAAACGACATCGATGATCCAACCTTTCTCTTATTCTCGCTCCTATTCTTCTCTCGGTTTTCCCTTATAGTCTTCTTAACCTCTTCAATGATCCGAGCTTTCTCCACTAGCACCGTGAAGTCTCTCTCCTCAATGAGCAATCAACTCACGCAACTCATCTCGTAGCCCATCTTCGAATCGAACACTTCTTTCGTAATCAGTAGCCACGATTCCTTTGGCGTACTGACTTAGTCGCACAAACTCAGCTTCATATTCCGCTATCGACTTATTCCCTTGCACTAGATTTAGAAACGCCTTCCTTTGCGAATCCAAATAACTGGCTCCTACGTACTTTCCTTCAAACTTGGCCTTAAAGAAATCCCAATCCAATGATCCACGCAGACACCTTGTTTGACAAATGAGCCACTAACGATAGGCTTCGTCGCGAAGCAACGAAAAAGTCACTTCTTCACTTTTCTTCATTGGTGCAATCCAAATCATCCATGATTCTTTCGATCGCTTCTAGCCAATACTCGCTACATTAGAGCTACTCCCGACACTCCTCTAAAGATCTCGGCTCATTCGATCTAAGCCTTCCGATATCGACTTCCGAGTTCCATTTCCTCTACTAACTCCCCGCCATTTCGCTCTAGTACTGCAACATGGCTCGCGATATGCGTCATCTTCTCCGTCTGATCTTGCTCCTCCACGCCCACCTCTTGGCAGACTTCACTTTCGACCCATGGCGGACCTATTTCGGTTCGATGTGCCATTCTACCTCATCTGCGTCCCTAGAACTCATCTCTATCGCCTTGATTTATCTAATTAAGAAGTTTTATGCATTAGTAATTGTTCCAATATTTAACCACGAGCAAATTTTATGAAATGAAAGATATTTAGAAGTAGTTCTTCGATCACACAAAGTTTCATTCGAGTTTACTACTCTAGTTCAAGAATCACATTCACACACACATCCATTCATCAACAAGAACACATTCCTTCCTCAAGAAGGCACATTCAATGGTATCTACCACACATTCACTATTCGGACATTTCTACTGCTTTTCTACCCTGTGGGTATTTCCGTCATTTTCCTCAGGACATTTTCTAATAAACCGTAAAAATTTTAAAACTTAATAAACCGAACATTTTGAAATTTCCACATCGGGAGGGCATTTCGAAAATTTGTCAAATTAGAGATCTGTGAGAATTTTAGAAACCAGGGGTATTTTAGCAATTTTGTCAACCAGGGTAATTTTGTAAATTTCAAGAGTCGGGGTATTATTTTTGAAATACAAAAATTTGGATACTTTTGCAAAGTGAGAGAATCTTATTAAAGTTGGGGTTAACTCAGAAATTTTGAAAGTCAGGGGCATTTTAGTAATTTTCAACACAGGGGTATTTCTGTAAATTTCCCCAAATCGGGGTATATTGATATTTCGAAAACTAGAGACTTTAATATTTTGCAAAGTAAAAATCATTTTAACAAAAGTTGAGGGTATGTGGTAATTTTATAATACAGGGGCATTTTTGTAATTTTGTCGCTAGGGGCATTTTGGTAATTTTGGGTGAATCGAGAAAAACACTTTTTTTTTTCAAAACCAGATTTAGGGTTTACAAACCAAAAGGATAAATTTGAAAATTTTAAAACCAAGAATTTTAAAAAAGAAGGCTAATCCCTTTCGGGTTTTAATAATTGGTTCACTGTGAACAAGTCCTCTTGGTTAAGGTGAACCAGTAGCTACGCACTGTAGGATTCAAGTGGAGAGGAGGTGAGTCACGGACTGCTTAAATACCAAGCTCCCACCTGAATACCACTCCTAGACATGCGCACTTTGAGTTGCCACACCTTAACACGGCGACTTACTTCACAGTTTGTTTAGTAACCTTAAGTCTTATGCACATGTTTGAGTAGACTAGCCTTAGGGTTCAAATGATCCTAATTCACTAATCTACGAGCCCAAAAAGCCCATAACAGTTCATATAACAAATTACTTCACAAGTCTCAAGTACTTACAGTGGACTCGGTAGGAAGTACAGTGCCATGCCGAAAAACTCAAATAAAAGCCCATATTTTGAAAAGCCCATTTTGAAAATGTTTTGCCCAAAACCCTCAAAGCCGAAGTTTTGAACCTGGCTCGATACCAATCAGAACATCCCCAAACCCGCCCACAAGCCCCGACCGGATCCGGTATGTCATCATGAAAAACGGTTGGAAAATCTTTGTCTTTAGTATAAACTTAAAATTTTGTTAACTTTTGGGAAAATGTGTCCATTAAAATTATTTAGTAATATAAGCCCGTTAAAAATATGTGAATTAAAACTTTATTATGCTTTATTATAATATAAACTATTTGGAAAAAAAATATATCTAAATATAATATAAACTTCAATAATCATAAATAGAACACCTTAAATAAAAGCGTACTTATTACAACCAATATTAAACAAAACACTTAGTATTAAAATTGCTTAAAAATAATTAAATTAATCTCCTTCGCATGGGCCACCTTGCATCCTCTCCAACCCGGTCCGATCAACAAGTCACTGCGATGTTGGATAAATAATTGGTGAGTCACACGGACTCAAGGTGTAATTAAACCACCGATATCCACCCACATGTTAGCCACAAATCAACCCAAATTATCAAATGCAACATAAAAATAATCACATGGATATTACCACAACTGGCTTGGCCCACAATCAAATCATATTCAAGCACTCGGCTAGGCCCTTTTCTCATTAATTCACTCGACATCGGGCTTAGCCCATTTCCACGTATGTTCCCAAAACATACCTATCCACATGTCATATTGGGCTTGGCCCATTTCCATATCATTTCATAACAAAACAATGCAACATGAAACCCAACCCAATCCTAAGGTCCATCCGCTACACACCCCTTAACCACCTACCACACACCGGGGACTATCGAGTCACCCTCTCCTTTTCCCTCCAAAAGGCAACCAATGCCATCCACGATGTAGCGTAGCTAACATCAAACCACGATGGAGCACACAAGAATCCATCAAGCCACGATATGGCATAAAGCCGATATCAATCAAGGTAACCACGCGAACTAAATCGCAAAAGATCCACAACGCGACCTCGGTCGGCGCCAATCCACGATGTAGCACAAAGTCGACATCAACCACGCACTCAAGTACACCTGTCCTTCTTTCATAAACCCACCCATGCACATGTAACATAATATATAATCATGTAACATAATATATAATCATGATAATGCATGCACATGCTTATTAATATCCACAAGCATACTCATATACAAGCAAGTAATCACATTTCCACTGTGTTCGGTACTAACTCGATCATCGCTATACCCTTTAAGGGTATTTATGTCACATTCATCATCGCATTGTTAGTAAACACATTATACACATAAAACCGGAAACAATGGCTAACTACACACCTTATAACCTGAAGTTCTAAACCTCGATCCCGACGCTTATCGCTTAGCGAGACTATCAATTATCGCCTATCGCTTTTCGTTTACGCCCACACCCCGTGGCCAATCTCGTACAGCAGAAACCGACCTCTTCTTGAACTTCGGGATGGGAGTTTTCCCTTTCCCCTCTTGACTGGCACTCGCATCCATCGACACTTAATCAGAATCACACGATTAATCAATCAAAGCCACAATCTACTATTAACAAATCTAAGTTACTTACTAATTTCCTTACGAAATAAATCGAGATCCCGAAGGCCTTCCTTCGCTTATGCCGATCCGCCCTATAAACCAAAGTCACTATTCGGTCAACACCTAAACATACACAATGGCCTAAGGTCGAATACCAATGGATCACTTACCCTCTTACTCGGATCCCAAACACCACCGATCTCTGAAGTTGCCAAAATCCTGTTACACAATATTAGAATCACTAATACCAAAACTAAGGCCAACCCTTCGGTTTAGCCACTAAAATAGGAACCAAAACCGATCGCTAAAGATGAACATGCTTACCACACTTGCTTAAGAATCGCCAACCACGCTAGAATACAAGGGAGAATTCGCTTCAAACTTAGTAAAATCGTAGAGGAATGGAGGCTAGAGGTTTCGCTATCAAGGAATTTAAAAGAAAACAAAAGAAATATTTATAAAAAATAAGAAACTCCACTTGAACCTTGGCTAGGTACACAAGACTATGGTGACCAAAATGCACCAAATATGGACTAAAAGAATTTGTCAAATGGTCAAAAGAAAATCAAGAGGAAGGCTGCCCATTAAATAGCAATTAAGCACTTGTTTCCCCTTGAGACTCCCACTTTCTATTTGCTACTTCAAAAGCTCCAGCCACAAATTCAATTTGATTTGAATTTAGCCAACCAATTTATCCATATCACCCAATAAATAATATCCTTTAATAAAAAAGAATTAAACCACCAAAGAACCATTATCTCTATCTACTAATTTCAAACTAAATAAAATCATCTTATGTCTATCCAAAATAAATAGATAACAAAGGCCCCCACCAAATTAATTCAAAATGCTTAAACCACTCGTCACCGTCCACCTTCACGCCACCAACTCCGCTGCAAAAGACCCAAAACAAAATAAAATTCTAATGCAAAGACTCTCGTTCGAACGCAGACCTTGTCGCTCCTCCAACGCCCAGCCATTCGCCACCTTGATTTTATGCTATAAGGCCCCAACATTTATTCTAAAACCTTCCTACTCCAGCCCATAACCGACATATAAAAGAAAATACGCCCAAAATGTCTGCCGCAAGCCCTCAAACCGTGACCTCCTTCCCTCCAATACCTAAGTAGCGCTAAGAGCCACTCTACCAATTGGACTTTCATGTCCATCAACTTGACATTTATTTATAAGCATACCTGGCCGAGTCCCCTAATTAGCAAAGATAAACAAAATTGCTGCCTTTAGCAGCTCGAACCTTTGACCCCTTAGGCGTCACCTTCCCAAGCCCCAAGCAACGCTTTCATGCCACTTTGCCAACTCCTTTCTTGTGTCCTAAATTCCACCAATTTATTTTAAAGCCTACTTGCCCTAATTCCCTTTTTACACTAAAATCTAAAATTTTCTAAAGTCTTCCCTTTCATCCAACCATTTCTAAAACCTCTAAAACACCTCCAAACACACCCAAAACCTACCAACACCGAATTATACTTAAATTACCTAGCCCTAAACCAGGGTGTTACACTGTATGTCTAACAACCATCATTTGAAACTTGCCTTGCATTTGACCTATTGTGAGCGCTCTGTTACCCAAAAAAAAATGCAAAGAAGTTAACAAATTGTTAACCAAGAGTAAAGAATATGCTATATCCTTAAGAATCTATCATTTGTTACGTTTGCACCTAATGCCAAAGAATTAGTAAAACTTCCATTGAACATCTTTCAAGAATAATATCAGACAACTATGAGTCAAGGGTAAGTAATGTTCAACTTATTTTTTAACTTATAGTATATTTGGAGGACCAAACCTTGATACCCATGTCCATTGATGTGACTTGGACATAAATGTGTCATGAAAAATGAAGAATTGGACCAACATAAACCATTGTACCTCAAATATCGAAAATGATATAATAGTAAAAATCACTAAAGGTACTTTTTTTTAATTTGAATATTTTAAACACGATTATGACATGAAAAGTTAATACAAAGACGATACAAATACATGGATTAGTATTTGCTTATATTCTCTAACCTGAATGGGCATGAATCAATAACGTCCAAAAGTCAAGGTTGAATTGCAGTTCCAAAACACTCTTAATCTCTATTCAGAAACTCCTTATAACCCTTGTAGAACTAACCATAGTCCAAGCTTTGCGCTATACTCTACAATAGTCTCGAAGCGATTCAAATTATTTAAGTTCAGTAAACTCATTCCATCAGATTGTACACCACCTGTTTGCTGCCATCATCAAAAACATAACGTCAGTATCAAGAGGCATTGGCATCAGCATTCATGCCACTAAAATTTCCGTGAGATTCAAAGGATGCAAACATATTGTTTTTCAACTTTCTGACTCGAAGATATAATGAAGTTAATGGCAAAACTCGGAGGAAGCAATATTCATCGTTTTATCATCTTCCTCACAACTATGAAGGTTTTGCTTTCCGTCCAACTTGTGACACTCGTCTTAGCACTTGGGTTAGCACCAATTAATAACATTATGCCAAATTAAACTAAATAAATTAATCCCAAATTTCAGCATAATAGATGGCCTAAAACAATAATTAGACCAATAAACAAATGAGAACTTAAGTAAAAAAACACCTCATCGATCCGAAAAATAGTTGCAGCACGAGCAATTTGACTCGCTAACTAAAAAAAAAAAAAAGGAGAAATTAAATGAAAATTTGTAACAGAGGGCAAAAAGAGTGAAGAGAAACAGAGGGATTTTCTATTAGTCAAGTGGCGAGCTCGAGAGACTGAGCATTGTCGACGATGGAACCAGCGATAACTACGGTGTGATGGGGATATCGTCGGCTTTTTGGTTTCACCGTTGGTTTCTTTCTCCGGTTTGGTTTTGGCTTCTTTTTTATTGTGAGAATCGCCGGTGGCGTTGAGAAGAGTGAGGTTTGTTTGGGTTTCATTTGGTTGTTGGTTTCGCTTCCCTTTCCAATCTCTTCTTATCCTTCTTCTTCCCCATTTCATTTCGATTAGTGTGTTGCACGCTATGAACTGAAACAATGACACCGAACCTCGCATTCGACAAAAAGGCTTTAGGGGAAAATTGGGGAAAATAAAAGTGGTATACATGAACCAAGAGTGGGAAATTGGGGAAAATAAAGAAGAAGAGATTTCATGTGGGATTTATGGGTGGGGGAATCAATTTTGGGAAAAAGAAGGGAAAGAAAGAAGAGATTTCATTTGAAATTTTGGGATAAAACACCTAATTACAAAACGACATTGTTTTGCAAAAAAAAAAAAACTATTTAAACCAATTAAATAAATCTAAATTGTATTAGAATTAACATTTGTAATATAAAAATATTTTTTCAATTCCAATTCAATTAAAAAAACAAAATTCCATTTACAAAACTATAAAAATATTATTATTTTAAACAAGAAATGTTAACTCTATTTTAATTTAAATTTATTTCATAACACAATGAATAAATAGATCCATTTAATAATACAAAGACTAAAATAGAAATTTGTTAGACTTTCACCTTATTTGATAAGTTAATTCTTTTTTATTGAGCAAGTATAAGTATAAAATAAACATTAAAAGCATGACTCAATCATGACTTTCCTAGACCATAATAATATTAGACAAAACCGACAAATTGAAAGATCTAAGCTAAATGTAAATCTCAATATTTATCCAAAATGAGAGGCTTAAAGCTGAGCATTCTGTCCCGGACATCAATTTTTATCAAGAATGCTTAGTGATATGTATTTTAATTTGGACATGATTGTGTGGTTGATTTTTAGGTTTTTTTTTTTTTAAATTTCTAAATCGAATAACTAAACAAACCAACACTAATGTTTTTTTTTAAACTGAACCAGTTCAGCCACCAATTCACTAATCCGACCGGTTCGATTAAAAAATCGTTAAAAATTAAAAAATAAAAACCCCTATTCAACTGTCAATTTAATTGGTCCATGCCAGTTACTGGTCTAACCGAATCAAAGCCATTCTTCAGACTAGTAACCCCGGCTAGCTCCCAATCCGACCAGCCAATATTGCACGGTTCAAACATCATTGACCAACACTTAAATAGTAAATTGATTTCTAGAATGGTATCATTATCCAGCCTAACAATGAATGAGAAACCAAAAAACCTGGTCAAACCTAACTGATTAATTCTAATTAGATTAGTTCGATTTCTAACATGAGCATGAACATATGACATTCTAAGAACCCTACAAATAATGGTGAAAAGGCTTGATTAAAATAGCTCACGTCTTCGATTGACATCTATGGTTAACCCTTAAATATTAGATTCTACAAACCCGTAAACCCTTAACTCCAAACTAGAGGTGTCAAACCGGTTTTTAGTAGCATTGGCCTCTCCTTCACTCACGACCTTCATTTGATTTACCTAAACCCTAAACCTTATAATTCTAAACCCTAAATTTTAATACACTCACTATGAACCATAAACCATAACCTTTAAATATTAGAACCCTAAATTCAAAACCATATCCCATAACTACAAAATTTTTTTCCCTAAACCCTTAACTCCAAACCTTAAACCCTAAATTAATAGATAAAATTTTAATATTATATATTCTTTCAATATTTTAAGAAATTTAAATTAACATTTTCAATTTACTAATTAATTTTGTTTCTCTAGAGATGCATGGGTTACCAATTTTTTAATTTTAATTTTGTTTCCTAAATTAATTTTGTTTCAATTATGTTATATCAATAAATGTGTTAATAATTTACAAGAACTAGATCAAATTAAAGTTTATATATTCAATTGCACATTAAACCATTGTTCATGTATGCTTTTGGGATTTATCTCATTTTGATATTTTATTATTTGAGAAATAATAATTTATATTTATCTTATTTATGATAAAAATTTTAAATATATATAACATAAATTTTGAAACATTTATATTAAAAACCCTAAAATCTTAAACCCCAAACCCATAATTACAAAATCATAAAATCATAAACCCCAAACCTATAATCACAAAACCCTAAAACCTTAAATAATAAACTATAATCTCTAAACCATAAACTATAAACACTAAACCTTAAACCCTGAACTAAATTAATTTTTTACGGTATTTTTATTAAAAACCTTATTCACACTCGAAGCTATTAAGTTATTTTTTATTTGAATATATATAAATATTCACAAACTGATGATGTAAAATTTTAAGAATATTCATATTTTAAATCCAATTTTTTGATGCTACACATTTAAAAAAAGCCGAAATTAAAGAAATTTGGGACGTTACACCTTTATACAAAGAGTTAGCCAGAGCGTATGTTGACGAGTCTATCCCAACACTTAGGAAAGTGTCGCCCCAAAACTATCGTCTTAGGACTAGACAAAATCCAACTCTTATTCAAGTGTTGCCTTAGGCATACATATCCCAACCCTTATACAAAGAGTTGGCTAAAGCGTAGTCTATCGCAACACTTAGGAAAGTGTTGCCACAAAAGTGTCGTCTTAGGACTACACAAAAGCCAACTCTTATTCAAGCGTTGCCTTAGGCATACATATCTCAACCCTTATACAAAGAGTTGGCCAAAGCATAGTCTATCCCAACACTTAGGAAAGTGTCGCCACAAAAGTGACATTTTAAGACTACACAAAAGCCAACTTTTATTCAAGCGTTGCCTTAGGCATACATATCTCAACTCTTATACAAAGAGTTGGACAAAGCATAGTCTATCCCAACACTTAGGAAAGTGTCGCCACAAAAGTGTCATTTTAGGACTACACAAAAGCTAACTTTTATTCAAGCGTTGCCTTAGGCATACATATCCCAACTCTTATACAAAGAGTTGGCCAAAGCATAGTCTATCCCAACACTTAGGAAAGTGTCACCACAAAAGTGTCGTCTTAGGACTACACAAAAGCCAACTCTTATTCAAGTATCACCTTAGGCATACATATCCCAATCCTTATACAAAGAGTTGCCCAAAGCGTATGTTCGCAACTCTATCCCAACACTTAGGAAAGTCTCGTCACAAAAGTGTCGTCTTAGGACTATACAAAAGCCAACTCTTATTCAAGCGTCGCCTTAGGCATACATATCCCAACCCTTATACAAAGAGTTGCCCAAAGCGTATGTTCGCAACTCTATCCCAACACTTAGGAAAGTGTCGCCCCAAAAGTGTCGTATTAGGACTAGACAAAGCCAACTCTTATTTAAGCGTTGCCTTAGGCATGCATATCCCAACCCTTATAAAAGAGTTGGCCAAAGCGTATGTTGGCCAGTCTATCCCAACACTTAGGAAAGTGTCGCCCCATAAGTGTCGTCTTAGCACTGTTTTGTTGTAGTGAATTATTTATCATGGTTTTGTCATCAATTGTGAGTTAGTATCAAGACAACTTGTGACACCAACTCAATTAACAACATTATTAATATATAGAACTGATGAGGATAATAAATTGTGCACATTAAAATAAAAATGTATAAAACATATTAAAATGAAATTTTGGTTGAGTGGTGAAATTAAAGTTTTAATAATTCAATTGTTGCAAGTTCAATTATATGTGTATTTTTATTGGTTTTTGTTAAAATGAAAAGGCTAAAATACCCAACAAGGTAATTTATCATACCCAACAATGTGCTAAGGAAATATTTGATTCACCTAATTTAAGATTGGTAATTCGATTATCAAAATATAATATTACTTGGTATATTATCGAGTATTCTTATTTGGTTGATTTGAATGACGAAATGTTATATTACTTAAAAGAATAATTTATATTAAATTATCCTCAAAATTTTTTAATTGTTTATTATGCAAATGTTGACGCTTATAATATTTTATTTTGTGGATAAATAAATACATTTTCTATTAAATTAATTTTATATGGAAAAATGAAATTGAAGAGAAACGATAAACAACTAAGACTTCTTTTTGGTAAGAAACGAAAGAAGAAAAACACTTTATTTTTATAGTTAAAGATAAATTTGATTAAAATGATAAAAAGGAATGGTAAATTGTTACAAGAGTAATAGAATGCGATAGAAATAATATAATATAATATAATAAATTAAATTAAATGTTAATTTTCTTAAACTTATAATAAATAAATATAGTTGAAATTTTGTTTGAATAATATATCAAAAACTAATTAACTTGATTCATTATATTATATTATTATTTGGTTGCGGCTTAAATTAAATGAATCAAAGTTGTTACAAATGGAATAAAATTGTTAAAAATGTCATTGTAAAATTGTGTGAGGAAGAGTTAGTATTGATATTATCACTTATATTTCGGTATATCTAGACCCTTTTGGAAATATAAGAATATCAACGTGAAAACTTTATGCTAGAATCACACATTATTTTTGTGAATGTTATATTCTTTGAACTAAAAACACACTAAGTAACTTTAGATCCCGATAATCCTATTACTAGGGTATTCTTGTATCCAGTGAATCAAATAACACTTTTATATTATTTTGACATATTTGAAACTTTATATTATTTTTAAGTTTTTAGAATTGGATGAGTGGTCAAACTGATCAGATCACTGGTTCTCGATCTGACAATTTGTTTACTTTAATTGAATAAATTATTTAAAAAATCACAAATATCACAAAAAATCGATTCAATCAATTTTTTTAACCTGATTCAATCAATTTACAAGGAAATCAACCCAACCTCTTTATTCCTAAACGGTATTCAACCAATCCGGTATCGAAAACAATGATTATTTTTATATCATGTTAGTATTCTTATTATCTAATATAAATTAATTTAGAAAATATTTTGTGTGTTGATGCTTATATTTTACATAATATTAAATTTAGAAAATTTTATCTTATTTATTTAGGGGTGCACAACTTTTGCACACTTACAATATTATGAATGTAGACACGTTTTTACAGATGGATAATTTATCTTATATAATTTTTATGTATTTGTATGATGTTGAAATTATTGTTAATTATTTTAAAATTTTTATATTATATCCGATTTATCTCATATTCATATCTATTATATAATAATTTAAATTTATCTTTATATAAAATAATTGACGCTTTGCATTGTACATATATTTTCGATGAAATGCATTCACATTCGCATTCACATTCACATCTTTCACCTTCTATCACTCAACGCAGTGCAGTGCCACGTTTTGGCCAAAAAATTGCCACAGAAAACGACAAAAACACCAACAGTCAAACTGATAGAAACTTGGGATTTGGATCTTCTTACAAATTCCAAAAGCTTCTGCTATCCTAATTCTTCTCCAACGATTTGCTTCCAAGAACCCGTTATCCAAGGTATGTCTACTAATATCTCATTTTCCTGCTGCTTCTTTGTTTGTGTTGGTTCTAAGCTTTTATCATACATAATTTGCATGAAAAACATGACCTTTAAACATAAATCTCATAGATCTTGGCCAGTCCACAGTCTCTCAAGTTTCAATTTCGGTTCTTCTAGTTACTTAATTGGAATTCATCTTTGTTCCTGGTTGTATAAGAGTGAAATTCCAGATTCGGTGTATGAACATGGAAACAAAAACTATAAAGAAATCACACGATAATCTGCAAATCAAAGATTCTCTTCTCCCTTGACTCCCCTTTGGTTACTTTAAAGTAATTGTTTTGGCTATTGCAGGGTTTCTGGTAGTGATCTATGTCTGCTGAATCTTCCTAATGGCCTGTAACGATGAAAACGAGCCTTTGCTATCAGGATTAGCGACTCCAAGAACTCAAAAGACTAATGGGGATAGACCAAAGAAGAGAAGGTTTCGACGTGTTAGGAGTGCTCCTTTTGCAGATTTTGTTCCTACTGATGGTAATAGAGAAGCTGCACTTCCACGTTCCGGGTCCATTTTTGGGAGACTTAATCCGAGTCTTAAGAAGGTAGCTCTATTTTTGACGTTATACATGGGTTTAGGCACCATTTGCTTTTATGCAACCAGGACCCAAATCAAAGGGGACAAAACAAATGGAATTCTTGATGCTCTTTATTTTTGTGTTGTTACAATGACCACTGTTGGATATGGAGACCTTGTTCCTAAAAGCGACCTCGCAAAACTACTAGCCTGTGCCTTTGTCTTTACGGGAATGGCTCTGGTCGGACTTGTACTGACCAAAGCTGCTGACTACTTGGCGGAGAAGCAAGAAATATTGCTGGTTAAAGCTTTACACATGAATCAAAAAGTTGGTGAACTTCAAGTTCTTAAGGAGATTGAAACTAATAGGGTGAAATACAAGTTTTATACAACACTAATCATTCTTGTTGTGCTTATATTAACCGGTACCATCTTCCTATATAAAGTTGAGAATTTAGGCCTAGTTGATTCGTTCTACTGCGTTTGTTCTACCATTACAACCTTGGGATATGGAGATAAAAGCTTCTCAACCGAAGGAGGTCGTATTTTTGCTGTGTTTTGGATATTAGCTAGCACTATCTGCTTGGCTCAGTTTTTTCTCTATGTTGCTGAGGTAAATACAGAGAACAGACAAAGAGCACTGGTGAAATGGGTTCTTAGTCGAAGAATAACAAATGTAGATTTGGAGGCTGCTGATATTGATGATGATGGAGTTGTTGGGTATGTATTTGCAGATTATTAACTCAGATTCTGTGATCTGATCTCCTGTTTGCAAAGTCTCATTTCCTAATGCTTTCTTTTTGCAGAGCTGCTGAGTTTGTTCTACTCAAACTTAAAGAAATGGGGAAGATTTGCCAACAAGATATCTCAGTTATCATGGAGGAATTCGAGAATCTAGATGTCGACCAGTCCGGAACCTTGTCTGTATCTGATATATCTGAAGCTCAATCTGTTGAAACTAAGATGCCATAGAAACATTACAAAGAATGAAATGTTACTATTAGCCAACAACTATTAGGAGGAAGTAGGCGAATGATCTTAATCTTACGACTATTATCTAAACCTGTAATACCAACTTTTAATCATTTATAGATCACTGTTTTGAGTTATTGAAGTTGGTTGTTGCGTAAATCAAAAGCTTGCCATTTAAACAAGAGACTAATCTATACAAGTTCTCAAACTTATGAGGCAATCTGTTTCATGCTCTGAAATGTGTATGATAAGCTATGTTTCAAATTATTCAACTTCAATAACACAGCTTAAGCAATTGTGATCGAGAATAAACGTTTTTCTGTGTTTATTTTAAGTCTGAAGAGTTACCTCTGATCAGCATATTTACGGCTAATATCCTCTGCAGAAACATAAATTTGTAGATTAATTTCAATCACCTTTTATATATGTAGACTTAGGTTACACTCATCAAATGTACAACATTTACTGTATAGTTTTGTTTAAAGGGGAAAACGAAAAATTTAACGAAGAATTGAAATTTCCCATTTTGGATGTGCATATGAAATTTCCCATAACCTAAGCACATAAATAAAAGAAGGGAAAACAAACAAAAAGAATTTATATCAATGCAACAGCAAACGACATCAGCTTGGATCTTCCAGGAACTTTCCGGTGTATTTGAGAACCAAATTCCCTCTATATATAAGCACTTTTATATTGACTTGCAAACTTACTTCCCTCTGGTAAGTCTCTTCTCTCTTGAACATTCCGAGGTCTTCGTTTCGAGCTTGTTAGTGATGAACCTAAGCTTAATACCAGATTAGTTTCAATAGCTAAATGTTATGTTTACTGATAATTTTCTATGTAATTTCATTATAACAATGAAATTTTATGTTGTAATGCTTCTTGCAGGTAGTAGTCTTCATGCTGGATCAATTCTACTCAGTCATTTCGATGACTTCCAATGACGAAAAGGCTCCCAAGAAAAGAAGCATTCAGGGCTGCAAAACTACTTTGGTAGCCGCAAAATGTGCCCCTCCAGATGCCCTCCGGGCCGGTTTCCCTGATCTTAAGCGGCTTGGCACGTACTTTGGTATCTACTTGGGTGTTGGAACTGTAACCTTTTACGCATTGAAGAATGACATCAGAGGCCATAAAACAATCGATTTCATTGATTCACTTTACTTATGTGTGGTGACAATGACCACAGTTGGTTACGGAGACCTTGTCCCTCACACTTACAATGCACAACTAGTATGCATTTTTTTCATAACCGTAGGGATGTGTCTGTTCGGAATAGCAGTGAAAATCGCTGCAAAGTATTTGGTTGTGAAACAACAAATGGTGATGGTCAATGCCCTTCGCATGTCACGAAAAATCGGTCCCGTGGAAGCCCTTAAAGAGATTGAAAGCGTCAAAATAGACTACAATAAGCTCAAGATCTCCTTGATCGCTATGGCGGGGCATTATGTCATTGGGATCTTTGTTCTACTCACCATCGAAGGAATGGACTTCACCGATGCCATCTACTGTGCATTTACAACCATGACGACCACAGGCTTCGGAGACGAGACCTTCCAAGAACCATTCGGTCGTATGTTTGCTGTATTTTGGATTTCGACCGGAACTTCATGTGTAGGCCAGCTATTTCTCTACATTGCAGAGATATACACCGATATCGAAACAAGGAAACTGGCGAAACAGGTAATTAGCAACAACATTATAGCCAAGACAGACCTGGAGGCAGCTGATGATATTAAGGATGGCAAGGTTTATGGGTAAGATTTACGTAATTGCTGAAAGACTTCCCCATAAAATCACTTCAATAACACAAAGTAACATTTGCTTATTAATTTATTTTTGACAGGGCTGCTGATATGATCTTATATAAGCTAAAAGAAAAAGGAAAGATCAAACAAGATGATATTTCAGTTGCCATGAAGGATCTGAATGATGTGATCAAGGATGTTGATGTTGATGATGTAACTCCACCAAAATCAGCTGAAGAGAAGTGATTATAATGGCATCAAAGACAAGACAATACTGTATTAGTGGTATTTGGAATAACGTATTCAAGTAATTTGATTGAATAATAAATATAATGATGGATTTATACTATAGTCCAATACAGCCAAGCCAAAAGTTGAATGATTGAATGAGTTAAAAGAAATGGGACACATATCTATGCAGTGGGTCCCAATAACTTTGAATTTTCTGGTGGTCTCAACCACCGGGGAGGGGACCTCATCGCTCCCCAGTTAACCCCATAAACAAACCTTCCATATTTGGCCCAACGATAGGGAACATAATAAGAACGATAAAGCTAGGTCGTATAATATAATCGTCCCGGACCCACGTGAAAGCATCAACGTCCCAAATTAAAAGTTATGGAATATTAGAGTACACTTAAATGGTGTATTTTACTATATGCTGTAGTGCTGCAATAATGGAAGTCCTTGCTTGCCATTTGCCAATTTGTTAAAGAATCATTACCCCAATGCTAAACAGTAGATGATTTCTGATTTAGGTTCTCCTTTAACACTTAAATCGCATAAGTTCAAATCTGTTCATATTAAACTAAAAAAAAAAAAAACAAGTTACAGCGACTAGCGGACTAGCAATTAGTTTATTATTATTTTCCTCCCAAACTTTACAGTTCGCAGGATAGGAAATAAAAGAAAAGGGAAAAGGGGTGAAGTTACAGCAGCAGAGAGAGAGAGTTAGAGATTACAGTAAAGGCTTGAAAGTTCTACTCAGGCTTGTAACTGGTGTCAACAGCGAGTTGGGGTTGGCCAGCAACGTAGTCAAGGAGGACTTCACCGGCCTTACCTGCCGGATCGGAGTCAGACGCGGCGGTATGAGCAGACGTTTTCCCAAAGAAGATGACAGCAACTAGGAAGAGGGCAGTGGAAAGCAAAAGAGGCCAAAAGTAGGCTAAAATGGTGAGAAAAGAAGGTGCAAAAATGATGAGGGCTGAAAGGGTAAGTGAAAGAGTGAGTATTATGATTATGGGGTACTTCAACTTTAGCAGCTTTTCCGTGATCTCCATGGTCTGAAAGATATGGAAGAATATAAAAAGATAATAAAAGGGGCTTTTTTTGCTGTTGTTTTCAGGGGGAGAGGAGGAAGTGGTGAGTGGTGACTCAAGTGATAGATTCTCTCAAGCGGAAAAATAGTGTTTTCCTTTTCAGAGGGAGGAGAATGTGTTTAGTGTAAAACTTTGGGCTTATTAAGGAAGTTATATGAAAACTTATTTAATACGATGGTATTGAATAGTTTTTGCGTTTAAATATTCAAGAATTTTTTTGTTATTTATATTAAGGGTAAATTACACTAAGTAGTCACTCAAGTTTTTTATTTTTGTCATCTAATTATGTAAAACTATAAAATAATTATCTAACTATTTAATTTTTAAAATTAGTATAATAATAACTTTAACCTCAATATTTATACATTCTGTTAACTTAGTCTTAATTCTAAAAATTTGAATAGTTAGACGTCTATTTTGTAACTTTAAAAGCTGTCACTGTTAGCCACTAGTGACTAAAAAAAGAAAATTGAATAATTGAGTGTTTATTTTATAATTTTTTATAGATGGGTGATTAAAAAAGAAATTTATTAATAATTTAGTGACTACTAGTATTGTTTACCCATTTATTAAAATAAGTTTAGGAGAATGTTATTTTTTAAAAGGCTTAATGGTATTATAAGTCCTCAAACTTTTTCAAAAAAATCAATTAACCCTTTAAACTTTTTGCATCTCAATTGAGCTCCTAAATTAACAAAGTTGACCAAATAGGACCTTTGACTGCCATTGACTGTTAGTATTTAATGACAACACAAATGCAACTATTAATAGATGCCATGTTAGCACATTTATTAACGTGACAGTGCCATGTCATCATCAAATGTTGATGTGGTAATGCAATATCATCATTGAGTGTTGATGTGGCAGTGCCATGTCACCATCAATTCAAAAAATAAAATTATTTCAAAAATATGTACATAATGAATCTGAAAAAAATTGTCTAAATACATTATGAAATTATAAAAAATTAAAAATTAAAAATTATAAAAATTATTATTAGAATTTAATTAAAAATCATAAAGTTTATAAAATATTATTATTTTATATTTTAAATAAAAATAACATTAACAACTTATATTTTAAAGTCAAGATTAATAATTTTTTTGTTATATTTTGTTTTTCATTTTCATTTCACACAAGTTATATTAGTCAAATAATTTAATAAAATTTTAAAAATTATTTTTATGAAATTTTATAAAAAATAATTTATTTTTGTAAAATTTTATGGTTTTAATTAATTTATAACAATTTTATAAATTATTTTTATAATTTTATGGCTTTTAATAAATTATTTTTATAAAATTCTATGATTTTAATTAATTTCTAATAATTATTATAAATTTTAATAAATTTTAATGAATTTCTTATTTTCTAATAATTATTATAAATTTTAATAAATTTTAATGATTTTCTTATAATTTTTATAAAATTTTTATACTTTTTATTATTCTAGAATTTGTCTAGATTCATTCTGTACTTATTTTAAAATAATTTTAAATATATATTATTTTAATTATTTTATGATGTGATGTCTGTTAACGGTCAACTTCAATCAAATGGTCTATTTGGCCATTTTTATTAATTAGGGGTTCAATTGAATGCAAAAAATTCGGAGAGACTTAATTGATTTATTTTTTAAAAAAAATTAAGGGCTTATTTTACTAATAATAAACCTTTTAAAAGAAATTGGGAGTGATATCTTGATACTCATGAGAATATAGTTTAGTGTTATATTTTGCATTGTCATGCTTTTTATGCTTAATTGGAGTTACGATAATTGTTATGAAATAATTAAAGCACCAAGAAACCTATGAATGTTGAGATAGTGTAAAATATTTAAATTTTAAACGTAACAATATATTTTAATTTTCATACGTATGTGGATAATATTTAAACAAAACTCGATACCCATATATGTTTTATTTTGTTTAAATTTTTTAAAATGTAGATAATGTTCTATTATCGATTATTTAAAGGGAGAACGAAAATTAAATTTAACTTCACTACCAGTGAGTGTTGAGGTTTCTTACAAACCCTAACAAAACCCTAAATTTAAAAACCTATAAATAGTCTATCCAATTTTATAGTTTTTCACAAAAGAAAAACCCAAAACTTTTCCTCTACATTCTATTCTATGTTATCCTCCATATTTAAGAATTTCTAAATTCTAATTTCTAAATACCTTAAGATATTCAGCATCATACTGTTGGATAATTACTATTGCTAAACAAAGATGTTAGCAATGACAAGTACAAATAATAAGGAAAAAAATAAATAAATAAATACTGTATCGTGGATAACCACCGCACTAGAAGTAATTTCGCCCTAATCGATATGATTAGAAATGGACATCGCCCCCTAAGGTTAACATAGTGCATCCAAATTTGTACACCCGAATGAGGAAGATAGAATACAATTGGTATTGCTCTTCTTAAATTTACGAGAAATAAGATCGAAAATAATTTTAAAGGTGGTCGGAAAATTTGTCTAGAAAAATAAAACCACACTAGGATCAATTCCCAGGAAAATTTAGAGGAGTCACAGACGGTCCCGCTTAAAACCCAAACTCATAGACAAAACTTCCTTTAATGTAATTTTTAGTAAACTAACAAATAAGGATGAGGGAGACGAGAAGAGTGATAGAAACTCTGATTTTTGTTGTGTGAAATATGATGAAGATAGCCTCCTATTTATAGGATTCTCAAAGGGGAAAAATGGTCCAAAAATTCAACGGCCATATTGCCCAGTTAGATTCCAATGGTCATACGACCATATTGTAACGGTCAGATTCCAACAACCATATTGTAACGGTAAGATTTTTTCATTACCAACATTCCCTCACTAATGTAAAAGAAATAAAGATTTTTTAAAAGACGAGACAAAGAGCAATAGCGAAATTAGTCGCTTAAGTACTAGTATATATTAGATTGGCACTACTACATAGTGAAATAAGAAATTCTTCTCTTAACAAGTGAACGAATCTGGAACTTGTCAAAATAAGAGTAAACTCATAACACACGACTAATCTCAAGTCCAATTGTGTTCCGCGATAGATAAACAATTTAGCCAATATACTTCGGGATGCTGATAAATGCTCTAGAAAAATGGCCCAATGTCTTTTATAGAAAGTGGCTAATCCTTCACACTGATGTAGGTGATTCCATCCAGCCTATCTCAATATAGACCATCCGAACCAAGGCTATGAAATCATTAAGAGCATTTAAAAAGCTCAATCTCTCAATTTAAAATTTTATTGAATTAATCAAGTCCGTCTCACTAGGACCACCTAAAACTTAGGATATGAATCCATTAAGAACATTTAGTGGCCCAGCCTATAAATTCGGTAGGTTCATCAAGTCCGTCTCAATTGGACCACCCAAACCTTGGGCTATGAACTCATTAAGAGCATCTAATAGTTCATCCTAGAAATTCGGTGAATTAATTAAATTCGTCTTAGTAGGATCATCCAAACTCTAGGTTATGAACTCATTAAAAGCAAAGAACTTATCCTTATGCATGTACGCCATAGGATAGGTAAAGATGTACACCATGAGTGTATCCATGGTTTCGTTTGACCACATTGAACTTAGAAGACTAAGTTGGGTATCCACCATGAATTCTTCAACCAATGGGCTTAAGACTCATCCCCTCGACGAATCAAGAACCATTTTCCTATATAACCCTTTGGTTAGTGGATTAACTAGGTTTTTCTCAGATTTTACGTACTCCATGGCAACTACTCCATTCTTTATTGAGTGTCTCACACATTCATGTCTTTTTCGTATATGCCTTTTTTTGCCATTGTAAGCCTAACTTTGAGCAACACAAATGACGACTTTTGAATCATATAATAAAGACATAGGGATTATATCAAAACTGTTAAATCTTTGACAATTTTTCAATATAATAATAATGGTTTAAAGAAAATCCCTTATCTGATTTAGTAACTTTAACCTCTAAGATTACATCTACCTCTCCAAGTCAGTCATTTCGAATTTGATTGATAAGAAATTTTTTTGTTTCCTTAATGACTTTTATGTGTGTACTAAAAATCAATAAGTCATCCATATATATACTTATTAAAACATAATCTAAATCAAACATTTTTTAGTACACACATGCATCAATACCATTGACAACAAAGTCATAACTAAGGATAGTTTTGTGAAATTTCTCATACCACTGTATTGGAGCTTGTTTGAAACTGTACAGAGACTTCTTGAGTCTACATACTTTATTTTCTTTCCCAGATGCCACAAAGCCTAAAGGTTGCTCCATATAGATCTCCTCATCTAAATCACTATTCAAGAAAACAATCCATCTGATGCACAAGTAAGTTGTGAATAAAGCTAAAGCAAACTAAACACGGATGGTTGAGATCTTAGTAACGAGAGCATATGTATCGAAAAAACCAACTCCAAATTTGAGTAAATCCCTTTACAACTAGTCTTGCCTTATACCTTTGGTTTGATCCATCTGGTCTAAGTTTCTTTCTAGAGACCCATTTATTACTAATAGGTTTACAAACTTTAGGCAAGTCTACCAACTCCCAAGTATGATTAGACATAATATATTCCAACTCATTGTTAATAGCATCTATTCAAAAACTAGCATCAATTGATTTTACAGCTTCATTATATGTTTTTGGATCCTTATCTATTAAAAAAGTATGAGCAACGGAATGACTTATTGAGTCTAAGTCAACAATTTCAGTTATAAAATAAGGAAGGAAGTCAGGACCAAAACTAGTTGCAGTTTTCAGTCTTTTACTCCTCCTAAGTTCATCATCATATTGAGCATCCCTAGCATGTTTAGTAGATGAGGAAGAAGCATGTTCATCTTGTTGGATCTGGTGCCCTAAGTGTAGTATATTCATTTGTAAACTTATAATTTTTCTGAACAGAATGATTAATAAAATTATTCATGAATTAAATTAATATATGATAAGTGACAAAAGTAACATGTTTTAATCCAGTTCTTCATGCGCTTTTGGATGATTATTCGATGTAAAATGATGAATTTTATGTTCCTAATCCTTTAAATTCATGTTTCTATACTTAGGAGAGCATTTGGGAGAAAAATGAGCGAAAATAAAAAAATTGGAGCAAGTTTTAGGAGCCACACGGGCATGTGCCAAATTGTGTGGATTTCGTGAATCACATTTCGGACACCCAAAAAAACATAATTTTTAGGTTTTTCGATCATTATAAGACCTATAATGCCAAATATAAGAAGATGAGAGTTAGCTGTCAGAGAAGATTGAAGAAAACAACTCGAAAAACACCTTTGAAGCCTACTCAAAAGCAGATTTCCATCAAGATTGAATATCGACTTTTGATTTCTTTGAATTTTATTATGAGTTTAATTATTTCTTGTGGTTATATTGTCTCTAAGATGTTTTTATTTGCGATTATGAACTAATTTTTTAAATACCTAAGGGAGATGAACCCTATGATGAATTCTGTCTTTTAATTTCTGTTTTACGCAATAAATATTTGAATCTTATTCTCAATTTTGTGTGCTTAATTCTTGGTTTAATATTTTCAAATTATTAATCCATGTTTGATTTGCTTGAATAGAGGAGGAAAAGTCCCTTTTAAGAGTAGATCTAGCATAATTGAGTGGAGTTGCGTGCAATCCTAGAAATAAGACGACATAAATCTATCGTATTAGAGTCAAATCTAATAGGGGGATCCATAGATCGAGTTAATGCGATAATAGGAGTTTTAATTTGAAAGAAATTTCAATTAATCAACCTAGAGTCAGTTGCTCTTAGTCTTGAAAGAGATATTAGCATAATTTAGGGATTTCTACGGTTCAAGATACTAAGTGAAGAAATTGTTTAATTCAGATTGATAATGACAGATAAAATCTAAGTGGATTCTTTCCTGGGTATTTTTTCGCTTCTTGGTTGTTAATCGTTTGTTTTCTTGATTTGTTCTTTGTCATGTTCTTTAGTTAATTAATTTAGTTAATTTTAGTTTTAATCAATCACTCCAACTTGTCAGTTAAATAATAGAAATACGGTAATTACTAGTACTTTTAGTCTTTGAGGGAACGATATCTGTGCTCACCATAGCTATACTATTAATTGATAGGTGCCCTTGCCTTTGTTGAATTTTTAGTTAGTTTCGTGGACATCAATATTGTAACAGCCCGTTTTTAGTAAAACCGGAATAATGGTTCCGAGAACACAAATTCGAAGTTGAAAAAATTTATTTTTATTATTCTTTTATATTCTACTGTATGATAGAAATATAGTATAAAAATTTTGTTAAGAAATTTTACCGTTTACATACCTAATTTGATGAAAAGGACTAAATTGCATTAAGTGTAAAAGTTGAGTTCTAATAGCTAAAGGTATTAAATAGCAATAGAATTTTAAATTGGATGTCCTTATATAGTAAATAGACAATTAAAATGCTTAGTGGTTAAGCATGAATAGTCATCATTGGAAATTTCATGAAACATTAAGGTTAATTTTGGAAATTATCAATTAAAGTGATATTAAATAAAATAAAAAATCTATTATCATCATCTACCACCAAATAAAAAAAGAAGAGAAATCCTAGCCATGGAAGCTTGAGATATTAGCAAGCTTGTTTTGCTTAATTAGGTATGTATTCTTGTCCTGCTTTTTGATGATTTTTAGGATGGTTGAGATCTTAGTAACGAGAGCATATGTATCGAAAAAACCAACTCCAAATTTGAGTAAATCCTTTACAACTAGTCTTGCCTTATACCTTTGGTTTGATCCATCGGTCTAAGTTTCTTTCTAGAGACCCATTTATTACTAATAGGTTTACAAACTTTAGGCAAGTCTACCAACTCCCAAGTATGATTAGACATAATATATTCCAACTCATTGTTAATAGCATCTATTCAAAAACTAGCATCAATTGATTTTACAGCTTCATTATATGTTTTGGATCCTTATCTATTAAAAAGTATGAGCAACGGAATGACTTATTGAGTCTAAGTCAACAATTTCGATTATAAAATAAGGAAGGAAGTCGGGACCAAAACTAGTTCGTTTTGTCTTTTACTCCTCCTAAGTTCATCATCATATTGAGCATCCCTAGCATGTTTAGTAGATGAGGAAGAAGCATGTTCATCTTGTTGGATCGGTGCCCTAAGTGTAGTATATTCATTTGTAAACTTATAATTTTTCCGAAGAATGATTAATAAAATTATTCATGAATTAAATTAATATATGATAAGTGACAAAAGTAACATGTTTTAATCCAGTTCTTCATGCGCTTTTGGATGATTATTCGATGTAAAATGATGAATTTTATGTTCCTAATCCTTTAAATTCATGTTTCTATACTTAGGAGAGCATTTGGGAGAAAATGAGCGAAAATAAAAAATTGGAGCAAGTTTTAGGAGCCACACGGCATGTGCCAAATGTGTGGATTTCGTGAATCACATTTCGGACACCCAAAAAACATAATTTTAGGTTTTTCGATCATTATAAGACCTATAATGCCAAATATAAGAAGATGAGAGTTAGTATCGAGAAGATTGAAGAAAACAACTCGAAAAACACCTTTGAAGCCTACTCAAAAGCGATTTCCATCAAGATTGAATATCGACTTTTGATTTCTTTGAATTTTATTATGAGTTTAATTATTTCTTGTGGTTATATTGTCTCTAAGATGTTTTTATTTGCGATTATGAACTAATTTTTAAATACCTAAGGAGATGAACCCTATGATGAATTCGTCTTTTAATTTCATTTTACTAATAAATATTTGAATCTTATTCTCAATTTTGTGTGCTTAATTCTTGGTTTAATATTTTCAAATTATTAATCCATGTTTGATTTGCTTGAATAGAGGAGGAAAAGTCCTTTTAAGAGTAGATCTAGCATAATTGAGTGGAGTTCGTGCAATCCTAGAAATAAGCGACATAAATCTATCGTATTAGAGTCAAATCTAATAGGGATCCATAGATCGAGTTAATGCGATAATAGGAGTTTTAATTTGAAAGAAATTTCAATTAATCAACCTAGAGTCGATTGCTCTTAGTCTTGAAAGAGATATTAGCATAATTTAGGGATTTCTACGGTTCAAGATACTAAGTGAAGAAATTGTTTAATTCAGATTGATAATGAGATAAAATCTAAGTGGATTCTTTCCGGTATTTTTCGCTTCTTGGTTGTTAATCGTTTGTTTTCTTGATTTGTTCTTTGTCATGTTCTTTAGTTAATTAATTTAGTTAATTTTAGTTTTAATCAATCACTCCAACTTGTCGTTAAATAATAGAAATACGGTAATTACTAGTACTTTTAGTCTTTGAGGAACGATATCGTGCTCACCATAGCTATACTATTAATTGATAGGTGCCCTTGCCTTTGTTGAATTTTTAGTTAGTTTCGTGGACATCAATATTGTAATAGCTGCTTTTAGTAAAACCGAATAATGGTTCCGAGAACACAAATTCAAGTTGAAAAATTTATTTTATTATTCTTTTATATTCTACTGTATGATAGAAATATAGTATAAAATTTTGTTAAGAAATTTTACCGTTTACATACCTAATTTGATGAAAAGGACTAAATTGCATTAAGTGTAAAAGTTGAGTTCTAATAGCTAAAGGTATTAAATAGCAATAGAATTTTAAATTGGATGTCCTTATATAGTAAATAGACAATTAAAATGCTTAGTGGTTAAGCATGAATAGTCATCATTGGAAATTTCATGAAACATTAAGGTTAATTTTGGAAATTATCAATTAAAGTGATATTAAATAAAATAAAAAAATCTATTATCATCACCTACCACCAAATAAAAAAAAGAAGAGAAATCCTAGCCATGGAAGCTTGAGATATTAGCAAGCTTGTTTTGCTTAATTAGGTATGTATTCTTGTCCTGTTTTTAATGATTTTTATGTTTCCGAGATCGCGGTAGCTTAATCTAGCTAGCTCGGGGATTAATTTGCAAAACCAATAAAGTATTAGGTTTTTTCCATTGATGAGTATGCTTTAATTTTTAAGTTTTATGATAAAAAAAATGAAAGGTTGTTGTTAGATAAACAATTTTTGTAAAGAGAATTTTGATAAAATTATCAATTAGGGATTAAATTGAAAAAGAAGATAAATTTATGGTAAAATTGTGAAATTTTGATGCTATTAATATGTATAAAAATTGACTAGGCTTGAGAAAGGATTAAATTGCATGAAAGTCATTTTTCGAGCCTAGGGACTAAATTGTAATAAATTAAAAGTATAGGGCAAAATAGTAATTTTTCCAAAAATGTGTGTTGGACTAAATTGATTTTGAATTATATTGAATTGAGTTAAATTCATTCGTATAGATCTAGATAGACCTAGTACGGAGTTAGATCGAGGTAAAGAAAAAATATCGATTAGTCGCCTTCGTATCTACATAAACTCGTCGAGGTAAGTTTGTGTAATTAAATTGTACATTAATATGCGTTAAATTGAATTATTATTTATGAATTGTACAATTTCCATGAATAAATACCGGTTGTATATTCGACGATTACCGAGTCCCGTGTGAACCTTATGAAATTCGTAGGATACAAATGACATGTAATTAGGTTACCGATTTGGTTGGGTCCGCATGTGCTGCGGACACACCACAACTCGCATGAGCTTTCCATTATTTATCTCGCATGAGCTTCTCATTATTCGACACAGAGGAGCTTCCTGCTTATAGCTCGTATGAGCATACATAAATATGAATTAACGGATTACAGTTTAGTACACCTCGTGTGTACTACCCTTGTATCCAATGATATTCTAAATGGTTCAACGGGCACAATTCTATTATGAAATCATATGAGTTTGATATGAACTATTACCGGTATATACATGAAATACATGAAATATGATTATTTGATGAATTCAACCATGTGTGTTGGATTTTATATGTGATTTTCATGGCTAATATGTTGGTGATCATGTGTTTAGACTTTTGGCCAAATTGATTGAGATATGCTATGTTTACTTACCTATTTTGTAGAAATATGGGAAGTTAAATTCTGTATTATACGAACTTACTAAGCTTAAATGCTTACTCTGTGTTATTTTCAATGTTTTATAGTAATTCGGAAGCTCGTTTGGGTTGGAAGCCGGTCAGAGCTATTTCAAACTATCCATCGACTCTTTTGCTACTTTCAGTAAATTAATTTCAGTAATAATGACATGTATAAGATATTCTGGCCAATGTTGGTATATAAATGTTTTGTTGAGATAAGCCATTTGAATGGCTTGTGTCTGACATATTTTGATGTGTTTTATATGTGTGTGGTCTTAACATATTTAATGTGTGTTTGATATGGTTGAATGATGGAAAACTTATAGGTATATTGATGATTGATTTGAAATAGTATATTTGGTACAATTATGCATATAAGCATTTGGTTATCTAGGTAAATATGGATATTTGGTTGACATGTTATTAATTTGTCATTTGAGGTGTCTAAAGGCATATTGGTTGTATGTTTTTATAATACATGTTTAACACTTGATTCTAGCTTGATTTGAATGCCTTGTTATGTTGATATGCAAATTGTTGTGTTTAGGTTGGTACCAAATTGGGTGAGAAATGTGGCTAAGAAATGACCTATTTTTGTCCACACGGGAAGAGACACGGGCGTGTATCTCAGCTTTTGTGACACACGGCTAGGTGACACTACGTGTGTCCCTCAGATCTTTAAAATTGCAAGTCAAGATGCTCAACACTACTAGCAATGAGCGGTGACTTGGCCGTGACCCAAGTCGAGAGTTACACGCACGGATACTGGTCAGGAACTCTGTGTCCCTATTTCAATGCCCACACATGTTATCCTTTACAACTTTGAAAAATTTTAATGTTTTCTGAATTTTTTTGAATATCCGATTTAGTCCCTACTTGTTTCTAATGTGTATTTTGGGCCTCGAAGGCTTATATAAGGGAAAATATTTTGTTTTCGGTTGGTTTATGATATGAATATTATATGATGTGAAATATTTGAAATATTTGTCTATTTGTTCTGTAAACTCCAATAATACTCTGTAACCCTATTTCGGCGACAGATTCGGGTTATGGGTATTGCATTTATTGGTATCAAAGCTATGGTTTAGTCTATTCTTACTAACGTAGATACACGAGTCTAGCTATACATGCCATTATATAACCTGTGATAGTGTGATATCTCCTGACCGTTTTAAAACATGTTTTTATATAGCAATGACATCTAACTGAGCTGATTCCGATGAAGTAGAGAGTAATGCTCCAGCCTCCGTTCGAGGAGTACCTTCGAATTATACAAGGCCCGTATTTGGAGGCTGGGGAGGAGAGGATAAAGAGGCCTTCTTCCAGATGATGAATGAATGGTTCACTGAGTTCATACGGACTCAACAACCTCCACCCTCTCCTGTTCCTTAACTGGCTCCCATTATTTCTCAAGGTATAGAACCTATCAGAGTTAGTAAGCCTCCTGTTGATAAGATCTGTAAGTACGGTGCTGAAGAATTTCAAGCTACAGCTGAGGATGATCCCGAAAGAGCTGAGTTCTAGTTAGAGAATACTATTAGTGTTCTTGATGAATTATCTTGTTCACCGGCTGAATGTCTTAAGTGTGCAGTATCTCTGTTAAAAGATTCAGCTTACCAGTGGTGGAATACATTAATTTCTGTTGTGCTGAAAGAGAGGATTACTTGGGAATTCTTTCAAACTAAGTTCCGAAAGAAATACATAAGTCAGAGGCTTCTCCATCAGAAACGTAAAGAATTTTTAGAGCTTAAACAAGGTCATATGACAGTTTCCGAATATGAATGAGAATTTGTTCGATTGAGCAAATATGCTCGAGAATGTATTCCAACCGAAATGCAATGTGTAATGTTTGAAGATGGCTTAAATGAAGATATAAAACTATTAGTTGGGATTCTCGAGTTGAAAGAATTTGTTGTACTAGTTGATCGGGCATATAAAGTCAAGATTTGAGTAAAAGAAAAACAAGTCGAGACCAAGCTAGAGACTCAAGTAAGAGATTGATAGGAAATTCATATCGACAAGATTGAAGAAATCAAAGAAATATCACGACCGTTCTACTACTTTTTTGGATACTCCAGTATATAGAGATACCGACGCCCAATATAAATCTCATGCTACATCCGAGTGAGTGTAGGTAATGCTAGAAACATCGACCCAAGTGCAAGTACGATAAAAAGCCACATTTTGGTGAGTGTCGAATGAAGAGTGAAGCGTGTTTTGATGTAGTTCTTTTAATCACAATTTTAGAGATTGCCCGGAGAAATCAAAAGATAATATTCAAACTTCGAGACCGAAAGCAACATAGCTACAAGAGGTAGACCACCTCGTAATCCTGGAAATGTGAGTGGTAGCCATGGTGTGACAAAAGATTCTACTATAAGGTCTGAGGCATAGGCACAAGCTAGGGCTTATGCTACTCCTGCACGTGAAGATGCTTCTACGCTAGATGTTATTACTGGTGCTTTCTCTCTTATTGATACTGATGTAATTACTTTAATTGATTCTAGATCGACTCATTCATATGTTTGTACGAAATTAGTGTCTAGTAAAAATTTACCTGTTGAGTCCACTGAATTCATGATTAAAGTATCAAACTTTCTAGGCCAGTACGTGTTAGTTGATAAGATTTGCAAGAACTGTCTGTTAATGATTTGAGGTTACTATTTTTCGGATGATTTGATGCTATTACCGTTTGATGAATTTGATGTGATATTAGGCATGGATTGACTAACTCTACATGCTGCTGTAGTAAATTGTAGACAAAAGCATATCATATCGAAATGTTAGAATGATAAGATGTTTCATAGTGAATCACATAAATTGAATGGGTTGCTTATTGTGATATCAGCTTTGTGAGTACAGAAATATGTGAGAAAAGGTTGTAAAACTTACCTTGCTTATGTATTGGATACTAAAGTGTCTAAGTCGAAGCTTGAATCAGTGCCAGTGGTTTTCAAGTATCCTGATGTGTTTCCAAAGGAATTACCTAGATTACTGCCGGTTAGAGAAGTTGAATTTGCTATAGAACTTGTACCGAGAACAACACCGATATCGATAGCACCATACAGAATGACTCCTACTGAGTTAAAAGAGTTGAAAGCATAGTTGCAAGAGTTGAATGATAGGGGTTTTGCTTGACCTAGTTTTTCACCTTGGGTGCACTGCTTGCTTTGTTAAGAAAAGGACGGATCAATGAGATTATGCATTGACTACCGTCACTCAATAAAGTTACAATCAAGAACAAATATCCACCGCCTCGCATTGATGATTTGTTTGATCGCTTAAAAGGTGCCACGTTGTTCTCAAAGATTGATCTTCTTCGCTATTATTAGTTACGGTGAAAGATTCGACGGCTAGGTGACACTACGTGTGTCCCTCAGATCTTTAAAATTGCAAGTCAAGATGCTCAACACTACTAGCACATGAGCGTGTGACTTGGCCGTGTGACCCAAGTCAGAGAGTTACACGGGCACGGATACGGGCTGTGACACGGCTGTGTCCCTATTTCGAATGCCCACACGGCTGTTATCCTTTACAACTTTGAAAAATTTTAATGTTTTCTGATTTTTTTTGAATATCCGATTTAGTCCCTACTTGTTTCTAATGTGTATTTTGGGCCTCGAAGGCTTATATAAGGGAAAATATTTTTGTTTTCGGTTGGTTTATGATATGAATATTATATGATGTGAAATATTTGAAATTTTTGTCTATTTGTTCTGTAAACTCCAATAATACTCGTAACCTATTTCAATGAATGATTCGGGTTAGGGGTATTGTATTTATTGGTATCAAAGCTATGGTTTAGTCGATTCTTACTAATGTAGCATACACGAGTCTAGCTATACATGCCATTATATAACTCGTGATAGTGTGATATCTCCGACGCTTTTAAAACATGTTTTATATAGCAATGACATCTAACGAGTGATTCGATGAAGTAGAGAGTAATGCTCCACCTCGCTCAAGAGTACTTCAATTATAAAAGGCCCGTTTGGAGGTCGGGAGGAGAGGCTAAAGAGGCCTTCTTCCAGATGATGAATGAATGGTTCACTGAGTTCATACGAACTCAACAACCTCCACCCTCTCCTGTTCCTCAACCGGCTCCCACTATTTCTCAAGGTATAGAACCTATCAGAGTTAGTAAGCCTCCTGTTGATAAGATCTGTAAGTACGGTGCTGAAGAATTTCGAGCTACAGCTGAGAATGATCCCGAAAGAGCTGAGTTCTAGTTAGAGAATACTATTAGAGTTCTTGATGAATTATCTTGTTCACCGGCTGAATGTCTTAAGTGTGCAGTATCTCTGTTAAAAGATTTAGCTTACCAGTGGTGGAATACATTAATTTCTGTTCTGTTGAAAGAGAGGATTACTTGGGAATTCTTTCAAACTGAGTTCCGAAAGAAATACATAAGTCAGAGGTTTCTCAATCAGAAACGTAAAGAATTTTTAGAGCTTAAACAAGGTCATATGACAGTTTTCGAATATGAACAAGAATTTGTTCGATTGAGCAAATATGCTCGAGAATGTATTCCAACTGGAAATGCAATGTGTAAGCTGTTTGAAGATGGCTTAAATGAAGATATAAAACTATTAGTTGGGATTCTCGAGTTGAAAGAATTTGTTGTACTAGTTGATCGGGCATATAAAGCTGAAGATTTGAGTAAAGAGAAAAAACAAGCTGAGACTGAAGCTAGAGACTCAAGTAAGAGATTGATGGGAAATTCATATCAGTCAGTATTGAAGAAATCAAAGAAATATCACGACCGTTCTACTACTTTTGCGGGATATTCCGGTAGATATAGAGATACCTGACGCTCCAGTCATAAATCTCATGCTACATCTGTAGTGAGTGTAGGTAATGCTAGAAACATCAGACCCAAGTGCAAGTACGATAAAAAGCCACATTTTGGTGAGTGTCGAATGAAGAGTGGAGCGTGTTTTAGATGTAGTTCTTTTAATCACAATTTTAGAGATTGCCTGGAGAAATCTGAAAATGATAATATTCAAACTTTGAGACCGAGCAACACAGCTACAAGAGGTAGACCACCTCGTAATCCTGGAAATGTGAGTGGTAGCCATCGTGTGACAAAAGATTCTACTGTAAGGTCTGAGGCATAGGCACAAGCTAGGGCTTATGCTACTCCTGACGTGAAGATGCTTCCGCTAGATGTTATTCTGGTACTTTCTCTCTATTGATACTGATGTAATTACTTTAATTGATTCTAGATCGACTCATTCATATGTTGTATGAAATTAGTGTCTAGTAAAAATTTACCTGTTGAGTCCACTGAATTCATGATTAAAGTATCAAACCCTCTAGGCCAGTACGTGTTAGTTGATAAGATTTGCAAGAACTGTCTGTTAATGATTTGGGGTTACTGTTTTTCAGATGATTTGATGCTATTACCGTTTGATGAATTTGATGTGATATTGGGCATGGATTGACTAACTCTACATGCTGCTGTAGTAAATTGTAGACAAAAGCATATCATATCGAAATGTTAGAATGATAAGATGTTTCATAGTGAATCACATAAATTGAATGGGTTGCTTATTGTGATATCAGCTTTGTGACTACAGAAATATGTGAGAAAAGGTTGTAAAACTTACCTTGCTTATGTATTGGATACTAAAGTGTCTAAGTCGAAGCTTGAATCAGTGCCAGTGGTTTTCAAGTATCCTAATGTGTTTCCAAAGGAATTACCTAGATTACTGCCGGTTAGAGAAGTTGAATTTGCTATAGAACTTGTACCGAGAACAACACCGATATCGATAACACCATACAGAATGACTCCTACTGAGTTAAAAGAGTTGAAAGCATAGTTGTAAGAGTTGATTGATAGGGGTTTTGCTTGACCTAGTTTTTCACCTTGGGGTGCACCGGTTCTGTTTGTTAAGAAAAAGGACGGATCAATGAGATTATGCATTGACTACCGTCAGCTCAATAAAGTTACAATCAAGAACAAATATCCACTGCCTCGCATTGATGATTTGTTTGATCAGTTGAAAGGTGCCACAGTGTTCTCAAAGATTGATCTTCTTTCTGGCTATTATTAGTTACGGTGAAAGATTCTGATGTGCCAAAAACAACATTCAGAACTAGGTACGGACATTATGAATTTCTTGTGATGCTATTTAGTTTAACTAACGCACCTGCAGTATTTATGGATTTGATGAATAGAATTTTCAGACCATATTTAGATAGATTTATTGTGGTATTTATTGATGATATTTTGATATATTTACGAGATGAAACTGAACATGTCGAGCATCTGAAAATTGTTCTGCAAACTTTGTGAGATAAATAATTGTTTGATAAATTTAGCAAATGTGAGTTTTGGCTTTGGTAAGTTGGTTTTCTAGGACACATAGTAACGGTGGAAGGCATCGGAGTTGATCTGAATAAAATTTCAGTGATTGTTAACTGGAAACCACCGAGAAACATATCTGAAGTCAAAATTTTTATGGGATTAGCTGGTTATTACTGAATATTTGTAAAAGGGTTTTTGATGATAGCTACACCAATGATATGACTATTACAGAAAGATGTGAAATTTGAATGGTCTGATAAATGTCAGCAAAGTTTTAATCAGTTAAAAGCCTTGTTGACCGGGGCACCAGTTTTAGTTCAGCCTAAATAGGGTAAGAAATTTTTGATTTTCAGTGATGAGTCATTGAACGGTTTAGGCTGTGTTTTGATGCAAGAAGGTAAAGTAATAGCTTATGCTTCCAGACGGTAATACCCTACCGTATTCATTGCCGGAATAGGGTACAAGGCATTACTAGAGTTTACCGAATTAATTTTATGTTATTATGAGTTAAATACTATTCATTTACAAAATGTCAACCTAGATGGGCTAGCCAAAACATACATCAGGACCAAACCGAAATTAAATCGAAACCATAAGAAATTTTTCGCAAAATCCTAAAGTTTTTTTTTTCATGAACTCAATATAACCCCTTTATAAATATCTAACCTTCCTTGCAATTTTAAACCGAGACCAATCCAAACCAACCAATCCATTTCAACATATTTTCAAGATACATTTAAGCATATTCATAAGATAACCTCATCACATACCGAAACCAAGATATGTTAGCCATACCAATGGCTAACCTTACATTCATTTCACATTAACATTTACTTTGTTAGCTTATACATGCCATTGATTTCCAAAATAAAGTTTCTTTATATACCGATATCTTGAGGTTGATAGTGTGATGTGTCTCCGACCGAATCCGACCTTCGAGCTCTTAACACTACAAAACAGGGGAAAAGGAAACAGTGTAAGCACTTTTTGCTTAGTAAGCTCATGTAACAAGAATTATACATACATAATATTTTCAATACAATGCCATAAACATTCATAAATTCATTCATGCATTATTACCCTAACATGCACAAACTCAACATTCAAGTTACTCCAATAATTTCCATGTATCAATAATATATACCATGATTGATGAGCTCATCAATACCATGATTTCCATTCCCTTGTTATTTTTCCATATTTATCCGTTGAATTTCTTGGAATTTCGATGGATTTTCAGGAGTACACTTTAGTGTACAAACCGTCCGTCAATTCATATTCATGTGCGACATTTTCATTTCGAGAGCACACTCATGAACCTCATCCTTACAATGGATTACACCAAGGCTAAATCCGCAATGACAATTACTCTAATGAGCTTGGATCAATTACACCTCAAGCTAAATTGCACTTAATTCGGATTACCCGTCTGGCTAAATTCATTTTCCATATATTCTTTGGGAGGCTATATCAGATAGGATCACCCGTCCTGCTAGATCCTTTTACCGACAATTCCTTTTCGAGATCCATCGAATTTTCCTTTCATTCAATAGGATTTATTTTTCATTTTCATCAAGAATATCAATACTTCATCAATTATCATACAATAAACATCCAAATCATATTCACATCAATAAAAATATATTTCAAGCATTTAAGAATATAATTCAAGTTACACTAACTTACCTCGATACTTGTTCATATACAAAATCTACTAATCTGAACTTTTTCTTTTCCTCGATCTAGCTTCATATTTGAATTTTTGGATCTATATAAAAATTTTAATCATTAATTTAATACATTTCATGTTCATATGTAACATTCTCTTTAATTCCATTATTATTTATAGTTCATTCAGAGTTGTCTCCTTAAGTCATAGTCACTAAATTATTTATATCTTGAGCTACAAAATTCAAATTTTTCCAAAACTAGAATCACATATATTATTACCATAAAAATTTTAGAATTTATGGTTTAGCCAATAAGTACAGTTAATTCTTTAAAGTCATCCCTATTCTGTTGGCTGACAGTTTCGACCTTTCTTCACTAAAAATTTAGTTTCTCCTAGTACGGAATTCGGATGATGTTTTTCTATGAGAAACTAGACTCAACAAGATTTAATTTCATATTTTATTCATCCTCTAATTTGATTCCCACAGTTTTTTTGTGATTTTTCAAATTTAAACTACTGTTGTTGTCCAAAACTGTTTTAGTGCAAGATGTTGATTACCATTTTTCCCCTAAGCTTTAAAAAACTTTATAACCTTTGGAAATCATAATTTTAGCACTAGACTTTAATTCCAAACTTTTTCACAATTAGGTCCTACAAATCAATTTCTATTGAAATTACCTAATAAAATCATCTCATAAACAAATTAAAGCTTCAATTTTATGCTATTTCATCATAAAGTTACAGCACTCAACCATGGTGCCTTTCAATTTCATCCATGAAATCAAAAACTAATGAATTTAGGTATAGGACCTAGTTGTAAAAGTCTTAAAAACACAAAAATTACAAGAAAAAGTCAAGGATTAACTCACTTGGTGAAAAAATTAGGAAATACAAGCTTGAATAAACCCTTAGGATGTTTTTTTTCTGATGATAATGAAGAAAATATGACGAGAATTCTAGATATTCCAATTTGGTCCCATTTTTATTTTAGTAAATTTTGTTATTTTCCCATTTTGCCCTTATTTCACCAATTCTCCTGATTTTTCTTAGCTTATGCCTCTCAAAAGATCTCCTTTTGGACTTATTTACAATTTATGTCCCTCCTCATTTAACAATTGAGCTATTTAATTCTTCTAGTAACTTTTACACCCTTTTCAATTTAACCCTTTTCACTTAATTAACTTCCCAAACGTAAAAATTTTCTAACGAAATTTTAATACCATATTACTAACATTTCATAAATATTTATAAAAATATTTTTGACTCAGTTTTACGAGATCGAGGTCTTGATACCTTAATAATTTCTTCTTTCTTTTTTTAACTAACTACTAAATTGGTAAAATTTTTTCTATCGATATTTTCATACGATTTTCCTATCATATCAATATTCATGCAAAAATATTAAAATAAATTTATCTTTAAATTAGATTTGTGGTTATGAAACCACTATTTCGATAACCCTGAATTTAGGCCATTACACAGACAATTAAAGCCATATGAAAAGAATTATCCGACAAATGACTTAGAGTTGACAGCTATTGTTTTTGCGTTGAAAATTTGGCGACACTATTTGTTCGGTGAAAAATGTCATGTATTTACCGATCATAAGAGTTTAAAATATTTGATGTTGTAGAAAGATCTAAATTTGAGACAGCGTAGATGACTCGAAATATTGAAAGATTATGAGTTAGTTATTGATTATTATCCGGGAAAATTAAACGTAGTTGTTGATGCTTTGAGTAGAAAATCCTTGTTTGTTCTGTGAGTGATGAATACCCGGTTGTCAATATATGATGATGGCTCGATCTTAGCTGAGTTAAAAGTAAGACCGATGTTTTTACAACAGATCTACGAAGCTCAGAAATATGATAGTGAGATGTTCGCTAAACGGGTACAGTGTGAGTCGACTTCTGATTCAAAATTTCAGATAGGACCCGATGATTGTTTATTATTCAGATGTAGGGTTTGTGTACCGAAGAATCCAGAGCTTATATAGAAAATTTTGCACGAAGCTCATAGTGGTAGCTTGTTTGTTCATTAGAAGTAATAAAATGTATAATGATTTAAAGACGAGATGTCTTGGTGGTAGTGAATGAAACATGATATTTCTAATTTTGTATCAAAATGTTTGGTATGTCACAAGTAAAAGTGAACATTAGGTCCTTGAATTACAATTAGTAGTGATCTTAGAAGTGGAAATGGGATGAGGTTCTATGGATTTTGTATAGAGGGTTACCTATCTTCAAAAAGATAGATGCCATTTAGATTATCGTCAATCATTGTGAAGTCTTCACATTTATTCGTCGTCTGATTTCTCACTTGTGATTAAGAGTAATATGTTTTGGAGATTGTCGAGTTACAGTGCAGTCTATTATTTTGGCAACATTCAAGTTACTCCAATAATTTCCATGTATCAATAATATATACCATGATTGATGGGCTCATCAATACCATGATTTCCATTCCTTGTTATTTTCCATATTTATCTGTTGAATTTCTTGGAATTTCGATGGATTTTAAGAGTACACTTTAGTTTTACAAATCCGGTAAAATCAATTCATATTCATATACGTACATTTTCATTTCAGAGAAGCACACTCACTGAACCTCATCCTTCTACGGGATTACCGGTCAAAGCTAAATCACTAGCGACAATTACTCTAATGAGCTTGGATCCCGAATTACCGTCGGGCTAAATTAGAGACCTAAATTCGGATTACCCGCAGTCTAAAATTCATTTCCCATATATTCTTGGGAAACTATATAGAGATAGGATCACCCGTCAGGGCTAGAATCCTTTTAAATCAATTCCTTTTAGGAGATCCATCGAATTTTCCTTTCATTCAATAGGATTTATTTGTCATTTTCATCAAGAATATCAATACTTCATCAATTATCATACAATAAACATCCAAATCATATTCACATCAATAAAAATATATTTCAAGCATTTAAGAATATAATTCAAGTTCACGAACTTACCTCGATACGCATTCATATACAAAAATCTACTAATCTCAACTTTTTCTTTTCCTCGATCTAGCTTCATATTTGAGATTTTTGGATCTATATAAATAATTTTAATCATTAATTTAATACGTTTCATGTTCATATGTAACATTCTCTTTAATTCCATTATTATTTATAGTTCATTCAGAGTTGTCTCCTTAAGTCATAGTCACTAAATTATTTATATCTTGAGCTACAAAATTCAAAATTAAACGATTTTTTTCCAAAACTAGAATCACATATATTATTACCATAAAAATTTTAGAATTTATGGTTTAGCCAATAAGTACAGTTAATTCTTTAAAGTCATCCCTATACATTGGTAGCGGTTTAGGCCTTTCTTCACTAAAAATTTAGTTTCTCCTAGTGCGGAATTAGGATGATGTTTTCTATGAGAAACTAGACTCATACAAGATTTAATTTCATATTTTATTCATCCTCTAATTTGATTCCCACAGTTTTTTTTGATTTTTCAAATTTAAACTCATTGTTGTTGGCTTGTTTTAGTGCAAGATATTGATTACCATTTTTCCCTAAGCTTTAAAAAACTTTATAACCTTTGGAAATCATAATTTTAGCACTAGACTTTAATTCCAAACTTTTTCACAATTAGGTCTCTACAAATCAATTTCTATTGAAATTACCTAATAAAATCATCTCATAAACAAATTAAAGCTTCAATTTTATACTATTTCATCATAAAGTTACTGACACTCAACCATGGTGCCTTTCAATTTCATCCATGAAATCAAAAACTAATGAATTTAGGTATAGGACCTAGTTATAAAAGTCTTAAAAACACAAAAATTACAAGAAAAAGTCAAGGATTAACTCACTTGGTGAAAAAATTAGGAAATACAAGCTTGAATAAACCCTTGGGATGTTTTTTACGATGATAATGAAGAAAATATGACGCGAATTCTAGATATTCCAATTTGGTCCCATTTTTATTTTAATAAATTTTATTTATTTTCCCATTTTGCCCTTATTTCACCAATTCTCAGATTTTTCTTAGCTTATGCCTCTCAAAAGATCTCCTTTTGGACTTATTTACAATTTATGTCCCTCCTCATTTAACAATTGAGCTATTTAATTCTTCTAGTAACTTTTACACCTTTTCAATTTAACCACTTTTCACTTAATTAACTTCCCAAGCGTAAAAATTTTCTAACAAATTTTAATACCATATTACTAACATTTCATAAATATTTATAAAAATATTTTTGGCTCGATTTTCTGAGATCGAGGTCTTGATACCTTTTACCCAATTTTCTTCAATAATTTCTTCTTTTAACTAACTCTTAAAATTGGTAAAATTTTTCTATCGATATTTTCATACGATTTTCCTATCATATCAATATTCATGCAAAAATATTAAAATAAATTTATCTCTAAATTAGATTTATTAATTCTGAAACCACTATTTCGATAACATACGATTTGGCCATTACATAGACAATTAAAGCCATACGAAAAGAACTATCCGACAAATGACTTAGAGTTGACAACTATTGTTTTTGCGTTGAAAATTTGGCGACACTATTTGTTCGGTGAAAAATGTCATGTATTCCGATCATAAGAGTTTAAAATATTTGATGTTGTAGAAAGATCTAAATTTGAGACAGTAGATGACTTCGAAATATTGAAAGATTATGAGTTAGTTGATTGATTATTATCGGGAAAATTAAACGTAGTTGTTGATGCTTTGAGTAGAAAATCCTTGTTTGTTCTGTGAGTGATGAATACCCGGTTGTCAATATATGATGATGGCTCGATCTTAATGAGTTAAAAGTAAGATAGATGTTTTTAACGGATCTCTGAAGCTGGAAAAATGATAATGAGATGTTAAGCTAGCACGAATGCAGTGTGAGTCGACTTGATTCAAAATTTCAGATAGGACCCGATGATTGTTTATTATTCAGATGTAGGGTTTGTGTACCGAAGAATCCAGAGCTTATATAGAAAATTTTGCACGAAGCTCATAGTGGTAGCTTGTTTGTTCATTCGAGAAGTAATAAAATGTATAATGATTTGAGACAGATGTACTGGTGGCCGTGAATGAAACATGATATTTCTAATTTTGTATCAAAATGTTTGGTATGTCAGCAAGTTAAAGCTGAACATTAGGTCCTTCAGGACTGTTACAGCTAGTGATGATACCGAAGTGGAAATGGGATAGAGTTCTATGGATTTTGTATAGGGGTTACCCCTATCTTCAAAAAAGATAGATGCCATTTAGATTATCGTCAATCATTTGACGAAGTCTTCACATTTTATTCCAGTACGTACAGATTTCTCACTTGGCAGATTAGCGGAGTAATATGTTTTGGAGATTGTCAGGTTACACGGAGTGCCAGTCTCTATTATTTTGGATAGAGATCTGCGGTTTATATTGCGATTCTGGAAAAAATTATAGAAGATTCTGAGTCTTCGATTGCATTTAACTTGCATTTCACCACCAGTTGATGGTCGGATTCGGCGAGGCGTGTGATTCATATTCTTGAAGATATGCTTCGTTGCTGTATTTTATAATTCGAAGGCAACTGGGAGAAATATTTGCCGTTAGTCGAATTCGCTATAAAAATAGTTTTCAATCAAGTATAAAAATGGCACCTGTATAAGGCTCTTTATAGTCGCAAATGCCAAACTTCGTTATATTGGACTGAGCTCAGAAAGAAAAAGATACATGTGGTTGATTTGATTTGCGAGACTGAGGAAAAAGTGAAAGTGATCCAAGATAGCTTAAAAGCAGCTTCGAATCATCAGAAGTCTTATGCGAATGTTAAATGTAAAGATATAGAGTTTCAAGTTAGTGACAAAGTATTTTTGAAAGTTTCGCCCTGGAAGAAAGTTCTTTGGTTTGGTCATAAAGGAAAGCTGAGTCCGCGATTTATCAGGCCGTATGAGATTACTAAGAGAATGAAGACACATTGTTCGTGTCGATTAGCTTCTTAGTCGAATAAGAAAAGATTCACAATGTCTTTCATGTGGCTATGTTATGACGGTATCGATCTGACCCTTCACATGTTATCTCTCCGAAAGATTTCAAAATTTACCCTGACATGACATACAGTGAAGAACCGATCAGAATTCTAGCACGAGAGGTGAAAGAATTGAGAAATAAAAATGTAGCTTTAGTAAAAGTTCTTTGGTAGAGACATGGAATAGAAGAAGCTACTTGGGAACCCGATGAAATTATGAGAAAGCAATATCCGAAGCTCTTTACTGATAAAATTTTTGAGGACGAAAATTTCTTTAGAGGGAGAGTTGTAACAGCCCATTTTCAATAAAATCAAAATAGTGGTTTGAGACCACAAATTCAAGTCCAAAAAATTATTTTTATTATTATTTTATGTTTTACTGTATGATAGAAATATAGTATAAAAATTGACTTGGCTTGAGTAAGGATTAAATTGCATGAAAGTCATTTTTCGAGCCTAGGGACTAAATTGTAATAAATTAAAAGTATATGGGCAAAATAGTAATTTTGCAAAAATTGTGTGTTGGACTAAATTGTATATGAATTATATTGAATTGAATTAAATTCATTCGTATAGATCCGGTTAGACCTAGTACGGAGTTAGATCGAGGCAAAGGAAAAATATCGGATTAGTCGCCTTCGTATCTACATAAACTCGTTGAAGTAAGTTCATGTTGGGGTCCTGCATGTGTTGCGAACACACCACAACTTGTATGAGCTTCCTGTTATACAGCTCGGAAGAGCTTTCCGTTATTTAGCTCAGAGGAGGTTCCCGTTTACAGCTCGTATGTACACCTCATGTGTACTACCCGTGTATCCAACGATATTCTAAATGGTTCAATCGGACACAGTTCTATTATGAAATCATATGAGTTTGATATGAACTATTACCCGTATATACATGAAATACATGAAATATGATTATTTGATGAATTCAACCATGTGTGTTGGATTTTATATGTTATTTTCATGGATAATATGTTAGTGATCACGTGTTTAGGCTTTTGGCCAAATTGATTAAGATATTCTATGTTTACTGGCCTATTTTGTGGAAATATGGTAAGTTAAATTCTGTATTATACGATCTTACTAAGCTTAAATGCTTACTCTGTTTTATTTTCCATGTTTTATAGTAATTCGGAAGTTCATTTGGGTTGGAAGTTGGTCGGAGATATTTCACACTATCCATCGGCTCTTTTAGTACTTTCAGTAAATTAATTTCGGTTATAATGGCATGTATAGGATATTTTGGCCAATGTTAGTATATAAATGTTTTGTTGAGACAAGCCATTTGAATGGCTTGTGTTTGATATATCTTGATGTGTTTTATATATGTGTGGTCTTAACATATTTAATGTGTGTTTGATATGGTTGAATAATGGAAAACTTATAGGTATATTGATGATTGGTTTGAAATAGTATATTTGCTACAATTATGTATGTATGCATTTGGTTATCTAGGTAAATATGGATATTTGGTTGACATGTTATTAATTTGTCATTTGAGGTGCCTAAGGGCATATAGGTTGTATGTTGTGATAATACATGTTTAAGACTTGATTCTAGCTTGATTTTAATGTCTTGTTATGGCTTGTTAATATGCAAATTGTTGTGTTTAGGTTGGTACCGAATTGGGTGAGAAATGTGGCTTAAAAATGACCTAGTTTTGTCCACAAGGGCAGAGACATAGGTGTGTGTTTCAGCCGTGTGTCACACACGGCTAGGTGACATGGCTGTGTGTCCCCTATATCCTTAAAATTGTGCAAGACAGTATCTCAACACAGACTAGTATATGGTGTGTGACTTGGCCGTGTGACCCAAGTCGGAGAGATTAAGAGCACGCAGTTTGGGTTGAGACACGCCGTGTGTCCCTATTCCGAATGCCCACTGTCATATGTCCCTATAACTTTGAAAATTTTCAATGTTTTCCAATTTTTTGAATATTTGATTTAGTCCCGACTTGTTTCTAATGCGTATTTAGGCCTCGAAGGCTTATATAAAGGACAATATGTTTTGTTTTCGGTTGGTTTATGATATGACTATGATATGATGTGTGATGTTTGAAATTTTTGTCTCTTTGTTACGTAAAACTCCGATAATGCTCCGTAACCTTGTTCTATTGTGATTCGGGTTAGGGGTGTTACAAATATACTTTGTATTATTTTCCTCACATGGTTTTTGCATGTAAAAACAAAATAGAAACAAATGTTGCTCATTGATTGTCTAAATTTTTAACTATTACAAAGCGGTATTACATGGTCGAAAACTAGTAAAAAAGACAACTTGTATTAGTAGAGCGAACCTAAATATGTCCTTAGTCTAATCAAATGAGCAAACCAATTGAACTAATAATGTGTAATCTATCAAGTCAAATTGGGAGGTGCATTATCATGAGGCAACAAAGCGAAGCGACTCCTAGAAAATAGAGACATATATGTGATTGATTGGATGATGGTATATTGGGCAGGGACCCAAGCGAAATAGATCTTGAATCTATTTATGAATTTATTCACTTGTGACATTCATAGTGTAACATACTTAAATCACGAGTAGATGGCGGACTATGTATCTCTACGTGACTCATAACACTGTAAGGTAAGTAAAAGCCTAAAGTTCAAATAGGTGAAGGCCGAAAGGCTGAGTGCGTTGGGTGTACGACTTACGTAGTATGTAGCGTCATTCTCAATAGTGGAATTCATAACCCAAAACATGGGTAAATGATATCATCTCATTAGTATTACATAGTTGATGAAAAGTAAACGTGGCCACAAGTCGTCCATCTTTGTGATAGATGACTTGATCACTATTTGATAGTGATTGACTTTCATGAAGGAAGATGTAATGGTTACCATGGGATAAAATAGGATCATATTGGGAGAGCGAATATTATCCCAAAGAGATCAATGATTTCCTATAAGGGTAACACACTTATGACAAAGTCCTCCTGGGCGAGCATTGAGTAGTTGCTTTTGTAATGGTATGTGCCTTGTCGAGAGCTCGGTCCGCGATACTATAGTGAAATGACTTCATGATTCTAATGAGTTTATAATTAATAGGTAAAAAGTCGAAACTTAATTATAAATCATTGGAGCCTCAACTACATATATCAAATCGGTCCCTCCTCAGCTCATTAAAACCAAAAATGATTATGTGTTTGAATAAAAAATGAACAGAATGAATGGAAAAGAGAAATGAAAAACATTTAGAAATGGTTATGGTTTTCTCCGAAATGGAAAAATGGAATCATTTGGAAATAAATGTAGTTTTGAAAATAGAAATGAAAATGAAAAGGAAAATTTGCAATCCTATATAGGGCTACTTAAAAAATGATGGAAGAATGATTTTATGTTTTTGGATTGTTTTAAAGCCTAAAAATAAAGATAAATCATTCAATCTTGAGTGAAAATGTTGAGTTGTGGCATTTTGAACGAATTTTTGAGAAATTTTACTGAGGTAAAATCGTGAAAATTTTATCGAGGGTAAAATTGTCAAAATTACATTGAAATCGATTAGGATGATAAATTTATTTCATTTGAAAATATTAAATTTTATTTTGGGAAATAGAAAAACTAAATCGAGTTGGATTACACTACAGTACTAGGCCAAAAGGCCCAAAGTACTAAATAATTGGACAAAAATGTGAGAGGCCCAAAACCCTCATATAACATGAAGGGAGCGATAACCCTAGTAGCAATAGGTGAGTCGCTCATCCCTCTCCTACTCTAAGTGGGATGTTATTTTTCTATTTAAAATTAAACCTCTACAACTCTAGGGTTCTACCTTCTTCCTATAAATAGATGGCATCGATAGAGCTATTAGCACAACTTTTGAGACATTGTTATTTTGCCAAAAAATAAAGAGGATTTATTCTCCAATTATAAACATATTTTTCAGAAGAACAATTTTACCGGCTTCTATTAAAGAGGAGAGAATTTTTATTTTCACATCAAAAGGAAAAAGAAACATTTTCTAGTTGATAAATCGAAATAGTAACATATTTTAATCCCACATTTAGCATACTTTTGGATGATTTTTCCCTTTAATTATGGAAATATGTGCTCCTAATCCTTTGTTTTCATGTTTTATACTCAGTAGAGCACCGAAGGATGAAAAGAACAAATAACGGGTCGAAAACGGAGAAAATGGGCCAAAGCATAAAATCCACACGGCCTGGGCACAAGACCACATGACCGTGCCTCGTGAGAAAAGTCAAACACTGCTTGGACCTCGAAATACATGGTCGTGCCTCATCAACAGATTGACCACACCGCAACAATTTACACGTGTGCATGGGCATGTCTCTCGTCAGAAATAAGAATTCTATTCGATTAGGTACTTAGAGGCAAAGAAATATATTCCAAAAGCCTATATAAAGACCCTAGAGGCCAACCTTTAAGGGCTGCACTAGGCCAAAGAGTCGAGCCAGAGAGCTTAAATTCGTGGATTTATTCAAGAAAGCCGCTTGATTCATCTCAAAAGCCGTGATCATACTCAAGACGGAGGATCTCTCTCAATTCCTTCATGGGTTTTAGGATTTCTTATATTTTGTTTTATCTTTTCTCACTGAGATGTTTTTTTACAATTATGAACTAAACCTCAAATACTTGAGGGGGATAAAACCTAAGACGGATCTTATTATTGTTATCCTGAACGAATGATAAATATTTGAGTTGTTCTTAACTATGTGTTCTTAATCCTTGTTTTGATATTTCGAATATTGAATGGTGACATGGTATGTGTCCCTATATCCTTAAAATTGTGCAAGCAAGATCTCAACACACTTAGTATATGGGTGTGACTTGCCGTATGACCCAAGTCGGAGAGTTAAACAGGCACAGACACGGGTTGGGACACACTGTGTCCCTATTTCGAATGCCCACACGGTCGTATGTCCCCTATAACTTTGAAAATTTTCAATGTTTTCCAATTTTTTTGAATATTTGATTTAGTCCCGACTTGTTTCTAATGTGTATTTTAGGCCTCGAAGGCTTATATAAGGGACAATATGTTTGTTTTCGGTTGGTTTATGATATGACTATGATATGATGTGAAATGTTTGAAATTTTTGTCTATTTGTTCTGTAAACTCCGATAATGCTCCGTAACCTTGTTCCAGCGACAGATTCGGGTTAGGGGTGTTAGTATATTTTCCTCACATGGTTTTTGCATGTAAAAACAAAATAGAAACAAATAATGCTTATTGATTGTCTAAATTTTTAACTATTACTAAGCGGTATTACATGGTCGAAAACTAGTAAAAAAAGACAACTTGTATTAGTAGACGAACCTAAATATGTCCTTAGTCTAATCAGAAATGAGCAAACCAATTGAAAGACTAATGTGTAATCTATCAAGTCCAATTGGGAGATGCATTGTCTTGGGCACAAAGCGAACGACTCCTAGAAAATAGAGACATATATGTGATTGATTGGACTGATAGTATATTGGACAGGACCCAAGCAGAATAGATCTTGAATCTATTTATGAATTTATTCACTTGTGACATTCATAGTGTAACATACTTAAATCCTGAGTAGATGGCGGACTATGTATGCGTGACTCATACACTTTGAGGTAAGTAAAAGCCTAAGTTCAAATAGGTAAGGAACTGAAAGCTGGTGCGTTGGGTGTACGACTTCTGTAGTATGTAACATCATTCTCAATAGTGGAATTCATAACCCAAAACATGGGTAAATGATATCATCTCATTAGCATTACATAGTTGATGAAAAGTAAACGTGGCCACAAGTCGTCCATCTTTGTGATAGATGACTTGATCACTATTTGATAGTGATTGACTTTCGTGAAGGAAGATGTAATGGTTACCAAATAGGATCATATTGGGAGAACGAATATTATCCCAAAGAGATCAATGATTTCCTATAAGGGTAACACACTTATGACAAAGTCACTGGACGAGCATTGAGTAGTTGCTTTTGTAATGGTATGTACTTGATGAGAGCTCAGTCACGATACTATAGTGAAATGACTTCGTGACTAAATGAGTTTATAATTAATAGGTAAAAAGTCAAAACTTAATTATAAATCATTGGAGCCTCAACTACATATGTCTAATCGGTCCCTCCTCTAGCTCATTAAAACCAAAAATGATTATGTGTTTGAATAAAAAATGAACAGAATGAATGGAAAAGAGAAATGGAAAACATTTAGAAATGGTTATGGTTTTCTCCGAAATGGAAAAATGGAATCATTTGGAAATAAATGTAGGTTTTCGAAAATAGAAATGAAAATGAAAAGGAAAATTTGCAATCCTATATAGGACTACTTAAAAAAATGATGGAAGAATGATTTTATGTTTTTGGATTGTTTTAAAGCCTAAAAATAAAAATAAATCATTCAATCATAGTGAAAATGTTGAGTTGTGGCATTTTGAACGAATTTTCTCGAAATTTTACTAGAGGTAAAATCGTCAAAATTTTATCGAGGGTAAAATTGTCAAAATTTTATTGAAGTCAGATTGGGATGATAAATTTATTTCATATGAAAATATTAAATTTTATTTTGGGAAATAGAAAAACTAAATCGAGTTGGATTACATTACAGAGTACTAGGCCAAAAAGGCCCAAGAAGTACTCGTAATTGGACAAAAATGTGAGAGAGGCCCAAAACCCCTCATATAACATGAAGGGAGTGATAACCCTAGTAGCAATAGGTGAGTCACTCATCCCTCTCCTACTCTAAGTGGGATGTTATTTTTCTATTTAAAATTAAACCTCTACAACTCTACAAGGGTTCTACCTTCTCTTCCTATAAATAGATGGCATCGATAGAGCTATTAGCACAACTTTTGAGACATTGTTATTCTACCGAAAAATAAAGAGGATTTATTCTCCAATTATAAACATATTTTTCAGAAGAACAATTTTACCGGCTTCTATTAAAGTGGAGAGAATTTTCATTTTCACATCAAAAGGAAAAAGAAACATTTTCTAGTTGATAAACCAAATAGTAACATATTTTAATCCCACATTTAGCATACTTTTGGATGATTTTTCCTTTAATTATGGAAATATGTGCTCCTAATCCTTTGTTTTCATGTTTTATACTCAGAGAGAACCGAGGATGAAAAGAACAAATAACGGGTCAAAACAGGATTGACCACTCTGCAACGATTTACACGGTGTGTAAGCCATGGGCATGTCTCTGTCAGCAGAAATAAGAATTCTATTTGGATTAGGGTACTTAGAGGAAAGAAATATATTCCAAAAGCCTATATAAAGACCCTAGAGGCCAACCTTTAAGGGGTGTTCAGATAGGCCAAAAGAGTCGAGCCAAGCGTTAAATTCGGGATTTATCAAGAAAGCCAGTTGATTCATCTCAAAAAGCCAGAATCATACTCAAGACGGAGGATCTCTCTCAATTCCTTCAGTGGGTTTTAGGGATTTCTTATATTTTGTTTTATCTTTTCTGCTGAGATGTTTTCTTTTACAATTATGAACTAAACCCTCAAATACTTGAGGGGGATAAAACCTAAGACGGATCTTATTATTGTTATCTGAACTGAATGATAAATATTTGAGTTGTTCTTAACTATGTGTTCTTAATCCTTGTTTTGATATTTCTGGAATATTGAATCAAGTGTGATGTACTTAGGTAGAGGAGGAAAAGACCCTGTCTAAGAGTATATCTAGCATAGTTAAGCAGAGTTGCTCGCATGCCTAGAGATAGGGTGACGAAAATCTGTCGGATTAGGGTCAAACCTAACATGGGAGTCCATAGATCGAATTAATGCAATTCTAGGGTTTTTAATTAGAAAGAGATTTCAATTAATCAACCTAGGGTTAGACGTTAGTAGCCTTGAAGAGAGGAATTAATATAACTTAGGGAATCCTACGGATCAAGTCAAGTGAATAAATCGTCTGGTTCAGAGTTAGATAACAAGTGAAGTCTAGGTGAATTCTTTCTCAGGTATTGTCCAAATCAATCGGTTTTTCTCAAGTCTTTTCCCCAATTTATTCTTTGTCTTAGTACCTTTAGTTTAGTTGAATAGTTAATTTTAGATTAGATAAAAATCCACTTAATTCTTAGGTTAAATAATAGAAAGAGAGTTAATATTAGTACTTTTGGTTCCTTTGGGTTCGACAATCCGGTCTTGCCGCTAGCTATACTACTATTCGATAGGTGCACTTGCCTCCATCGCTGCCTTAGTTAGTTTCGTGTTCGATCATTCTTTTATAAATTTTGAGACTCGAGATCATCACTAGTTCGTGTTTTGGTTCAATTGGTTCGAGCCCACACTCAAAGTAGTTCGTGGTACGAGAACAATGGAGAAGATCGTTTGGTTGAAAGCCAAAAAATATCAATGATTCACTTATCAAAAAAAGCAGGTGCGTATTCGATTAAGGTTTGTTGCTATAAATATCACAAACCAAGTTAGTTTTCAAAATTTTAATTTTTATTGTGCAAAAAACAATTTTCAAACCGGTTTTTTCCAACACATATGACTATATGTCATGCATTATAATAGATTTCTTTAAAGAGGATTTATTCTCCAATTATAAACATATTTTTCGAAGAACAATTTTACCGGCTTCTATTAAAGTGGAGAGAATTTTCATTTTCACATCAAAAGGAAAAGAAACATTTTCTAGTTGATAAACCGAAATAGTAACATATTTTAATCCCACATTTAGCATACTTTTGGATGATTTTTCCCTTTAATTATGGAAATATGTGCTCCTAATCCTTTGTTTTCATGTTTTATACTCAGTAGAGAACCAGAGGATGAAAAGAACAAATAACGGGTCAAAAACGGAGAAAATGGGCCAAAACATGAAATCCACACGGCCTGGGCACAAGACCACACGACCGTGCCTCGTGAGAAAAGTCGAACACTGCTTGGACCTCGAAATACATGGTCGTGCCTCATCAACAGGATTGACCACTGCCTGGCAACGATTTACACGGGTGTGTGCCATGGGCGTGTCTCTGTCGCAGGAAATAAGAATTCTATTTGGATTAGGGTACTTAGAGGTAAAGAAATATATTCCAAAAGCCTATATAAAGACCCTAGAGGCCAACCTTTAAGGGGGTGTTCAGATAGGCCAAAGAGCCGAGCCAAAGCAGTCAAATTCAGGATTTACTCGAAGAAAGCCAGTTGATTCATCTCAAAAAGCCAGAATCATACTCAAGACGGAGGATCTCTCTCAATTCCTTCAGTGGGTTTTAGGGATTTCTTATATTTTGTTTTATCTTTTCTGCTGAGATGTTTTCTTTTACAATTATGAACTAAACCCTTAAATACTTGAGGGGGATAAAACCTAAGACGGATCTTATTATTGTTATCTGAACTGAATGATAAATATTTGAGTTGTTCTTAACTATGTGTTCTTAATCCTTGTTTTGATATTTCCAGAATATTGAATCAAGTGTGATGTACTTAGGCAGAGGAGGAAGAGACCCTGTCTAAGAGTATATCTAGCATAGTTAAGCAGAGTTGCTCGTGCGCCTAGAGATAGGGTGACGAAAATCTGTCAGATTAGGGTCAAACCTAACATGGGAGTCCATAGATCGAATTAATGCAATTCTAGGGTTTTTAATTAGAAAGAGATTTCAATTAATCAACCTAGGGTTAGACGTTAGTAGCCTTGAAGAGAGGAATTAATATTACTTAGGGAATCCTACGGATCAAGTCAAGTGAATAAATCGTTTGGTTCAGAGTTAGATAACAAGTGAAGTCTAGGTGAATTCTTTCTCAGGTATTGTCCAAATCAATCGGTTTTTCTCAAGTCTTTTCCCCAATTTATTCTTTGTCTTAGTACCTTTAGTTTAGTTGAATAGTTAATTTTAGATTAGATAAAAATCCATTTAATTCTTAGGTTAAATAATAGAAAGAGAGTTAATATTAGTACTTTTGGTTCCTTTGGGTTCGATAATCCGGTCTTGTCGCTAGCTATACCATCGCTCTGGTAGGTGCACTTGCCTCCATCGTTGTCTTAGTTAGTTTCCAGGTTCGATCATTCTTTTTATAAATTTTTGAGACTCTGACAGACGATCACTAGTTCTGTGTTTTGGTTCAATTGGTTCGAGCCCACACTTAAAGTAGTTCGTGGTACGAGAACAATGGAGAAGATCGTTTGGTTGAAAGCTGAAAAATATCAATGATTCGCTTATCAAAAAAAGCAGGTTCGTATTCGATTAAGGTTTGTTGCTATAAATATCACAAACCAGGTCAGTTTTTAAAATTTTAATTTTTTATTGTGCAAAAAAACAATTTTCAAACCGGTTTTTTTCCAACACATATGACTATATGTCATGCATTATAATAGATTTCTTTAAAGGGAAAATGTTTTCGAAGAAAACAACATCTTTAGATTCACAAATAGAATGATCATGTAAAGACATAAATATATATGCCACATTGTTTAAAGCATAACCAATAAAAATTGCATCAAAAGTTTTAGACCCGATGATGTTATTTTTAAAAGTAGGTAGACCTACTTTAGCTAAGCACCCCCACACTTTCAAGTATTGCAAATTAAGGGCATAACCTTTCCATAATTCATATAGGGTGCAAAAAGTACGACCTCCCCCCCACATATTATCAAGCAAGCTAAAACTTAGAAGTAAGGCATTCATCATTTCTTTTAAAGTTCTATTCTTTCTTTCAGCTATGCCATTTTGTTGTGGAGTATAAGGGGCAGTGGAATCATATATTATGATGTGTTTCTCACATACTTGTTTCTCACATACTTATCTTTGAAAAATAAATCAAAGAGGTTGTTAGCCATATGGCTAAACATGTGACCTCTGGCCAATTTGTTTTCTTTTTCGAACTTGGCCTTAGTGGCGTCGGGATCTGTAGGAATAGAGGTAGAGTCTCCAACTTGTTCGATGGTGGGAGGATTGAACAAGACATAGTCTACTTCGGGTTGTTCAAAGAATATCACCATTATTTGTGCATCGGTAGTTGGTTTCGTGCAATGGTTTGAGTTTGGACAGATCAAGGATGTAGCGAGAGACATTGTTTCTACAGTGGTAGGAATCACTTTTAAATTGTTGGATAATTATTATTGCAAAACAAAGTCGTTAGCACTGACAAGTACAAATAATAAGGGAACAATAAATAAATATGGCATCGTGGATAACCACTACCTTAGAAGTGATTTCACCCTAATCGGTATGATCAGAAATGGACGTCACCCCCAAGGTTAACAAAGTTCTTCCAAATTCGTACACCTGAATGAAGAAGATATAAAACAATTGGTTTTGCTCTTCTTAAGTTTACGAGAAATAAGATGAAAAATAATTTTTAAGGTGGTCAGAAAAATAAAACTACACTAGGATCAATTCCAAGAAAAGTTTGGAGGGGTCACAGACGGTCCCGTTTAAAACCCACACTTTTAGACAAAACTTCCTCTAATTTAATTTTTAGTAAAATAATAAAGAATGATGGGGAGACGAGAAGAGTGATAAAGGCTCTGATTTTTGTTGTGTGAAATATGAGAAAGATAGCTTTCTATTTATAGGGTTCTCAAAAGGGCAAAATGGTCCAAAAAATTAAATGACCATATTGCAATGGTTAGATTCCAACAGTCATATGACCATATCGTAATGGTTAGATTCCAACGACTATATTGTAACGATCATATTTTTGCATTACCAACAATACTAGAGCATACATTCTTCAGTTGATGGAATATATGTTGGTACTAAAAAAATATGCCAATTTGGTTTATATCATGTATCTCCATTGTTGTCAAATTTTGAAATGGTTTGTATATATAACTGGGTTTATGGTTAGACAAGCATATACAAAATATTATGTAAGGCAAATAAAGTATTATATCATGTATCTCCATTGTTATCAAATTTCGAAATGGTTTGCATATATAATTGGGTTTGTGGTTTGACAAGCGTATACAAGATATAAAGTATCTACCATATGATAGTTTCTCATTTACATGATTTAAATAACCAGATTCTTGGAAATGTTGTACATGGTGAGTGTTGAAATAAGGGAAGGGTTTTATTTTGGTTTCTCCCATAATGTCTTATTATGAAATGATATCAATCAAATTCAAGATAAATTTATGACAAGATTTAAATTTGAATACTTAAATTTAAATTAATTTTATATTTTTCTTTCTAAAGCAAAAGTAAAATTAAATTCTCTCTGAATTAATAATTTATATCTATATATATATTGAAGTGTTTTGTTGAGTCAATGTCATCCATTAACAAGTCTCAATTCAATTGTAAATTTACTAAAAAATTATATTTTATAAAATAATAAGGAAGGTATTATTTTTTTCTAGTTTTATATAAAAAATACATGTGCATGATAAGATTTTAACTTGAACCTTATGCATTTATAAACTCATTTTACTATTTCAAAAGCCTCTTTTGATTATTATTATTTTATTAATTTGTCATATAATTTTTTTCGTCAACATCATTTAATTACCTTTTATTTAATTCTTAAATTAATTTATATAAGAATAACTTTCATTAATATTTTCAACCTACTAAAATTAAAATAGTATATCAAGTAAAAGATAATATGAATAACATGTACACTTAACATAAATCTCAAAGCAACTTCAAAGTTACTCAAATTGGCTCCAAAATAATAACTAATAAATTGAAATAAGTTGTAACTTAAATACCTAAATTACCCTAAATTTTTTCTTTCTACATAGGTTTCTTTAGGGTTGATTTTATTATTTCATATATAAACAAATCAAAATCTTAACAATTATGTAGTTATAGAAGAGGTGGCTTTATGATTATTAGTACATATGTGTTTAGGAGTAAGGTATTTTGTTTGGGATATTGTATATCACATTCATTTACTCAACTGGATAATAAGCAACTGTTCATGTAAAGTCGAAAAACAATGATCTTCAAGAGCATCCTGTTTGGAAAAATTGTGATTTCAAGTTCCATTTCAAACCCGAGCACACTTTTCTATTGTATTTTTATATCTGGTGATTACAAGTATGATTGGACGGTCCAAGATGCATGATTGGAAGGCATGGTAAATGATGGGCACAGTCCCCTCTTTCTTTTCGACTATTTTATGTAAATATTATTTTTTTTGTTAAGCAATTTTTTCTTTAGAAATTCAATTTGTTGTACAAAATTAGGAGACTATCATATGTTAGATCTCTATATATAAGATGCATGCAACTGGAATTAAGTTAAATATGATATGCTTAAATAAAGTATGTGGGTGTTTGTTACATAAATAATTACATTAAAAATGAATTTCATTTTATATTTCTATAAAAATACTAATATATCTTAATAGTGTGTTAGAGTAAAGAAGATAAGAAGAATTGTTTATTAATCTCATTGACTCCCTTGAATATGGTAATGAGGGTATTTGTAACGCCCTAAATTTTGGGGCTAGAAGTTTTGGGTTTGTGGTTAGGGTTAGAGAATTGGTGGTGCTATTAAGCTTAGTGGTGTGTTTAAGTATTAGAATGGGCCTACTGGTTTGGTGGTTGAGTGAGTGTTAGTGAACCTTTGGGTTCTGGGTTTGAGTTGCTGTGTACGCATTTTGGGAACCTTTTTATTATGTTTTATTTTGTTTAGTTTTAAGTTAATATTTCTTTTAATTATTTATTATTATTTTATTTTATTTTTTCTATTTTTCTTTTGTTGGACGTTTCTTCTTTTTTCCTCTTTCTTTTTCTTCTTTCTTTTTGGCCTTTGCTCTTTTATTTTTGCAAACGATTTATGCTGGGCATATTTCAAAGAATTTTGCTCTTCCGTAGTCAAAACAAGTGTGGGTTCTGTATCTCTTTCTATTTTAATTGCAAATTCTTCTTTGTCTTTACTAAATAGGTGTGGATGTTTGTAAACCTGCTAACCTCGATGTTGTATGATGCTTAGAATTGTGTGTTTTGGTATATTTTTGAATCATCGAGGGTTAGAGAGTGCTTCGGGGCTAGAAGCATATTTTTGGGGCTATTTTTAAGGTGGTTTCGTGGCTACTGGGGACTCCAAAAGGACGTGTGCCAGTTCACATGGCAGTGTGCTTTTGAGAATTAGGGTTTTTGGGCTGATTTCGATGCCACACGGCCTGGCCATATGGCCGTGTGGCCGATTTGGGGATTTTATCGCTTCTATCACGGTCGTGCCTCTCAGGCACACGAGCATGTGTGTTTGGGGATTAGGGTTTGAGTGATTTAGAGTCACACGCCCGTGTGACTAATTTGGGAATTAGGGATTCCATACGGGCGTGTGTTTCGGGACACACGACCGTGTCTGGTCTCATACGCCCGTGTCAGCCCTGTATTTGAATTTGTACAAATGGACAGAAAGTTACACGGCCTGTTTCCACGACCATGTCCCGAGTCCACACGAGCGTATGCTTAAGTCACACGGCTGTGTGCCTCTCTTTACACAGGCGTGTGCCACAGACACATGACCGTGTGCCCTTTTTTACACGGGCTTGTAATCTCCCACACGGCCTAAGCGTGTCCACACGGCCAGAGTACACGGGTGTGTGGCTCTAGGACACCTATTTTGATTCTATGTGTTTTGATATGAGCATTTGCCTGTGTGATTTGCCTTGGCTGATCTTTAGTCAGGGTGGTTAAGAATTACAATCTCGACTTCTGCCTGAGTGTATCTGTGATTGTCATATGAGATATTGAAACTGATATCTGTTCTGTTGGGTGTGTGTACATATCTATTTTGTCTGTATGTCTGATACTGTGACACGGTTCTATGAGATTGAATGCATACATGCATTTGCATAAATTATTTTGGGTCAGGTTGTGAAGAGAAGAAAGACTGTATCTGTTTTGATCTGGCAGTTTAACTGCAAGTTTTTACGTATAGCGATTTATTGCATCAGACCACTCTCGCATCGACTTTGTGCACTATTATCTCGATCTCGAAGTTTTCATCGCAACATGATGCATGACAATTAATTACCATATTGCACAAGATCTGACATACGCTAGCCCTATTGCGTATTATTATCTGGTGTGTAGGATTGGATGGGCCTTCCGAGGTCCTAATTGGTGTAATTGGTTGGATGAGCTTTAACAGCTCTTATGAGGTGTGATCGGGGGACAGAGAGGTGTGTTAGCTTGATGGGTAGGTTATATTTCTGACTGCATTTCATACGCATATTTTGTTTTTTCTGGGTGTAAGAATATCTGTCTGTGATCTGTTTATTTGAGCAACCTATGTAAGTGTTCTGTGTACTTGTTGTGCTCTATTTCGATTGCGTGCGGTGGTGTTAGGCCCTTGTTTGGTATCTATTTTTGCTCATGTCTGTAAGTCTGTTACACCGCTGAATTGAATTATGTGATTCTGCTTTTGGCCTTGATTCGAACTCACACTGAGCTCGAGTAACTCGCCCCCTCTTAGTGTTTCCCTTTCAGGTACCTTCTCTGAATTCTAACGCTGGACTCGGTGTGCGGAGGTCTCGAACAGTCTCGATGAAAATAAATTATTATCAGTTTACACTTTCAGTATCTATTTGATTATTTAGTTTTGGAAATGTAAGATCTTATTAATCTGTTGTACAAATTTTGAGTTAAGTTTAAATCGTTTTTACTCCGCTTATATATACATATATTATCTTAGCTGAAATTTTACTGAGTGGTTTTAAACGATTAAGTATTATGATTCGACATGGAAATTGTTTGTAAAAAAATTTACCTACGATCACTTCGGTGATCAATGTAGCATCCGAGATTTGGTTTAAACTTCTAGGCCGGGTTTAGGGTGTTATAGTATTTAATTCAATCAGATAATAGCTAACAGCTAACATCTAACTATTTTGTTTAACAACTATCTAACTCCTTTAACTAATTGCAACAGTAATAGTAACTGATGAAATACTCATAACATGCCCCGTGCTTGTTGACTTTCTCTCCCTTCTGTAACTTCATGACTCTTGGTAAGAACTTTAAGCTAACTCTTGAGCTTGTTGAACAATCCTGCTGATAATGGTTTCGTCAAGATGTCTACAATCTGATCTTGACTAGGTACATAACCCACTTGAAGAGTTCCTTTTGTGACTTTCTCCCTCACAAAGAATAAATCCAACTCGACATGTTTGAATTTAGAGTGCATAACAGGATTCCCTGCTACTACAACAACAGCTAAACTATCACACTACACTAATGCCTTACTTTTAACTGGAACATATAGTTCGGATAACAAGGACTTAATCCAGACCATTTCTGCAGTGACATGAGCAATACTTATGTATTCTGCCTTAATTGTAGACTTGGAGACCACTTGATGTTTTTTGAACTCCAGGAAACTGGATTCCCTCTAAGAAACACGCAATAGCCTGAAGTTGACCGGCAATCATCACCATCTGATCCCCAACTTGCATCTAAATATCCTTCGAGCAAAAATTTCAAGGTTCGAGTGAACCTTAATCCATGATCCAAAGTACTCTATAAATAACGCAAGACTCTTTTGACAGCTTTAAAGTGAAGATCCAATGGCTTGTGCATAAACTGACATACTTTGTTCACAGAGAAGGCAATGTCTGGTCTAGTAATCACAACATATTGTAGAGCACTAACTATGCTTCTGTAAAGATGTTCATCTTCAATAGGACTACCTACATGAGACAAATAACAAGTAGTTACCATCTGTAGGAGAGCCGTTCGATCTGTCCATAGAGGCCCTTCGAAGTAGATTAAGAATGTATTTTTTTTGGATAAGAAAAAAACCATCTTGAGTGTAGTTAACTTAAATGCCCAAGAAGTAGCTCAACTTCTTTAAGTCTTTCAAAGAGAATTGAACATCGAGTTCCTTAACAAACTAATCGATGGCACAAGAGTTAGTCCCAGTGACAATAATGTCATCCACATATACTAGAACATAGAGCAACTGAGACCTCGTACGATGAATAAAAAGGGAATTATCAGCTTTTGATATATCAAATTTGGTAGTTAAAAAAAATTCATTCAGCTTGTGAAACCAAGCCCGAGATGCTTACTTGAGGCCATACAAAGCCTTTCTTAACTTGCATACCAGTTATTGACCATTACTCCCTTAGTGTTCAAAACCTGGTGGTTGCACCATGTAAATTTCCTCATGCAGATCACCATTCAAGAAGGCATTATTGATGTCCACTTGCCTGAGAGACTAGCCCAAGGAAACAGCCAGTGCCAGAACCACTTTAATCGTCGTTGGTTTGACCATGGGACTAAATGTCTCCTAAAAATCAATGCCTGCCTCTTGGAGGTGACCCTTAACCACCAGCCTAACTTTTTATCTAGCCACCAAGCCATCAACATTTCTTTACTTTAAAAACCCACTTACAACCTACGGCTTTACGACCTGAGATAAGGGCATAAGATCCCAAGAGTGATTGGAGAGTAAGGCATCATATTCTATTTGTGCAGCTACTTTCCAAGCAGGACTTTAGAATGCTTCTGTAATAAATATTGTCTCTTTCTCAGTCAGAACAGATAAGAACACCTTAGGTTTTGAAAATGCCATTTTTTGACTGAGTTTGCATAAAATGTGAATTCACAAATGAACCAGACCTTTCAAAACGATCAGACTGATCACATGAAGCAGGAATACAAGCTACTGCTGATAGTTCTGCATGTTGACCTGTAGAAGAAGATTGAGCAATAGCAGTTGAATTGGAAGACGAACTCACATTAGAAGAAGCCTGAGGCAAACCTGCCATAGGAAAATCCCTGGTTGACTCTAATAAAGGAGTGAAGTTATCAACCGGAGGAGAAGTAGCTACAACCATAGGAACATGCGACCGTTGATGTAAAGATATGGTGGAGCCCAAGGTAGAACGTGAAGAAAAACCATTCTAAGAGGGAAATTGTGATTTATCAAAAATAACATGTCGAGAGACGAAAATTTGACCATCTTCATCAAGGCACTTATAGCATTTTTATTAGTACCAACTCCAAGAAAGACACACAGTTTGGATCAAAACTGAAGTTTGTGTTGATGGAAATGCCTCAAATAAGGGAAACAAGCACAACCAAACACCTTTAGTTGGGAATAAACAAATTTAGCTTTGTAAAGCTTCTCATAAGGACAACTCCTTTGTAGGACAAGAGTGGGTAACTTGTTGATCAAATGAACAACATGAGCAAAAGCATATGACCAAAATTCCGAGGCATAGATGCTTGAGCCAAGAGGGTGAGTCCTTTGTCTACTATCTGTCTATGCTTTCTTTTAGCAACACCGTTCTGTTCAGATGTATGAGGGCACGTAACCTTATGTTAGACGCTAAGCCGAGAGAGCTCATTCGAAAGAGATCGATACTCTCTCCCCCAGTCACTTTGAAACATTTTATAGAACAACCAAATTGAACCTGAACCAATTTCTGCAAATGAAAAAAAAAAGCTGAAAACTTCAGACTTAGTCTTAAGAAAGTACAACCAAGTATACCTACTTTGCATGTTAACGAAGGAAACATAATAGAGGAAACTATTGGATTCTATATGTGCTGGTCCCCAAACACCAGACACAACTAATTCAAAAGGTAAAGAGTACATTGTTTTTGAAGAGCTGAAAGGCAATTTGTGAGCTTTGCCTAATTGACAAGCTGAACATACATGAGGTAAATTGTAACATCCTAAAATTTGTGTATCAGTTGGTAGCTTGTGTTAGCTCGGGTAGTATTGTTTGTGTGCTTAGCATGGCCTAGTGAAGGCTTGATTTTATTTATGAAGCTAGAATAATTCTTGGTTTTTAAAAAAAAAAAATTAATGAAGTGAACTAGGTGATCTTGACACTTAAGATAATTTAAGTATTAAATTCTAACACATGAGGAGTAAGTGGCAAGATGGCTATGATGCATGACAGGTTACATGAGGGTAGAGGTTCGAGTAGCATGAATTGCATTGGAAGATTTTATTTTTATGCACCTTTGCTATAAGTTTCGGCCAAGTTATGCATTTGGTAAGTTGGACTTTATAATTTTTGGCAAGTTGAATGATAGTTTAGGCAAGCTTGAACTTTGGGAAAGGAATCTTAAGGTTTATGGAAGGATGGGGGGGACATAAGGCTTGGCTTAAGGAAGTTGTTTTGGAAACTATTCCAAGGCCATTAGTGCATGAATGTGGACGGCATGTGTGGCTAGGGGGTGGCCGAATGTTGATAGGAAGTTTGGGGGGGGAATAGTTGGCCAACTTAAGCATTTTGTGCATCATTTGGCATTTTTCTCTTCCTCTCAAAAAAAACTCCCTCTTTGGCCGAATGTACCTTAGGCATTTTGAGAAATTTTGCATTTGATTTAGCTCTCATTTGTGTTTGAACCAAATACTATTTTCTTTCTCTCATTTTTTTCCTTTTGAAACCGAAACCATATTTTGCATTTTTGTGCACTTTTCTTTTAGGCAAACTAGGTGCTTGGCCGAACCTTTTTTCTCCCATCTCTTTCTTTTCTTTCTTTTGGCAATTGTTCAAAACCACATTTTCTTTTCACTTCCTCTTGGCCGAATTTTCCTCCTTCCCAAATTCCATTTCTTCTTGGCTTAAGAAAGTTGTTTTGGAAACTATTCCAAGGCCATTAGTGCATGAATGTGGACGGCATGTGTGGCTAGGGGGTGGCCGAATGTTGATAGGAAGTTTGGGGGGGAATAGTTGGCCAACTTAAGCATTTTGTGCATCATTTGGCATTTTTCTCTTCCTCTCAAAAAACTCCCTCTTGGCCGAATGTACCTTAGGCATTTTGTGAAATTTTGCTTTTGATTTAGCTCTCATTTGTGTTTGAAGCAAATACTATTTTCTTTCTCTCATTTTTTTCCTTTTGAAACCGAAACCATATTTTGCATTTTTGTGCAATTTTCTTTTAGGCAAACTAGGTGCTTGGCCGAACCTTTTTTCTCCCATCTCTTTCTTTTCTTTCTTTTGGCAATTGCTCAAAACCACATTTCCTTTTCACTTCCTCTTGGCCGAATTTTCCTCCTTCCCAAATTCCATTTCTTTTGCATTTGCTCAAAGTTATAAACATCCATTTCCATTCTATTTTCTTTTTCTATTTTCTTCTTTCTTCCATTTCCGAATCATCCTTCTCCTATTTCATTTTTCACTTTCGTTTTCTTTTCTTTTTACTCCGCCATAGCCGAATCTTCTTTCTCTCTTTTGGGGTTATTTGGCCGAATATTATCAAAGGTAGATTCTCTTTGGTTTTCTTCAATCGATTTTAGAAGATAGGTAAGTATTCATGACCGTATCTTCTTTATTTCTTTCTTTTTTCTAAATCATTTTCTTGGACAAAGGTTGAATCCTTGGGCATTTGTTTGCAAAGTTCTAATCATTATTAGGAATCGATCATTCTTTTAGGCTCTTTGGGATTTTGGAAGCAATCGATCTAAGCCTTACTTTCTAGCAATCGGGTTGGTAAGTCAAGTGGTAAGGATTCATGATTCATTATTCTTTTGAGGATGAAAAGCCTAAGACTATTGGGATTAAGATATGATGTTGGCCGAATGGTCTTGATTAAAGTGTTGTGGTTTGGCCGAATGTAGGACAAAGTGATCTAGTGCGGTAGATCGGATCTTTGGATGTTAGTAATTGCGTTGGTGAAAGGTGTGTACCTTACACACTTTATAATTCGGTTATGTATATGTTTATGTAATATTAATTTACTAATCATATTATCAAAGTGGAAAACGATGAGATCTTGATATGATACCATGATGGTATAAATAAGGATTCGTAAGTCCGTTTCGATATGATATTAATATATGTGGATTGATATCATGATTTACGATTTTATGTGTAATATGATCATATCAAAGTATGATGGCATGATTTATACTTTACATATATATATTGGTTTGGGAATATGAGTGGAGGGGGAAGGATTTGATATCCGTGTCTTTGGACACCATGGGTTTGGCACCTCCAGTGATTTGGTATCACATTTGTGTCTTTGGGACACCAGAGGTTTGGCACCTCATAGCGACTCGTCCCTGTGGTCTAGCATCACCGTGGGTTGGCCCCACTTTTGAGATATGGAATTGTCGCCAGTGATTTGGTATCACACGTGGGTTGGCCCTACAGATGGATTATTCGTGACTTTGAGTCACCAGTGATTTGGTATCACATTTTTTGGATGTCGTGACTTTGGGTCACCAGTGGTTTGGCACCACCAGTGGTTTGGTACCACACGGGGTAGAAAAAAAGTTAAGGATGGTTAGGTTGGGTGCATTATATATAATATATATGTTGCTTGATTATAAATTGTGTAAAAATGTTGCATTAATCGGGAAGGATTTATGCCTTGAGTCTTGGTGACTCACCTTCTCCTTATCATTTCGGTGATTCGTGAGATCGCGGATGAGGAGCCGGATGAACTCGAGGAGGCCATGCGATAAAAATTTGATTTTACATGAACTACGATTTGGGGTACTTTAGTTATTTTAATTTGGTTTTTGTTTTATTTTGGGTTTGTAATAAGGCCTCTTTAATTATGTTTTTGGATTATTTATATGCTTTGGATATGTTTTAAATATGGCTTATAAATTATTTGCTTAATTTAATAATTGAGCCCAAAGGTTTTCTAAAATAATAAAAACATAATGGTTTTAAAATCTTACCATCGGGTAATATAAATAGTTTGATAGTAAAATATAGATTAAGTGTTTTCTACAATTTTAATGATTTCCAAATATTAAGTTTCTACATTCAAAATGCAAATGGTTTTCAAAGTATTAATTGAGTTTTCTTAAAATGAAACAAATGTTTTCTAGCCTATGATTTATCCACTTAGTAATAAAAGCTTTATTATGGAATTTCAAAGTAAATTTTTAATTTTAACTTATTAAACATCTGATTTCTACAAATATAGAATTTCAAAGAGTTTTTCACAAAGATTTAATTGTTATTCGATTCTTTTTCAAAATATTTTCCTCAGTGACATACCAGATTCGGTCGTGGCGTATTGACTGAGTTTGGGGTGTTACAAATTGGTATCAGAGCCAAGTTCAAAAGCTCGACTGTGGGCCCAAGGCCCAAAATGATTTAAAGTATAGTTTTAAAATGTTTTTGTTTAAAATTATATGGTTGGAAAAGCATGGCACCGAGTCTCCGGCACCTATCCGCCCGAGTAAGTACTTCAAATTGTTGATTTTTGATATGATGATGGTATGATTGTATAGTAGTAGGAACTACTCTAGAGACCCAAAACTATAGGTTGGATGTACTCGCGAAACAACCTCTTATTAAAACTATTCATTAAACTGTGTTTTAAAAATAGTGGCATAATGACTAATACATAAAATTTTTTTAAATCAGCTAAGTCAAGACTTTAGACATGAGCACTCGAGGTCGAGGTCGTGTTATGCGTGGACACGGTAGGGGTAGGATGGCTGTGTCTGAGCCAGTAAGGTCGGGTCAAGGATCCGAGAATGAGGTACCACCACCCCCACCACCAGCGGTTGGAGTTGAGTTTCAGGATCAAACGGGGGACGACGCAGTTGTCTTAAGCAATGCCGAGAGTTCTTGAGAGAGAATGGAATAGGTGGAGGCGCGGAGCTCAAAATCAGACTGAGCGACTCGAGCCAATGGAGCCAAGTATTTTGAGGTGTTTGGTGTAGCTCCCCAAGACGCCAATATTGGCTAGAGGCGATGAGCGAATCATGGATGACTTAGACCGAATCTTGAGGAAAAGTCGAAAGGGATAGTGCCACTTCTTCGGGATGAGTCATATCAGTGGTGGCTCACGGTGAGGAATAGTGCTGCGGCGGAGGATCTCACTTGGGACTATTTTAAGGCAGTGTATCAAAAGAAATATATTGGGTCCATTCACGTTGATGCTGTGATGTAAGGCATTTTGAGTTTGGTCCAAGGGAGTAAGTCCGTATCAGGATATGAGGCTGAGTTCTTAAGATTGAACCGTATCTTTGGAGGTATTGTGGCTTCGGAGCACGAGCATGTGTCCAGTTCGAGAATGGTTTAAGAGATGAGCTGAGGTTGCTGATTGCTCCACATCAGGAGCGAGAGTTTACTGCGTTGGTTGAAAAGACTAAGATTGCTGAGGGAATAAAAGAATCTGTAAAGCAGAATCACGACAGGAATAAACATAAGAGAAGTTTTAGATCATCCGGGTCAGTCGGTAATTCTCAAAAGAGGGCTAGTCAGAGTGGGCCGAATCAATCTAGGAGGCTTTATCGCTAATCAAGGACCAAGACAAAGTAACCGATGTGGAAAATATCATTGGGGCGAATGTTGGACCGGAGGAAAGGATGTTTCGAGTGTAGCTCATTTGGATCATCGTGTGAGGGATCGCCCACGTAAGCAAGCCAGAATCACCGAGGTCAAGGTCGTGCTCGGCCGAGAAAGGAGGGACCGTCACCACATAGAGGTCGTGGTAATGGTAGAGGTAGTAATGGTTCTGGTCGAGGCTGCGGAGCATCGGGCAGAGGTGCAAGTAACACTGAGGCAAGACAACCTGGTTTAGTGTATGCTGCGAGACATCGAGAGGAGGGCGATACACCGGATGTCATCACCGGTACGTTCTTAATCTTTGGTGTTTCATATAATGCTTTGATAGATGTGGGTTCGACACATTCTTATGTTGCTAGTAGTATAGCAGAGACCATGAACTTAAACTCTGTGGATCGCTTCAGGAGGATGATAGTACTTAGTCCTCTAGGTCACTCTGTAGAAGTTAATAAGTCAGATAGGGATGTACCCTAGAACTTCAAGGGTAGTATTTGTGGCTAATCGATGGAACCGCCGTTTGGGGAGTTTGATCGATTCTTGGGATGGACCTGGTTGGTCAAGTACCGTGCACGTTTGGATTCTTGCGCTAAGTTTATGGTTTTGAAGACGGTGAGGAGAAGAGGTGGTTATGATAGGTAATAGAAGAGATTATCTATCCAATGTGGTATCTGCGCTGAAAGTCGTGAAGATGGTCGGGAAGGCTATGAGGCATATGTAGTCCATGTGTGCGTTGGAAGCTAAAGAATCTCTGTGGGAATGTTCGAATCAAAGGAATATCTTGACGTATTTCCAAAAGAACTTTCGGACCGCTTTGGATCTTGAAGTCGAATTGAATAGATCTCATTATCTTAACGGCGCCAGTGTCTATAGCTCCGTATAGGATGGCACCGAAGGAATTAGTGGAATTGAAGGCTTAGATTCAAGAGCTGTTGGATCGAGGTTTTATTCGACCAAGTGTTTTGCCTTGGGGAGTGTCGGTACTTTTTGTCAAGAAGAAGGATGGTACGATGCGGATGTGTATAGACTACCGCCAGTTGAATAAGCTGACTATCAAAAATAAGTATCCCTTACCGAGGATAGATGACTTGTTTGATCAGCTTAAAGGAGCAGTGGTTTTCTCCAAGATTGATTTAAGGTCTGGATATCATCAGCTAAAGGTGAAAGAGGCTGATATCCATAAGACGGCATTTCGCACTCAGTATGGGCACTACGAGTTTCTGGTAATGCCTTTTGGATTGACTAACGCCCCGGCAGCTTTCATTGACATGATGAATCGAGTATTTTAGCAATTTTTAGATCAGTTTGTTGTAGTATTTATAGACGATATTTTGGTATACTCCAAGTCAGAGGAGGAGCATGATGTGCATTTGCGAGTAGTGTTGCAGATTCTGAGGGAAAAGCAGCTATATGCCAAATTTAGTAAGTGCGAGTTCTGGCTTAGGGAGGTGACTTTCTTGGGTCACGTTGTATCAGCTGAGGGTATTAGAGTGGATCCTCGAAAGATTGAGGCAGTATTGGACCGGAAGCCGCCTAAGTCGAAGGGTGAGATTCGAGTTTCCTAGGTCCGGCGGGTATTACCAAGATTTGTAGAGGATTTTCTTTGATAGCAAAGCACTGATGACCAAGTTGTTGAGAAAAGGAGTTCCATTTGTGTGGACCGAGAAGCAGCAAGAAAGCTTCGACAAGTTGAAGAAGATTTCGATCAAACTCGGTTTTGATTCAACCCGAGTGCAAAAAATTCACGGCCATCGTGATGCATCACATACTTGGTTTGGGATGTGTCGATGCGTCTGAAGGAAAGGTAGTGGCTTATGCATCTCGATAGTTGAGACCTCATGAAGTTAATTATCCGACGATGACTTGGAATTAGCTGCAGTGGTTTTACTCAAGATTTGGAGACACTATTTGTAACGGAGAGAAGTCGATAGTCTACACGGATCACAAGAGTCTAAAGTATCTTTTGACTCGTAAAGATTTGAATTTGAGGCGCCGCAGATGGATTGAATTGTTGAAGGACTACGATCGCTCGATTGAGTATCATCCGCAAGGCTAACATGGTGGCGTACGTTGAGCCGTAAGGTTGTATCGCACTTAAGATCGATGTTTGCTCGTCTTAGTTTATACGATGATGGGAGTCTTTTGGCAGAATTACAAGTCAAGCCAACTTGGTTAGAGCAGATCAAGAAAAAACAGTTAGAGGATGATGGTTTGAATGATCAGAGGTTGCAGGTTCAGAATGGTGGTTTAGAGAATTATAGTTTGTCCAGTGATGGAGTGTTGTATTTTCAAGGGAGAACTTGTATGCCGAAAGATGTTGAGTTGAGGCAAAGGATTCTTCGGGACGCACATAGCTGCCCATACGCTATGTATCCTGGAGGTAGCAAGATGTATCGGGATTTAAGAGAGCAATTTTGGTGGCCAGGCCTGAAGCGAGAGGTAACTGAGTTTGTGGGTAAATGTCAGACGTGTCAGCAGGTCAAAGTCGAGCATCGCCATCATTCTGGATTACTTCAGCCAGTGAAAATTCCACAGTGGAAGTGGGAAAGGATCACTATGGACTTTGTTAGTGGATTACCTCTTACGCCTAGTAAGAAGGACTCAGTTTGGGCGATTGTGGATCGTCTGACTAAGTCAGCACATTTCATTCCAGTAAGGGTGGATTACTCGCTTCATAAGTTAGCTAAGTTGTATGTGGCGGAGATAGTGAGGTTGCACGTGTACCAAGTGTCAATCATCTCGCATGAGATCCTAGATTTACGCCGAGGTTTTGGAGAGCGTTACATCAGGCTTTGGGTATGCGGTTGGATTTCAGTACCGCATTTCATCCACAGTCTGACGGGCAGTCGGAAAGGGTCATTCAGATTTTAGAGGATATGTTGAGAGGTTGTGTTTTGGACTTCAGAGGTAGCTGGGAAGAGTTTTTGCCATTAGCTGAGTTCGCATACAACAATAGTTATCAGGCAAGCATTAAGATGGCACCATATGAGGCGTCGTATGGTAGAAGGTATCGCACACCTACATGCTAGATGAGTTGGGTGAGCGTCAGATGTTAGGACCAGAGTTGGTTGCTGAAACTGAGGATAAGGGTAAGTTGATTCAGGCTCGTCTGAAAGAAGCTTCGGATAGGCAGAAGTCTTATGCCGACCTCAAGCTGAGGGATATAGAGTTTGCTGTGGGTGACAAGGTCTTTCTGAAGGTCTCGCCATGGAAGAAAGTGTTAAGATTTGGGAGAAAAGGCAAGTTAAGTCCAAGGTTTATTGGGCCGTATAAGGTGTTGAGACGTGTGGGACCGAGAGCTTATCACCGAGTTGCCATCGAGTGAGTCAGATTCACGATGTGTTCCACGTCTCTATGCTTAGACGATATCGTTCTGATTCATCCCATGTCGTGGCAAAGGAGGAAATAGAGGTGAGTCCAGTTGACGATGGAAGAGGAACCGGCTGATTCTAGATCGAGATGTAAAAGTTTTATGAAGAAGTCGGTTCCTTTAGTGAAGGTCTTATGGCGGAACCATGGCATAGAAGAAGCTACGTGGGAACCGGAGGATGTTATCTGGCAAAGAAGACCTCAACTCTTTTGATCGTGTAATTTCGAGGACAAAATTTTCTTAAGGGGGTAGAATTGTAACATCCTAAAATTTGTGTATCGTTGGTAGCTTGTGTTAGCTCGGGTAGTATTGTTTGTGTGCTTAGCATGGCCTAGTGAAGGCTTGATTTTATTTATGAAGCTAGAATAATTCTTGGTTTTTAAAAAAAAATTTATGAAGTGAACTAGGTGATCTTGACACTTAAGATAATTTAAGTATTAAATTCTAACACATGAGGAGTAAGTGGCAAGGTGGCTATGATGCATGAAAGGTTACATGAGGGAAGAGGTTCGAGTAGCATGAATTGCATTGGAAGATTTTATTTTTATGCACCTTTGCTATAAGTGTCGGCCAAGTTATGCATTTGGTAAGTTGGGCTTTATAATTTTTGGCAAGTTGAATGATAGTTTAGGCAAGCTTGAACTTTGGGAAAGGAATCTTAAGGTTTATGGAAGGATGGGGGGACATAAGGCTTGGCTTAAGGAAGTTGTTTTGGAAACTATTCCAAGGCCATTAGTGCATGAATGTGGACGGCATGTGTGGCTAAGGGTAATAATGTTGATAGGAAGTTTGGGGGAATAGTTGGCCAACTTAAGCATTTTGTGCATCATTTGGCATTTTTCTCTTCCTCTCAAAAAAAAAAACTCCCTCTTTGGCCGAATGCACCTTAGGCATTTTGTGAAATTTTGCTTTTGATTTAGCTCTCATTTGTGTTTGAACCAAATACTATTTTCTTTCTCTTATTTTTTTCCTTTTGAAACTGAAACCATATATTGTATTTTTGTGCACTTTTCTTTTAGGCAAACTAGGTGCTTGGCCGAACCTTTTTTCTCCCATCTCTTTCTTTTCTTTCTTTTGGCAATTGCTCAAAACCACATTTCCTTTTCACTTCCTCTTGGCCGAATTTTCCTCCTTCCCAAATTCCATTTCTTTTGCATTTGCTCAAAGTTAGAAACATCCATTTCCATTCTATTTTCTTTTTCTATTTTCTTCTTTCTTCCATTTCCGAATCATCCTTCTCCTATTTCATTTTTCACTTTTATTTCCTTTTCTTTTTACTCCACCATAGCTGAATCTTCTTTCTCTCTTTTGGGGTTATTTGACCGAATATTATCAAAGGTAGATTCTCTTTGGTTTTCTTCAATCGATTTTGAAAGATAGGTAAGTATTCATGACCGTATCTTCTTTATTTCTTTCTTTTTCTAAATCGTTTTCTTGGACAAAGGCCAATCCTTGGGCATTTGTTTGCAAAGTTCTAACCATTATTAGAATCGATCATTCTTTTAGGCTCTTTGGGATTTTGGAAGCAATCGATCTAAGCCTTACTTCTAGCAATCGAAGTTGGTAAGTCAAGTGGTAAGGATTCATGATTCATTATTCTTTTTGAGGATGAAAAGCCTAAGACTATTGGGATTAAGATATGATGTTGGCCGAATGGTCTTGATTAAAGTGTTGTGGTTTGGCCGAATGTAGGACAAAGTGATCTAATGCGGTAGATCGGATCTTTGGATGTTAATAATTGCGTTGGTGAAAGGTGTGTACCTTACACACTTTATAATTCTAGTTATGTATATGTTTATATAATATTAATTTACTAATCATATTATCAAAGTGGAAAACGATGAGATCTTGATATGATACCATGATGGTATAAATAAGGATTCGTAAGTCCGTTTCGATATGATATTAATATATGTGGATTGATATCATGATTTACGATTTTTATGTGTAATATGATCATATCAAAGTATGATGGCATGATTTATACTTTACATATATATATTGGTTTGGGAATATGAGTGGAGGGGGAAGGATTTGATATCCGTGTCTTTGGACACCAGAGGTTTGGCACCTCCAGTGATTTGGTATCACATTTGTGTCTTTGGGACACCAGAGGTTTGGCACCTCATAGCGACACATCCCTGTGGTCTAGCATCATCGTGGGTTGGCCCCACTTTTGAGATATGGGATTGTCACCAGTGATTTGGTATCACACGTGGGTTGGCCTCACAGATGGATTATTCGTGACTTTGAGTCACCAGTGATTTGGTATCACATTTTTGGATATCGTGACTTTGGGTCACCAGTGGTTTGGCACCACCAGTGGTTTGGTACCACACAGGGTAGAAAAGGAGTTAAGGATGGTTAGGTTGGGTGCATTATATATAATATATATGTTGTTTGATTATAAATTGTGTAAGAATGTTGCATTAATCGGGGGAAGGATTTATGCACTGAGTCTTGGTGACTCACCTTCTCCCTTATCATTTCAGGTGATTCGTGAGATCGCGGATGAGGAGCCGGATGAACTCGAGGAGGCCATGCGATAAAAATTTGATTTTACATGAACTACGATTTGGGGTACTTTAGTTATTTTAATTTAGTTTTGTTTTATTTTGGGTTTGTAATAAGGCCTCTTTAATTATGTTTTGGATTATTTATATGCTTTGGATATGTTTTAAATATGGCTTATAAATTATTTGCTTAATTTAATAATTGAGCCCAAAGGTTTTCTAAAATAATAAAACGCAATGGTTTTAAAATCTTACCATCGGGTAATATAAATAGTTTGATAGTAAAATATAGATTAAGTGTTTTCTACAATTTTAATGATTTCCAAATATTAAGTTTCTACATTCAAAATGCAAATGGTTTTCAAAGTATTAATTCGAGTTTTCTTAAAATGAAACAAATGTTTTCTAACCTATGATTTATCCACTTAGTAATAAAAGCTTTATTATGGAATTTCAAAGTAAATTTTTAATTTTAACTTATTAAACATTTGATTTCTACAAATATAGAATTTCAAAGAGTTTTTCACAAAGATTTAATTGTTATTCGATTCTTTTTCAAAATATTTTCCTCAGTGACATACCAGATTCGGTCGTGGCGTATTGACCGGGTTTGGGGTGTTACATAAATTGTTGTGTTTGAAAGAAATATTACAGTCACACAAAACATGAATAAGAATGTTATTACAGGTATGACCAAGTCTTTTATGCTATAACTCACTAGAAGAGGAAAGCTAAGTATTACATATAAGTTTTGATCTTGATCCTTAAGCAGCAATAGTTGTGTTGGAAGCAACACGAGAAACATCAAACCTATAGAGTCCATCATGTATGTGGCCCACTAGAAGAGTTTTCCCTATTTGAATATCCTTCACAAAATACAAAAATGGGTGAAACTCAAAATAGACGCCATTATCCTTTGCAAAATGACCTACAGATAGTAAGTTCTTACAAACAGTAGGAACATGCAATACATTCTTGAGTCGTAAAAGCCTAGAACCATCCTATAGAGTAGAAGACCCTATGTTAGCTATAGAAACAGAATCACCATTTCCCATAGACACCTGACCAATTTTGCCACATAATTGGCACTGCGGTTTAGAAGAAGACCAACCACGACCATTACCACGAGCCCTACCACAAGACCCGCCTCTTCCTTACCTTTTGTGTCATTGCTTAAACTCTTGAGGATAGCTTTTGGAGTCCTCAGTATGTTTTGACCTTGCTACTGCATCTTATTTTTGGTGAGATGCCAAATTAGCTTGTAAAGGAACTTCTATTAGTAGAGCCATCTGTCGTGAATCACAATCAAGAAGCATCTTAGTCAACAACAATCAAGAAGCATCTCAGTCAACAAGCCAAGGGACATAGGAGTTGCTGAGGCGATCACACGAATGAACTCATATTCCATCAAAAGACCAACCAAGAAAATGCTCACTTGTTCTTGTTCAGTAACCAAACTACCAGCTGCAATTAGACTATCACTCAGACTCTTTACTTTGAACAAATATTCTTTGATAGTAAGATTTACTTTCTTGAATGAGTATAAAGCATAGAACATACTCGAGATTTTGATGTTGGACTTGGCACCAAATCGTCTTCCAATGGTTGTCCAGACTTCAAAACTAGTCTTGGCAGTCGTGAGATACACCAAGACATCATTTGTGATCGTAGACAATAGCCAAGAGGCAAGAAACTTGTCCTGTTTTTTATCAACAAGAAAGGCAGGGTTTTCAATTAACTGACCCTCATTCCCAGTTATAAGTGGAGAAGGAATAGCAATTGTTCCTAACACAAACCTCTTAAGATCGTATCCTTCAAGAATCAATAAAATTTGATGCTACTATAAGAGAAAATTATTGTCACCGAGTTTGATTGTGTCATGTTTGGAGAAATAATGAACTGTTTGCAAAGCGATACTGCCATGACCATGCGAATGAACTGCTTCTCCAGTGTTGGAGGAATGATGAGGAGTACCAATCACTGGAACAGCCTCTGTAGCCATGAAACAGAAAAAAATCCAGTCATACCAAGAAAATACTAGCTCTTGATACCATGTTAGAGTAAAGAAGATAAGAAGAATTGTTTATTAATCTCATTGACTCCCTTGAATATGGTAGTGAGGGTATTTAATACAATCAGATTGTAACGACCCAAAAATCCGTGGGCACCAGAGAAAAAAAATGTGTTATCGGGCCTCCGTATTAGTAAACTGAGTTAGTAAATAATTATTAGGAGTAATTATGAGTCTAATAGTATGTTTAATTAGATTTTATTTAGTGAATTTAGCTTAATTTAAAGTAATTAGGAAAAGGATCAAATTGAATAAAGAGTGAAAGTCTAATTATAGATTAAAAGAAAGTAAAAGGGCTAAAATGGCAATTAAGCCATTTAGCATAAGTGAATGAGATATGAGATAAAAATCTAAGATTTTACTTAGATTTTTATTATAAAATATATATATTAGTAATAAATTATATTAAATTAATTTAATATAATAATTATATATTATATTATTATAACATAAAGTAAATAGAAAAGGAACAAAACAAATAAGCAGATAGCATTTAACATTGTGGGAAAGAAAAGAAGGAAAGAAGAGAAAAGGAGAAATTAGGATTTGAAGCTTTAAGCTTTAAAAGCTAACAAGGAAAAAGAGGCATCGGCATCCAAGGGAAAAGAAAAGATCGCTGAGGAGTAAACGTGTATTTTGGTTTGTATTACTATAACTCAAACTATTTATTAAATGTATATTGAATTTATAGTACGTGTTATGGAGTAATTAAGATAAGGTAAGTAATAATATTTGAAATTAAGTACTAATATGTGTGAATATTAAATTATATGTGAATTGATATAATAGATGTTTTGAATTGATCAAGTATTTGAAATTGTTGTGAAATGAATTGAATTTGACAAGGTAAAATAATACCCTATTAACTTGTCGGACTAGATTTGATACAAATGGCATGCCATTGGATTTGTGATGTGATGAGGAGATTTGTAGCTCACGGAGAAGATAATTTGTTATATATACTTGGTTTATCCCAAGAGGCATTCAATGCCTTCTTGGTGTGTTTGGAAGGTTATATTATCTTGGTTGTTTGGGAGGCTATATTATCTTTGGTGTGTTATGGAGGATTTATATTATTTTGGTGTGATTGGGTTGGATATTCGTGTGATTGAGTTGGATACTTTGGTGTGTTTGGGTGGAATCCGCGATTCATCGTGAGTCCTAGCATTGTTAATAGGGTAAATAATTGAAATGAAATTTTGGAAATGAGATTGATTGATTTGGCTCTATTGAGAGATATGAGAAAGAATGGATGAGTTAAATTATGAATTGAATTAGTATATGAAAATGAAATGTGAATTTAAGATATATGAAGTGATATATAATTATGTATAATTAGTTTTAATGATTTATAAAGCTTATGGTTGATGTTTGTAAATTATTAATGTTAAATAGTTTGCTTTATGGTAATACCACCGAGTATGGAATACTCACAGACTGATTGTTTCCTGCAATGCGTGTCATTAGAGTTTCAGATCCGGTCCAGCATCCACTACAAACCCGACTCCAACAAGAAAATTTTGGTGATGTATTTCTTCTTTTTGTTTAAGTGGCATGTACTAGGTGGTTGTATCGTGAGTTATATATATATATATATATATATATATATAAGTTAAATGAATTTGTTGTAATTAGATAATTATGAAATTTTGAAATGAAATGAAGGATATGAATTAGTTATTTATATGTTAACACTTTAAAATTTAAATAATAAATCAACAGATTAAGCATGATCTAGTAGTGATTAAGATGTAAATTCTTTGGTTGAAACATTGGTATTAGTTGTTTGATTTGAATTTGCAGGGGTTTTAGGTAAAAATAAGCGTAAATATCTTGAAATTTTTGTAAAAAAATGGATTAATCGAACCCGCCTCGTTCTATTTTTTATAAATGTTGTGGGCTTTGAAAGTCTATTATAGGAACTTATTTAATAATTATACTATGAGTGTTATATTATTTGTGAATAATTCGTAAGTTGTCCAGTAATGCCTCGTAACCCTGTTCCGGCGAGGGTTTGGGGTTAGGGGGTGTTACACAGATAATAGCTAACAGCTAACTACTTTGTTTAACAACTATCTAACTCCTTTAACTAACTGCAACAGTAATAGTAACTGATGAAATACTCATAACATAGTGTAACTAATCAATTTACCTCTTGAGTTTCATGTTTTGGTTTCATCCTATCCTAAGTATGACATGAAACATATGAAAATAGTCAAGAGATGATTTACAACCCCAAGTGATTTATACTAAACTTGGATCGTAATCACCCAAAAACCTTGGCCAATATTATTTGTAGAATTAAGGTAGACATTTTAAAATTGACTTATAATGATTGAGATATAAATAGAAAATATCAATGACGTGGATTCACAAATATATTTATAAAAGTTGACATAAATAATAAATAAATTTTTAATTGAATGGTAAAGTACAAATATTGAAAACTAAATGTATGATTTCAAATTTTATATATATATATATTTTTCTATATAAAAGATATAAAATGACCAAAATACCCTTCAAATAATAGAATTTACTTTGTAAATGAAGATTTTCTATATTTTCTTAACTAAATTGGTATCTAATTAACCCATGATAGTAACTCATGTCAGGAGTTTTATAATAAGTATAGATGTATGAGTAAAGATTGTTAAAAATTGTGTTACAAGGAAGAAAACTTTATAGTGGGAAATAAAATATATACTTAAAGTGTGATTCATTGTCTTTAAGGTTTTATTTTTCCTTTAGGTTATAAAAATCTTAAAACAACAAAATAGAATGGTGAAAATAATTTTATTGATGTTTATATAGGCAGATTATATTTTTTAATTAAAGAAAATGTCCATTTTTTACCTTATAAAACATACATAAAGCCTAATAGATAAACCACGTAACTAATAAACTATACACCTAACTCAATTATCTAAATTATAAAAGATTCTGTATACTTTATATAACTATCCTTGCAAACTTTTATCATTATATTATAGGATTTTAGAAGGAAAAGTGGCTATATAAGTTGGGCAACACCTAGTATATAAGGGCGTTGGTTTTGGACACTTGTTAAGTGGGATGATGGACAACAGCCTATGAGAATGCCACCTATTCCACTAGTGGAAGTAAGATGAATGCTGGTTAATGAGAGGGAATTTACAATTAATAGCCACTCGAGGGAGTTAATAATAAGAACTGGAGCGAGTCCATCCCCTTTCGCATTCAACATCGTAATTAAAAAAAGAAAATCTCTTTTCCCAAAGCTTGAAGAATGTGACTTAAAAGATTTTTTTCTGAAATATGTTTTATTCTTATAAATATAGATACAATCTCATATCATATAATTAAAGGATGAAATAAATAATCATTGTATCATATCTCATGATTAATTAAAATATTTTGGTGAAAGACAAGTGTCGAAACCATTTTTAAGTTTTATGAAAAACGGGGGTCAACTTTAAAAATAAAAATAGGAGTCGCCACCAATCTCTTTTTACTTAGGTGTGATTGGATCATCTTATAAAATATTTTATTTCAAAACATTGATTTTGGTCCACTAAATTCAAGAAAACGGGTTCGGAAGTCGGTAACGTACGAGAAAGGGTTAACACTCTCGTAACGCCTAAAGTTTGGTACCTAATTGACAACCTCATGTCCTAATGTCGAAATTTTAAAAATTTAAAATACGATCCTTTTATTTGAAAGAAAGTCAAGACTTACCTATCTCAAAGAAATAAAATGCTATACTCAATAAGTTAGGATGTAACATTTCATGACTTCAAAACTAGACTCGCCTTTATTTGTAGAAAATTCATACCTCGAGACACAAGACATCATATCCAATAAGTTAGGATACAACGTTTTGAATTCCCGAGAATAAGTTTTAATCTGAAGTTTATAAGTTTCAATTTTAAAAGAAAATGGATTCTTAATATATTAAGTTTATAAATTTATAATGTGCTACTACAACAAGTATGTGTCTCAAGGTGTGAAAAGAACACCTAGCTTGAACTGCACGAAGGACAATTTAGAGGGGGGAAGGTAATGCAACTCATTCACATTATCTTTATTCATTTTATTCTTTTTACAGTTTAAATATAGTTATGTTCAAGTTAGAGTGGTATACAAGTAAAATTCTCTCAACAAATATCAACTCTAGGATTTGAACTTGGTTTAAATGCCTCAAGAAAAAGTCCACCTTTACTACTTAAATATATAACTTCATAGGTTGTGCATGAGAATTTTTTTATTTATTTGATTTTCATTTTTCAACTATAAGTGCTAAGAGTAATATATTTTAACCTCATTTTCGTCAAGATTGAAGATTCCCAATTGATTTTTTTAGGAAGTTATCATGAGTTTTCTTTCTTTCTTTCGATTATACTTCATATTGGATGTTTCTATTTTCAAGCATGAACTAATTTTATAAATACCTAGGGAGTTGAACCCTACGATGGATTCTGTTGTTTGATTTTTATTTTATGTAATAAATACTTAGTTTCTTGTTCTCAATTATGTGTGCTTAATTCTTAGTTTAATGTTTCTAGATTATTGATCCATGTTCGATGTGCTTAAATCAGTGGTTGAATAGACTTTATTTAAGATTAGATCTTGCGTAATTGAGTGGAGTTGCATACAATCCTAAAAATAGGACGACATAAATCTACCAGATTAGAGTCAAATCTAATAGGGGAATCCATAGCATGAGTTAATGCGATAATATGGGTTTTAATTAGAAAAAAATTTTAATTAATCAACCTAAAGTTAGTTGCTCTTATGCTCGAAAGAGATATTAGCATAATTTATGGACTTCTATAGATCAACGTGCTAAGTAAAGAAATTGCGTAATTTAGATTGATAGTGACATATGAAGTTTGGGCGGATTCTTTACTAGGTATTGTTTCGCTTCTTGGTTGTTACTCGATTCTTTTCCAAATTTGTTATTTGCCGTGTTCGTTAATTAATTAAATTAGTTAATTTTAGTTTTATTCAACCACTTGGATTATTCGGTTAAATAATAGAAAGACGGTAATTACTAATACTTGTAGTCCTTGTGGGAACAATATCTTTGTTTACCGTAACTATACTATTAATTGATAGGCGCACTTGCTTTAGTCAAATTTTTAGCTAGTTTTGTGACACAACAAGTTTTTGGCGTCGTTGCCAAGGACTAGAATATTAGGAAAACTTTATTTCTATTAATTTAGCCATTTTTATTTTATTTTTAATACTTTTGTTTTTAATTTAATTTTTAAATTTTGATTTTTCTTTTGTTTGATTCTTACAAGTTCTCTTGGTTTATGATTAGAGACAGCCCGTTAGAACCATTACTTTTTTACAGTGAGATCAAAAAACTACTCACAGTACTCAGAGAGAAGTTAGAGAAGAAGACAATGTCAACAACAGGTTTTCATAAACGATCAAGAAAAAGGACATTATTATGGAGATGGATAATAATCCTGGTAATCAGCAACTTCCTGTACGTCTTTTTCCTCAGACTATGTATGATATGCTAAGCCCATTTTGATTGAGTTTAAATCGAGTATTGTTAGATCGACTATTGTTGTAAATAATTTTGAGATTAAGCCAAACACAGTTCAGATGGTGCAACATTATGTTCAGTTTGATGGATTGTAAGATGAGGATCCGAATGCTCATTTAGCTAACTTTTTGGAGATCTGTGACAAATTTAATATCAATGACGTTACTGATGATGCCATACGCTTACAGTTGTTCTTATTCTCTTTGAGGAACTAGGTGAAACAGTGATTGAATTCACTTCCACAAGGTTCCATCAATACTTGGACTCAGATGACTGAAAAATTTCTGTTGAAGTGTTTTCCACCAACCAAAACAACCAAGTTAAGGAATGATATCTCTTCTTTTGCTGAATTTGAGCTTAAGACATTATATGATGCATGGGAGATATTTAAGGATCTTTTGAGAAGGTGTCATCATCATCTTCTAGTTTAAACATTTTACAATGGTTTGAATCCCTCGACTAGGTAGATAATTGATGCAACAACTGGTGGAACACTAAATAATAAAACACCTAAGGCAGCCCAAGAATTTATTGAGGAGATGACATTGAATAACTATCAGTGGCAAGTTATGAGAACAAAGTCTACCAAGGCAATTAATGTTTTTAATATAGATGCAGTTGCTATGTTGGCGAGTCAACTGGAAGCTCTTAGTAAAAAAAATTGATTGTTTAAGTTATAGTAAACAGATGAATTCGGTAATGCAATGTGTTGCGATTGGAGCGGGGATGATCAATCTAGAATGTTTGCCTTTCAAGTTAACATGGATCATGAGCAAGTCGACTTTATGGGTAATAATTTTAGACCTCAGAATAACCCTTATAGCAACAATTATAACCCAAGATGGAGGAATCATCCAAATTTTTCTTGATGTGGTTAAGGAAATCAAAGGTCACAAAACCCTCCGAGTTTTCAACAACCTTATCAGCAAGAAAAAAAATCGAATCTAAAAGAGATGCTGACTAAATTCATTTCAGTGTCCAAAAATGTAACAACCTTAACCCAAATCCGTCGTCGGATCAGGGTTACGAAGCATTAATGGGGTTTACAAATTAGTTATCAGACATTTCATTTCATCTAGCATTCATATTATAAACCAATCAAAATAATACATATTGTCCCTTAAACTAGCCCTCATGGCTTAAATTACGCATTAGAAACAAATAGGGACTAAGTCGAAGAATCAGAAAATTTTTCAGAAATATTTAAAATTTTCAACACTGCAGGGGTCACATGGCCATGTCACATGACCGTGTGTCACACACGGTTGAGACACACACTCGTGTCTCTATGCGTGTGGACGAAAATAGGTCATTTTACAAGCCTTATTTCTCACCCAATTCTATGTCAATCTACAATCAACATTACACATATCAACAAGCCATAATTAGACATCCAAAACAAGCCAAAATAAGTGACCCAACAAATTACGTATAGACCATCATTAAACAAAATACCTATACATGCCATTATAACCAAAATCAAAACATTCGAAAGTACCGATAGAACTGATGGATAGTGTGATACAACTCTGACAAGCTTCCAACCCAATCGAGCTTCCGATAATCTCAAAAGTAAAGGAAAACAAATACATAAGCAATTTATGCTTAATAAGCTCGTATAAACTTTAATCATAATACTTTTTTTTCAATTATGAAATTTAAACATATCAAGAATAATCCAATATTGATACCACAAGACTCATGAAGTTATATTTAACATCACATTAAGTGAAAAAATCTATAGTATCACTTATACATATTATTCCTAGCATAGTAGGATTTTAAACAACTTTAACTCTTCCAAATTTCTTTATTTTCACTTGCGTTTCTTTACTTTCCACATTCATTCCGTATACATAACACACCAGTTATAAGCATATCATCTTTTATTATTTCTTCATATACATATATCATCCAAGGCAACTCCTGATAACTTACCATTCGAAGAACGGCTTACGGATATAAGTACAATCATTTTCAGAAGCTCGAAGACTAAACTGAAGCATATAAGTGCTAAGCAGAAACCCATAAGGGTTAAACAGAAGCTCAAAAGAGCTTAACAGAAACTCATATGAGTTAACAAAAGCTTGTGAGAGCTAAACGAAAAGTAAACACGAAAGTTCGCAACAAATGCTGAACCTCTGTTTACTTGGGTAATTTGTCGTCAATTCATCCTTTGCATTTGCCGTCAATTCATCCTTTGCCACAGAACGATTATACTTTATCAAACGTTCCACTCGTTTTGAACATTCAATTCAATTTCATAATTTAACAATAATTTTATTTTCAACAATAAATATGATAAAATACATAATACCATTCATAAATTTAATAAATAAACATTAAATTTTAACCATACTAACTTACGAATTGCATTGAAATATTTGTAGGAGTTTAGGAACTATTCGCTATTTTTTTCTTTTCACAAGTATCTTTAGAATCTTGTTCTAAAATATAAAATTTCTTATTCATTAGCATATATTTCAGCTCCAATTCATTTCACAATTTATACCCTTCAATATTTTAAATTTACACAATTACCCAAATTTTTACAACTTTTACAATTTAGTCCTCAACTAGTTAATCTATCAAATCAATAAATTTTTTCTCGATTAATAATTTATCCAAATATTCTAGGCTATCATAAATCCCTTAATAAAATAGAAATTTAATACCAAACCCTAATATTTTAACTATTTTCACCATTTGATACTAACATCAATATTTAACAAAATCACTTTATATTATCATCATACAACAAAATTAATGCTCTAAACCCACTTGATATTAATAATTTATTTCAATACATTAATTTAGACAATAAAACAATTCATTTCATGCAATTTTGGGCATATTGATATTTTTACAAAATTGCCCTTAAAATTTTACTTTTATTCAATTTAGTCCTTGAGCATAAAACATGCAAATTAGTCATTTTAATGTAAACCCATGCTAGCTGAATATTCATATATATTTTCCTCCTCCTCCTCCTCTCCATTCCAGATCCTTAATGTATATAACATGCTTATATGTAACATTATCTATAATTTCACTATTTACTTATATGTTCATTCAAAGCTGTCCATTTGAGTCATAGTCACTAAATTATTTATATCTTGAGCTAAATAATTCTAAATTAAGAACCGCTTGATGTTTTTGAAACTAGACTCAAATATATTTGTACAATAAAAATTTAAGAATTAATAATTTAGCCAATAAGTACAAGAAAATCTTCAAATTTATCTATGTTCTCATTGCTTGATAGCTTTGATGTTTCTTTACTAAAAATTAAATATCTCTTAGTACAGGGTTTGGATGATGTTTCCGTTTATTTTTATTGAAAATAGACTCACTAATAATTTAAAAATATAAATTTAAACCACTAAGCATTTTTTAAATTTTTGATGATTTTCCAAAGTTAGAACAGGGGAACCCGAAATCATTCTAACCTTGTCTCACAAAATTTATTATATATCATAATTTACATTTCCATTGCTTACACCGTTTCTTCTATGAAAAACTTAACTCAATAAAATTTAATTTCATATTTTATTAAATCTCTATTTGATTTTCACAATTTTTGGTGATTTTTCAAATTTGAACCATTGTTGTTGTCCAGAAACTATTTTAATGCTAATTTTACTCTTTCATGGTTCTTTGTATTAACTTTCATTTAGACATATAAAATCATTATACTTTTAATTATTATCCAATTTAATCCTTAAAACTCACTTATCATCAACTTTTATTATAACTTCTCTTATTTCAATTATAAATTTCACAAGTTTACAATTTAATTCCTAATATCTTGAAAATTCATTATTTACTATAATTTCACTTTAACATCACTTTGTAACTAATTCACTAACACTTAACATTCCATTTAAACTTCCTAACACAATACTTTATTTCACACATAAAATTTTGTACACTTTACAATTTAGTCCTTATTATAAAAAATTTAATTTAACTTGAAATTTTCCCACACATTCACTTTTTATATCATCACACTTCATTTGTATTCTCTTTAAACATTCAATTTCACATGACCTATTTTGTTTACTTTACAATTTATTCTCTTTTTCTACTACTTCAATATACCATTTTAATTTTCATACATAATAGTAGCACATTCACAATTAATTCAACTAATTTAGCATACTCTATACTTGATTAAAATTAAATAAAGTAAATTTCTTGAAGTACTTACATTATCTCTTTAATTTCCTCACTTTTTCTACCATTTTCTCCACTTTCACTTCCAATTTATCTCTTCCAAGATGATATTTTAACTCTCTAGTGTCTCTACTTAACTTCTTCGTTTGGGTGATTATGAAAATTTTCAAAGAATTTGAGAGAAAAAGTGGGATTTCATAGTAAAGGACTAAATTGTAAAAAAATAAAATCTTTTTCTTTCTCTTCTTCTCACGTTGTAGTATGGAAAGATGAAGAGAATTCTTCATCTTTCTTTGCTTATATACTAAATATGATAATAATAAGATAATAATAATATAATTAAAAATCAAGTCAAAATATTAATAAACTATTATTTATTTATTTGATTTTAATCTAAAATATCACCAACATCATCATTACTCTTCAAAATTATCTTCCTTGCTAAATGACCATTTTGCCTTTTATGATCTTTTAAAATTTTATCCTTTAGTCATCACTTAATTTGGTAAAATTACGATTTAGTCTCTCATAATTCTTCACCTATTCAGTTTGGTCCTAATTCATCCATTTTCCTTAGTTTCTAGATCATTCCACCCTTAAAATATTTGCACTATTGGTCCTTTAACTTTTTCATATTTACACTTTAACCCTCAACTTTGAGTATTTACTCTTGGGCCACAAAACTTTTCTCACTTTTTTGATTCAGTCCTTTCTTGGAATTAATATATCATAATATACTTTCCAATGTTGACATAACTCAAAATTTCCCTTTTTGGCACTTTATTTCCTTATTTTACTATATCAAGGATAATATCTTTCTTATTGTAGTAATTTTCGGGGTATTACAAAAATTAGATTCTAGAACATTGAAACAACTTTGAGGAATCAGCAGGCATCTATTCAGGGTCTCGATAATCAGATTAGCCAGCTTGCTAAATTGGTTTAGGAGAGAAAACAAGGCAGTTTACCTAGTAACATTGAAACCAACCCAAAAGAGTAAGTTCACGCAATCATTGTACGAAGTGGAAAGGTGTTGGCCGAGCCTGAAAAGTACAAACCACCAATTACACATCCGACAAAGTTGAAGAAAGATCACATGAATGAACAATATGGTAAATTTCTTAAACTTTTGAAAAGATTGCATATTAACTTACCTTTTGTTGAAGCCCCTTCACAGATGCCTAAGTATGCAAAATTTTTAGAGGAGTTGTTAACAAATAAAATGAAGTTAGACAAACTGCCCACTATGGAGCTCAATGAGGAGTGCTCAGCCATTTTCCAAAACAAACTACCCACTAAGCTTAAAGATCTTAGGAGTTTTACTATTCCTTATTTTATTGCTAGCTTCAATATAGAAAAAGCTTTGCCTGATTTGGGTGTTAGTATAAATCTAATGCCTTATAAAATGTTCAAAGAACTTGGTCTCGGGGAACCAAAACCTACTAGGATGAATATTCAATTACCTTACAGATCAATTAAGTATCCTAGGGGTATTATTGAGGATGTGCTTCTTAAAATAGATAAGTTCATATTTCCTATTAATTTTGTTATATTAGACATGGATGAGGATACTGAGGTACCCATGATCTTAAGTCGACCTTTTTTAGCCACTGCTAGAACTATCATTGTGGGTAATGGTGAACTTGTGTTGAGGGTAGGTGATGAAGAGGTTACTCTTCAATCACGTGATATTGTGAGAGTTTCTAGTGAGCGAGATGATACTCGTTATTCTATCGATGTTAGTAATTATGCGGCTCAACATTCTTTGCAGGAAATCACTCATGAAAACGTTTTAGTACCGTATCCTGTTCAAGGTGATAAAAAATCAAGGGGCAAGTGAAGAAATAATAGTGCAGCTCGATGAATTAGATAAATGGAAAACAAAGAAGTAACAAAACAACGCCATGGTGTGCATTTAAAGAGGACAGACCAAATCAAAGTTGGAGACAAAGTGTTGCTAGACAATTTAGATCCATGAATGTTTCCTAAAGAGATTAAGTCAAGATGGTCGAAGCCATTTTTTGTATAGAACATATTCCCATATGGAACCATTGACGTAACATACCCTGATTATGACACATTTAAGGTAAACGACCATCAACTCTAACTTTATTTTGGTGGTGATACTGATAACCAGAGAGAGGAACTTTGACTCTAAAATTCTAATTAACCATGTGCATGAAAGGGAAAGTCGAGTTTAGACTCTAAATAAGCGCTTCTTGAGAAACAAGTCGAGTGTTTTTTTTTTAAATTTAATTATGTTGCATGCTTAATAAATTTATTTTTATTACTTAAAAAATTATTAAAATTAAAAAAATATATTAAAAATATAAAATGTGATCCACATAGTCTAAGGTTGATCACACGGTCTGGCGACATGGTTGGCAACATGGTTGTGTAGCTTACACGGCGCGAGCATATGCCCATGTACACAAGGGGAACAGTTTAAATTATTCTACACCGTTTTAGTCACAACCGACACTCCTCAAAACACACCGTTTATTATTAATACAAACATATAAAACGCAACATTTTTAGTAACTAACATGAACATAACAAACATAACAGAAATTTGAAAGGTTTGCTCGGTGGTGATGAACAACATGCATCAACTCGAAACGAACTTTCGCTAAAGCCTAGTTGGCGCAACATTACTCGAATATCGTAGGCAACTCCTGGGAAAAACCGGAGGCTGGGAAACTTAAGTGTAACGTCGATGCAGCTTGTGCTGAAAGATCGAGGGAGACTTGTTTTGCTACGAGACGAGAATGGATACTTTGTGCAGGGCTTTATTCGTCATTTTTCAACCTTAATGGAGGCACATATCGCAGAGTCTAAAGAAATTAGTGGCTAAAGTCCTTGAGGGTGGATAACTTAATTTTGGAGTTGGATTAAATTCACAGGTTTCTTTCTTTTCTTGAGTTTGGATTAATTTTGTAAGATTGTTTGATGCTAAAACCACAGTTTCGGTATCTGTTCTTTTGTTAGATTAAGACAAATCTCATCATTTGACGCGAGTAACCTTATCACATGTAAATGATAATTACACATACAGTATGATTGTCTACTTGAATTTAAGCATGCCTTTTCTTCTTTATTCTCAATTTTATCATTACATGGTTTTACTCTTAAAAATAATTAAGATTAAAATTTTAAAAAATCGACCTAACATTTTTACTGAGTGAAGTAAAAAAAATTAATATTTTTTATTGGTTGGTTGAAGAGATGGACGATTTGAAGTTGATCTGTCTCCACATGCATTTAAATTCTATGTACCTGGTCGTTTAACCAATGGTATTGGTAGGTGTGGATGATCTGCAACAACAGAGCAGTAATGGGACCATCTAATAAACATTTCTTCAGACTTTGGAATTGGAGGGGCTTGCAACACCGCCAAATGGACTAACCTTTAACCTCATTGCATCTTGTTGGATTTACGTTGGTGACAAAAGAAAATCAAACATTATTACTTATCATGCTTGATTTTTGGTTCCGTTTTGACTTTTTAACTTTTAAGCCCTCGTGTAATCAACATACCACTTACCACTTGCACTATACTTGTCTTTGGGGATATTTGATTTGTTCTCTTTTGCTTAAGAAAGAAATACAATAAATAATTATGTACTTTCGTTCTTTGTTTCTTTCTTATTCTTTTATAAGAAATAAAAATATGTTGATATATTTTATCATCAATATTTGAGTCTGATTACTCAATACTGCGATAGTATTTGAGTCTGATTACTCAATACTGCGATAGTATGTCTTAGTATTATGTTCTTTTTTTTTTAACAAAAGAAAAAATACTACAAAGGGTCCAAACGAATATTATCACGTAACATCATTAATTACAGCTTTATGGATTTTCATAAGATAATCTATTTCAAAAAATCAAGTTTTTTTTTTCACTACACAAATGGGTGCTAATTAAATCTGCTACTTTATTACAAATCCTATTGGACCACACTAAAACAGCAGAATTAAAATTTTCGAACGTAGCCATGCACTTTTTAATCCGCGCGCCCATAATGGTAATGTCCTTACGCTCATTTCTGGCCTTGTTGACCAAGCCCACGTGATCCGTTTCAAAGATGACAGCGCCCTTGATATTCAGTTGTAATGCCAGCTGTATGCTCCTCTCAAACGCCATGCATTCTGCTTCTTGCGCAGGCATTGTGGTTTCGATAAAGCCACCCCTACCACCCAGAACAAAGCCTTCATCGTCTCTAACAATAATCCCATACCCCGTACTGTTTGTCCCAACCGCAGCATCGAAGTTTATTTTAACAACCCCCTTCGGTGGTTTTTGCCAATTGTGATTCTCAATATTAGAAGATAGCATTGGTTCTTGTAACATGTTGCATATTCGAAAATCATTGCTTAGAGCCCTGGCTCTCTCCCATATAATCGTAGCCCCTTCTTCTTTTCCCCTGAAGATGAAATTATTCCTGTTGTTCCAACAATTCCACAACAAAACCATAAGGTCAGCCATGGCTTTTTTGTCAAGGACCCGCATCATCTCCTCGAGCCACCAGAACATTCTAGATTAGGGTTATGCGCTTGTGCATAATTCATGAGTAGTAGGTTTTGGCGGTGTTTGGAAGTGAATTAAGGTTTTTAAATCCTAGGATGGAAGAGAAAGCTTTGGACAATTATTGGTTTTAAGTTAAAACAAGAAGTGATGTGGAAAATGGCAAGGGACGCCACCTAAGGTGCAAGGGTTATGGCATCAAGTGAAGTACTTTGAGGAAGAGGTTCAATCCCATTGTGTGCATTTTTCTTAATTTTATGAAATAGCATGTTTACTTGTGATATGGATGTGGTGTGCATTTTAGAACCTTGAAATGTAAGGAAATATAAGGAAATGTAAGGAAGTGAAAGGAAATGAAAGGAAATGTAAGGAAGTGAAAGGAAATGAAAGGAAATGTAAGGAAATGTAAGGAAATATAAGGAAATGTAAGGAAATGTAAGGAAATGTATGGAAATGTAAGGAAATGTATGGAAATGTATGGAAATGTAAGGAAATGTATGGAAATGTATGGAAATGTATGGAAATGTATGGAAATGTAAGGAAATGTATGGAAATGTAAGGAAATGTAGAGAAATGTAAGGAAATGTAGGGAAATGTCCTGAAAATGTAAGAAATGATTTAGAAATGTTAAGTTTCAAAAAGAGGAAAGTGAACATTTTGGAAACTTGGAAATGTTAAGTTAAAAGAGGAAAGTGAACATTTTGGAAAATAAGAAATATAAGGAAATGATTTGGAAATGATTCAAAAGAGGAAAGTAAACATTTCTGGAAACTTGGAAATGTATGGAAATGCTAAGTTAAAAAGAGGAAAGTGAACATTTATGGAAACTAGGAAAATGATTTAGAAATGATTCAAAAGAGGAAAGTGAACATTTCTGAAAACTTGGAAATGTAAGGAAATGTCAAGTTTAAAGAGCCAAACGAAAATTTTTGGAAACTTAGAAATGACTTAGAAATGTCGAGTTTTAAAAGTTTAAAGAGGAAACTAAGGCAAGGTGGCCTTAAGAAAGTTAATAGGAAGAATTTGACACCCAAACAGCTTGGAAAAGTGGCTCAAGATACCACTTAAAGCCCAAAGGATCGACGCCACTTAGGTGGATAATTTGGGCCTCGTAAGGCCACAAGAAGTCCAATAGAACAAGTTAAAATTGCTCAACAAGGGAAGGGAGTGGACGGCATCTAGCTAATACTTTAAGTGATTTTATTTAATTACTTAAAGAGGAAGCAATGGACGGCAATAAGGACTCTTAAGGAAGAGTTTAATTCTCTTTAAAATTCGGCTAAATAGGTGGATAAATGAAGAATTATTCTTTAATTAGGAGAATGAGGAAGAGTGATGGCCAAGTAAGGATTCTAAGTTAGTAAATTCTGGCTATAAAAGGGAAAGAAGGCCATTCATTCATTTACTCTTCCTTTGTCAATTTCTTAAGCATATTCTCCTCTCCGCCAAAATTCCTACGCTTTATTCTTCTTCTTTTTATTTTTGCCAAGCCAAAATACCTTGTGTTCTAACCTAATCCTCCATCTTTATTCTTCCTTCTTTTCTTTCTAAACCCTCCAAAAGCCGAAAGTTGTGAGAGCATCATTTAGCCATAGCGAATCTCTCAAGGTTGAAGTGAAGGTGCAATCGATTCCTTTAAATAAGGGTAAGATCCAAGTTTGGTTTCCATTCTTTATATTTTAGACTTATCGAAATTTAGGACTAATTCCTATTATTAATCTTGGCTGAATCATGGAAGAAGAAGTTCTTTTCCCGAAGGTACACCATAGGCCGCGTGTTCCCTAGTTATTCTAAGTGAATTTTGGATTTAAGATCCTTAATGTAAGTGACTATGAATATTCGCCAAGACCCTATTTTTGTAGTAGATCTATTATTATGTGTTTTAAGCTAAAAACTAACCGATTCAAGGGATCTAGTCATTAGCCAATTTCAAAGGAGAAGAATATAAGTTTCCGGGATTTTATTTTTAATTCAATCGGCAACAAGGTAAGTTTTAGTGCACAAATCCTACTAGGATTTGGATTTATGGTCAAATGGCTCTTTACTAAGTATTAAGTGATTGAATAAATGTAGAGATCTAAGATCTAAGGCATTAGATCAAGCTTTCCGGATCTCAAGGAATTGCTAAGCTTAATCGTGTGTACCCTACTCTAAGTTTTAATATGTTCATGGCTATGTTTTAAATTAAATGTGTATGTTTATAAGAATGTGAATATGGCTAAGGTACCATAATATGTTCATGGCTATGTTTTAAATTAAATGTGTATGTTTATAAGAATGTGAATATGGCTAAGGTACCATACTATGGTACAAAGTACTAAGGTATGTTTCCTACTCCTACTAGGAATATGAATATATGTTATTTTAACATGTGAAAAGTGATAAGAATGTGAATTAAGGCATGATTATATGGGGCATATGGGTTATATGAAAAGGGAAGTGAATGTGGTGACCTAAGACCACAAACACGGTGACTTAAGACTGTGATATATGAATGTGGTGACCTAAGACCACAGTAATTTGAATGTGGTGACCTAAGACCACAGAAATCTGAACGTGGTGACCTAAGACCACGGATGTGGTGACCTAAGACCGCGATATGGAGTGTAGCGGAAGGAGGGTTGACTTAGTAGTCCCTACTGTGCAAGGATGGTACGGTGGAGTGTAGCGGATGGCATATAGGTTTGGGTTCGGATTGCATCATATTGTTTAAATGCTTTATGAACATGTATGATATTGTATGCCCTAAATATTAAATTTTAGTGTTGGTTACACATTGAGTCTGTTGACTCACCCTGCTGTGGGATTACTTTTCGTGACGACCAATGATGGACCTAAGGCAGATGCTTAGTAGAGGCCATGTGAAGTTCAGATTTCTTTTATTTGGACTATTTTACTTTAAGTATTTTGAATTTAAATTTTGGAATTATTTGATGTAATAAGGCCTTAGTAGAATTATTTTATTCTGCTTTTATTTATTAAGCTTACAAACTTTTATTTATTAAAAGATTAAGTAAATCTATTTTTAAAACAAAGCCCAAACGCTTTTGTCACCTAAAGTAAAGGATTTTAATAATGAAATAAACTTGTTTTCATCTCAAGCCCAACCCAAAACGATCTTTCTTCCAAATCACACAAGTTTTTCCTAAGTAACAAAAGAATTTGAAACAGTTTACACGGGAACATACTGCAGACCAGTCCTGTGCTCGTGGGCCGGGTTTGGGTGTTTCAATTTGGTATCGAGCCAGCTTTAAACCCTCGGCCTTGGGTTTAAGGCCCAAAACTTTTACAAAGTAAGCCCAAAAGGAATTTTCGAAAAATTTTAGGTTTTTCCGGCATGGCCCACTAAGTCTCCCAATTCAATCCACGTGTAAGTACTTCTCGACTTCAAGTGATTTGAATATGTGAAATGTATGGGCTTTTATGGCAACGTAGATTAGTCTCGATAAGTATTTGAACCCTAGGACTAGTGTACCCCAACAAATACATAAGACTTAAATGCACAATTAAACAAACCTGTGGTTAAGTCGCTGAGTTAGGGTGTGGTAACCATGGTGCGCATGTCAGGATTGGTTTCGGTGGGAGCTTGGTATTTAAGCAAATCAGCGTGACTCACCTCCTCTCCACTTGAATCCTACTGTGCGTAGCCTCTGCTCACCCTAACTAAGAGGATTTAGTCACTGCTAAACCCCTAACTAAAACCCGAAAGGACTAGCCGTATTTTATGGAAACCCTAGTTTTAAAATTTCTAAATTATTTTCTTGATTTGAAAAGATTTTTTATAAAATTTTCTTGAAATATTTTAGATTTATAAAATTACAAAATACCTCTAATGGTAAAATTACAAAAATGCCCTTGGTTTATGAAATTTTCAAAATACCCATAGCTTCCTATCAAAATCTCATTACGTTATAAAATGTTCAAAACCCTAATTTGCAAAATGACAAAATACCGATTTTAGAAAAGACTACGAAATTACCCCTACCCTCGCAAATTATCGAAATACCTCTACGTTACAAAATTACCGAATCGAATTTCGATCTTCAAAAATTTTTACAACAACACCGATTTGGAAAACAAATTCTCAAAACAACCCTCAAGTTTTGTAAATTCCAAAATATCCGTGATTTATTAAGATTTACAAATTTACAAGTTAATTACCAAAATACCTCGATTTCAAAATTTTCCAAAATACCCCGGAATGCAAAATTTCAAGATACCTCATTGACAAAAACACCAAGGAACCTTGTTTCGATAAATTACGAAAAATACCCTCAGAGGATAAATTACGACAATACCTCGTTAGTGGAAAACAACAACAATGAAAACTACAACATTTCTCCGAATGAACGAAAGTTCATAATTGATTGATGGATGTATGAATGTAAAGACGTGTGCATGTATGAATACGAAAGAACCACTTCTAAAAATTCTTTCCATAAAACTTCTTCATGTTAATCGCTGAAACAAAATTTTTAATACATAAAACTTAATCATATTAAATCGCGCTAGAAATAAGTTCTAAGGGACGGAACTTAGAGATTGTGCCCGAAAGTATGATGGTTCTATTAAGATCGAGTGCAGCAGTAAGCATAGTGCAGTGTGAGAAGGATTGTATGATTGTTAGTAAATAATTTCGAGGACGAAATTATTTTTAAGGAGGGTAGAACTCAGAACATCCTAGATTAGGGTTATGCGTTTGTGCATAATTCATGAGTAGTAGGTTTTGGCGTGTTTGGAACCGAATTAAGGGTTTTAAAATCCTAGGATGGAAGAGAAAGCTTTGGACAATTATTGGTTTTAAGTTAAAACAAGAAGTGATGTGAAAAATGGCAAGGGACGCCACCTAAGGTGCAAGGGTTATGGCATCAAGTGAAGTACTTTGAGGGAAGAGGTTCGAATCCCATTGTGTGCATTTTTCTTAATTTTATGAAATAGCATGTTTACTGTGATATGGATGTGTGGTGTGCATTTTTAGAACCTTGAAATGTAATGAAATATAAGGAAATGTATGGAAATGTAAGGAAATGTATGGAAATGTAAGGAAATATAAGGAAATGTATGGAAATGTAAGGAAATGTATGGAAATGTAAGGAAATGTAGAGAAATGTAAGGAAATGTAGGGAAATGTCCTAGAAATGTAAGAAATGATTTAGAAATGTTAAGTTTCAAAAAGAGGAAAGTGAACATTTTGGAAACTTGGAAATGTAAAGTTAAAAGAGGAAAGTGAACATTTTTGGAAAATAAGAAATATAAGGAAATGATTTGGAAATGATTCAAAAGAGGAAAGTAAACATTTTGGAAACTTGGAAATGTATGGAAATGCTAAGTTAAAAGAGGAAAGTGAACATTTATGGAAACTAGGAAAATGATTTAGAAATGATTCAAAAGAGGAAAGTGAACATTTCGAAAACTTGGAAATGTAAGGAAATGTCAAGTTTAAAGAGCCAAACGAAAATTTTGGAAACTTAGAAATGACTTAGAAATGTCGAGTTTTAAAAGTTTAAAAGAGGAAACTAAGGCAAGGTGGCCTTAAGAAAGTTAATAGGAAGAATTTGACACCCAAACAAAGCTTGGAAAAGTGGCTCAAGATACCACTTAAAGCCCAAAGGAGTGACGCCACTTAGGTGGATAATTTGGGCCTCGTAAGGCCACAAGGAGTCCAATAGAACAAGTTAAAATTTGGCTCAACAAGGGAAGGGAGTGGAGGCATCTAGCTAAAACTTTAAGTGATTTTTATTTAATTACTTAAAGAGGAAGCAATGGACGCAATAAGGACTCTTAAGGAAGAGTTTAATTCTCTTTAAAATTCTGCTAAATAGGTGGATAATTCTCTTTAAAATTCGCTAAATAGGTGGATAAATGAAGAATTATTCTTTAATTAGGAGAATGAGGAAGAGTGATGGCCAAGTAAGGGATTCTAAGTTAGTAAATCTGCTATAAAAGGAAAGAAGGCCATTCATTCATTCACTCTTCCTTTGTTAAATTTTTAAGCATATTCTCTCTCTCGCCAAAATTCCTATAGTTTTATTCTTCTTCTTTTATTTTGCCAAGCCAAAATACCTTGTGTTCTAACCGAATCCTCCATCTTTATTCTTCCTCTCTTTTCTTTCTAAACCCTCCAAAAGCCGAAAGTTGTGAGAGCATCATTTAGCCATAGCCAAATCTCTGAAGGTTGAAGTGAAGGTGCAATCGATTCCTTTAAATAAGGGTAAGATCCAAGTTTGGTTTCCATTCTTTTATATTTTAGACTTATCAAAATTTAAGGACTAATTCCTATTATTAATCTTGGCCGAATCATGGAAGGAGAAGTTCTTTTCTCAAGGTACACCATAGTCGCGTGTTCCTAGTTATTCGGTGAATTTTGGATTTAAGATCCTTAAGGTAAGTGACTATGAATATTCGGTCAAGACCCTATTTTTGTAGTAGATCTATTATTATGTGTTTTAAGCTAAAAACTAACCGATTCAAGGGATCTAGTCATTAACCGATTTCAAAGGAGAAGAATTTAAGTTTCCGGGATTTTATTTTTAATTCAATCGGCAACAAGGTAAGTTTTAGTGCACAAATCCTACTAGGATTTGGATTTATGGTCAAATGGCTCTTTACTAAGTATTAAGTGATTGAATAAATGTAGAGATCTAAGATCTAAGGCATTAGATCAAGCTTTCCGGATCTCAAGGAATTGCTGTTTAATCTGTGTGTACCCTACTCTAAGTTTTAATATGTTCATGGCTATGTTTTAAATTAAATGTGTATGTTTATAAGAATGAGAATATGGCTAAGGTACCATAATATGTTCATGGCTATGTTTTAAATTAAATGTGTATGTTTATAAGAATGTGAATATGGCTAAGGTACCATACTATGGTACAAAGTACTAAGGTACGTTTCCTACTCCTACTAGGAATATGAATATATGTTATTTTTAACATGTGAAAAGTGATAAGAATGTGAATTAAGGCATGATTTTGCATATTGTGTATGAAATATGGGGGCATATGGGTTATATGAAAAGGGGAAGTGAATGTGGTGACCTAAGACCACAAACACGGTGACCTAAGACCGTGATATCTAAATGTGGTGACCTAAGACCACAGTGATTTGAATGTGGTGACCTAAGACCACAGAAATCTGAACGTGGTGACCTAAGACCACGAATGCGGTGACCTAAGACCGCGATATGGAGTGTAGCGAAAGGAGGGTTGACTTAGTAGTCCCCACGGTGTGCAGGATGGTACGGGTGAAGTGTAGCGGATGGCATATAGGTTTGGGTTCGGGATTGCATCATATTGTTTAAATGCTTTATGAACATGTATGATATTGTATGCCCGAAATATTAAATTTTAGTGTTGGTTACACATTGAGTCTCATTGACTCACCCGTTGTGGGATTACTTTTCAGTGACGACCAAAGTGATGGATCTAGCCTACAGATGCTTGGTAGAGGTCATGTGAAGTTCGATTTCTTTTATTTGGACTATTTTACTTTAAGTATTTTGAATTTAAATTTTGGAATTATTTGATGTAATAAGGCCTTAGTAGAATTATTTTATTCTGCTTTTATTTATTAAGCTTACAAACTTTTATTTATTAAAAGATTTACGGGAACAATGCCACCTGTGCTCGTGGGCTGTGTTTGGGGTTATAACCAATCTGGTTATAAGAAAGCATGCTCTCGACCACCCTCCCAACAAGAGAGCCTCACGAGATGTTGGGCAGTCTTTAAGCGCATATAGCAAAGTTTCTTCTTCAGCTCCACACTTTTGGCACCCTTTGTCGGCTCCATGTCTAATAGAAGCAATCTTCACGTTTGTCGGGAGAATTTCATGCCCCACCATCCATGCAAACACTCGAATTTTAGGTAATGTTTTAAGTTTCTAGATCGCTTTCCAGTAGATCCTATGAGGGCCGAACCCCATTTCTTTCAATAATAACCACGAGTAGGCAGACTTTGTAGTGAAGCACCCATGCGGGTTGTGGAACCATATCATTTTATCAACCTGATCCACGTTTTCGATAGGCAATTTGCATATCTTTTCACCCCAATCTTGCCCGAATGCATCATTTACTTTGTTGACATTCTAGCTCCTCCCCTCCGCAATCCAGAGATCCTTCACGCTCGTATCATTTGGGTTTAGGCACTCCCCTCTAATGGCATCCCCGTTAAGCCCCTCCATTCCCCAATTATCAGCCCGGATGTTTATCGAGTCGCCATTTCCTACTTGCCAGCCAAAGCCATCTTTTAAAGCTTCAGCTTCAGCTGCAGCCGCTATGCTTGACCACGTGAATGGTGCCTTATCCACTCTTTTGGCTTTGAATATATTACCATCGGGAAAGTACTTCGAAGACATCACTTTGTAACATAGTGAGTCTTTATTGTTAATAAGCCTCCAAACTTGGCACCTAGCAAAGCCAAATTGAAGAGACGAACATCTCTTATTCCCAGGCCACCCATTCCCTTCGGATTACGCAGGGTCTTCCAGGAGAGCATTGTTTAGAATCTGCCTTTGTCATTGCCCGCCTACCAGGTTTTGCAAAGTTTTGCTTGGACATCCTTAATAACACCTTTGGGGGCTAAGAAAATCGATAGCGCGTAAGTAGGTAAGGATTGGAGGACGGCTTTGATGAAAACTTCTTTGCCACCGAATGAAAGCAACCTCTTTGTCCAACTATTTATCCTGCAAGACATCTTAGTGTTAACATCCTTAAAAGCTGCTATTTTTTTCTTACCAATTGGGATGGGAAGGCCAAGGTAGTTGTTTAACGCCTCCACCACCGTCATGCCTAGCATTCCACTAAAAATGTTTCTTTGATCTCTAGGAGTGTTTGGGCTAAAAAGAACCATAGACTTCTCAAAATTAACCTCTTGACCTGAAATGTTGGAGAAAGTATTAAGCATATTGACTAACAATTCAACATCACTTTTTTTATTTCTCACAAAAAGAAGCGCATCATCAGCAAAAAATAAGTGGTTTATCCTAGGGCCATTTATACTTGCCCGGATGCCTCTTAAGATGTTGTTATCCTTAGCATTGATAAGCATTCTCGAAAATGCTTCTATGTAAAACAAGAAAAAATAAGGGGAGAGGGGATCCCCTTGACGAAGACCCCTATCGGGGATAAAAATATCGGATAAAACATTATTGCATTTAACCATATATTTAACCGATCTAACGCAATTCATAATCTTTTTAATCCACTTCACGTCGAAACTCATTTTTGTCATAATCAATTCAATGAAGTCCCACTCCACTCGATCATACGCTTTGCTCATGTCGAGCTTGACAACGAAGCCTTTGTTAGGTCCGTTTTTAGACCTTTTTAGATAGTGAATGAGCTCGTGAGCGATCAGGATATTGTCATGTATCATCCTCCCTGGCACAAATACACTTTGGTTTTGGTTGATACAACAAGGGGTAACTTTAAGGCGATTAGCGAGAGCCTTTCCAACGATCTTGTAGACAAACCTACATAAACTGATATGACAAAAGTTAGTTAATTCACAAGAATCTCTAGTTTTAGGAATTAAAATAATCATAGTTTCATTAAGACTAGAAATATTTTTTCTCCCATTTAGAAAATCCAGACAAAAGTTGATAGTATCGCGTCCCACAATCTCCCAATGATGCTTGAAAAAATTTCCCAAGAGGCAGTCAATGCCAGGAGCTTTATTCGGGTCCATCTGCTTTATGGCCTGAAAGACTTCATTCTCTGTGTAATCTTTAGTAAGCCACTCATTTGTTTCCCTGGTCACACATTTCTTTATATACCCCATTTCTTGTATATCAACCCGTTGACCCGTTGACCGGAACAAACTCCTAAAATAGTCTTTAGCCACCTGATTTATTTCCATGCTATTAGTCACCCAGTTTCCATTCGTATCTTTAAGCCTCTCAATATAATTCTTTTTTAACCTTCCAGTAGCTCTAGCATGGAAAAACCTAGTATTCCGATCCCCCTCCCTGAGCCATTTTGATCTAGACCTTTGAGCCCAGTAGGTTTCTTCCCTGGCATATAGAAAATCAGGTCTCTTTCGAGTTTCCTTTAGCTTCTTTACACTGTCCCCGCTACTTGTCGAGTCAATAATCTGATCTATGTTTTTCTCCAGTTTTCGCATATCATTTTTTATTTTTCCATATTTCTTACATTGCCAAGGACCCAGAACCGATCTAACCCTTTCAAGCTTGTCCCCATACTCCGTATCAGCCCTGTTCCATGCGCTGCCTATAATATTTTTTGCTTCCCTATCACCAGCCCAACACAGGTCAAATTTGAAACACAATCTGTGATCATTAGGAAGATCCTTGGGCTTACGTCCCCAAAAATCTATCAGGATAGCGTCATGGTCGGACTGGGTTTGTCTCACCACCTTTGTAGAAATGAAGGGGAAGTTCTCTACCAAAGGAACCGAGCAGAGAAATCGATCAATCCTTTCCTTTATCAACCCACTCCCACTTCTGTTATTGACCCAGGTAAACCATCCACTGTCGGGTTTGATATCCACCAAAGCCAAGTCATCCATAACTTCTTTAAAATCATTCATTTGCGCTCTCACCCCCTTAAGACCACCTTCTTTCTCAGCATCATTCAAAAAAGCGTTGAAATCCCCCCTACAACCCAGTCTTCCCTAACCAAACTCCCAACTCTCCGCAATATTTCCCAAGAGCTATTTCTAAGGTTCGGATTAGCATGCCCATAGAAGCCCGTAACCAGCACATTTTTGTTGTTTTCCAATTTAACAATGGAATCAATGTGGTGTTTAGAGTAACTTTGAATGGTAATATCCATTCCTTCCCTCCACATTAATGCCAGACCACCACTCCGACCCTCCAAATTCACAGTCAAACCATTCTGTATCCTACACTTATTCTGGACACCACGAAAGTCGCTTTCTTTCATTTTGGTTTCACTAAGAAAAATTATCTCAGGGTTGTTAGCAGCGAGAAGTTGCTTAAACTCCCTAATTTTCGCGGGGTTTCCCATTCCACGGCAATTTCAGCACATGAAATTCATCTTGATGAGCACTACCACACTAAGCACCAGCAAACTGACTCGTGCCAACAGGAGACAGATAGCTTCCCAGGCAAGATATCTGCAAAGGAAACGCGGCACCAAAAGAAACACGAACTAACAGTGGCAATCCAAAGAAGAAAATAAAACCAACAATAGATCTATCTCTGAGACTCAACAACCACACAGAATACCAATCCCAATTCAAGAGGAAAAAATCAAAAGAAACGCAAAAACTACGGCATAACAAAAACAAAGGACCCAGAAAGCATAAAGAAACTTAAAAGAAGACGAAAGAAAACATAGAACACAGATAAAAACAAAAGAAAACACGTAAAAAAATAAGCTTTAAGAGTCTAGAAAAATGACAGACACCCTTCAAAGAAAACACGATGAAAAGTTAAGAAAAATTCTACCATTAATGATGCACATGCATCGTAAGACAGAACCATGCAAAACGACGACCAGGGCTCAAATCCTAACTGGATAAATAAAGAACACAACAAAAGAGAGTAAAGCAAAAGGCGGCAAAATCTAGGAACTCTCGGCAATACACAATTAGAAAACGAAAAGAAACCAAAGAAAGTTTTTAAAATCATAAAGCCATGCAAAATCACGTAGAAAAATCAACCGGATACCAATTTTAACCACAGTGGGGTCCCGCCACAAGAAAATCCCCAGTTCCAAAGAAAACCATGCAGAAAGCGAACGTAAAAGAAAACCAACGAAATAGAAGTTAAACATAAAAAAATTAACGAAAAGATTAAAAGAACCGACAAAGCGCCACCAAGCCCGAGGAGCATCTGACGAAAACACCAATCCAAACGGCAGAGAAGGACCAAAGCCCCACACGTCAAACGCATCCACCGCTTGTCAGCGAGAAAGATAATTAATTCAAAACAATAGCACACATCCACAACACCAAAACCCTCCAAACACCACCGCAAACTGCCATAAAATCAAAAGAATTTTAGGCAGACACACATCAAAAAACAAGTTAATTTTACTTTGTAGAACCTATCCATTATAACTAACACAAGTCATTAATCTAGCTTGAAGGTACTGTTTAACAAGAGTCCAAATGCGATGACTCTTTGTTGACCCAACAAGTAAATCTTTTCATAAAAGAGGAAAGTTATGCAATTAGGTAGGTCACGTCGTCTTAGTATTATGTTACTTATTTATGATAGGGTGAAAATTTTGGATTCCTAGTGTTTAGTATTTGGATTCCTAGTGTTTAGTAATATTGTCTTGTGTCTTATCAATAGGAGTATTTAGATATTTATATATGTTATTACAGTTCATAATAGGATTCTACTGTTTTATCTTAATTTCGTTATTTCTGGCATTGACATTCCATGCGGGCTTTAAACTTGTTAGACATGTGTTTCACTCTAGGTTGTCTGTGGAGCACATGGTCCTTTCTGTTCCTAGTACTGACATTCCGTGTGGGTTTTGAGTCTGCTAGACACGTGTTTCCTTCTAGGTTGCCTGTGGAGCACGATCCCCCTTTTGCAGGCTCTTTGGACACAAGCAAGCTAAGATCAACCTTCCTTTAGTTCGTGCGAGCTGGATCCGCGAGCCTGTCATGCGAGCTGGATCTGCAAACACCTCTCGTCCTTTTACGGTTTGCTTCTCACTCGATCATCTGATGGGACTTATCCGGATCACGGATAGATGACCCAGATTCTATTTGGGACTCGGGTTGGTGTTCCCTAACACCTACAAATGTTTGTGGGTGAACTAAGTTGAGTTGAATTAATTATTTAAGTCATAAACATTATGTTGCAGACGGGTTTGGCAATTGCTAACCTTGTTGAGTTAATGGTAAAAAAAACTAGAGATTTGCTCTCTTTTTTTCAAAGATAAGAGCGAAGCTGTTTGGTGGAATACAAAAGGCTAAGCTGTTTCTTTTGATTTTTCAAGAAACGCTGGTATAAGATAGAAATAAAGGCTTCTGATTTCAGAGTTTCGGTACAACCAATTTATCCTCATTTTTAGCCAACTCTTTCACGTTTTGCCAACTTAGATCTGGTAGAAAGCAACTTGGTTTTCTTTTGGTTCAAGTTAGTTCCTTTATAGTTTTATGAAAATAACAAGAACCCAAAGTCATAAAAGGAGGCTAACTGCTTTTGCTCTCTCAGCTTCTCCTCCTTGTAGCATCTCTGGTTCTATTTTGCAATTCACTATACTTTGTTATCTTTTGAACATGGTAGAAACAGCAACTGAGAACCAAAGGTGTTCACCATTTGATCTCTTCAAACCCTATTTACTTTGTGTTTCGATCCTTGTTCCTTCACTTGTTTTAACTAGTTTCCTTGGTTTGGGGTTCTATGTTATCCTTTTTTCACTACAACAATCTTGATTATATCAACAAGTTTCCTCTTCAAATTCTCAAAGAAAAGTAATGGGGTTTTAGTAGAGAACCCATCTTCCACAAAGCTGCAAGTTGAAGATGAAGTACTAACGTCATTACTGATGAACAAAACAGTTTCGGATGCAGCCATAGAAGCTGATAATGGCATTGTGAATGAGTTCCAAGTTGATGACTAGATTTGACATCACAAAGGGAAAATGTTGAGATGAAGTGGATGATTTCAGGTAATGTGGAGCGAAATCGTGAAATCTCAGATGAATATTCAAACTCAGAAGAAGATGGTGAAGAAGGTCTCATTGAAATAGCTATTCCAAGCAATGACACCACTGGTTTGAATGAAGAACCAAAACCAAATCTGCAATCCAATTTGCCAACTTTGTTGCCAGAACCTATTTTCCACCAGCAAGACCTCGTTGAGTTGTTGGAAGAAATAAATGAGGTAAATGAGGAAGAAAATCTAATTGAAATCGACATTTCAATGGGTTCTATCAAATTTCCAACTTTTGAAATTCAAGCTTAAGAGTTAAAATCACTATTTTCCAAACTTTGAGTTCAACTATGTGATGTTTTAGCTTAGGAATTAATATTATTTTTGGTTTATTTTGTTGTTTTTAAATAGCATGGACTTAATTCCTTGCTTTTTGGCTTATCTATGATGAAGTTTAATGCTTTATAGAGGATGTCTAATCTTTTTGACACACAATGTGTAAAGGTATCAACATTTTGACTTTTATATCGCAAGGGAAATAATTGCCCTTTTCTCGTGGAATTGGATTTCTTTTTGGCATTCCTCATGATTATATCATTCTTTTTAATATCAAATTTGGGTGCACTGTGGTTCTTGATCTCCTATGCAATTGAGTTATCAATTATAATTATTACACTAAATTAACAAAAATTTTAATATAAATATTATAATATTATATGAGAGAATATTTGATGTAGCGCCAAACTTCATTCATGAATAATAATATGACACCGACTTATAAATAAATACCGATAATTTTATTTAAATATAATTAAATAATAATTAATCTATCTCGCAATATACATCTATAAAAGCACGAGTTTAGAAAAAAATTAAACTGACAAGAATATCATTTATTTTTATCATATTACCAAATTAGCTTTAAAAAGAATTATAATTTAATTTACAATTATTGGTTAAAAATGTTGATAGAGCTATTATTTGGATAGAACTCTAAATATAAAATATAGAAAATAAAAATTCACCTAAAAAAGTTATGTTAATTTTTTAAAATTGTGTTTATTGATGTAAAATAGAATCATTACTTGAATAGAACTATAACCTTTTAATTATCACTTAATTAATATTAGAATTACATATCAATTAAAATTTAAGTTTAGATTTATAAATAGCATTCGATAATTAAGCATATTCAATCAAGTTGCATCTAAAAATTACCAATAAAAATATGGAGATTTGTAGCATTCATAAGTTAGAATTATAAAAGATCGAACGAAGAATTAAAGCCATGATTCTTTAAAGAGGTAATTTTGAATCATATTCAAATAACAATGTCATAAGAGAGTTATCGTAATTGATGATGAGTTAATATGATACTATGATATTCTTTTAAAAATTTCTATTAGTTTATTCTATGTGAAGCAAGTGCTTTTAAATATCTTTCTTATTTATTATAAACTGTTATTATAATTGCTACATGTTATTTTACCTATTTTTAATTTTTTTTCAAATTAATACTGTAGTTTACTTTCTTATACAGTTTCAAATTTGTATATTATTTAAAACTAATAGAATTTTAGATAATAAAAAACTAATATAATTTTTATTATCAATAGTAGGTAACAATAATTAAAATATATTATTTAAAAATTAGCACATAAATTTACATGTAACCATGTAACATTAGAAATTAATTATAAATAAATATTAAAACCCTAAACTCAAGACCTAGATCAATACCCAAGACCTTTGTCTCTAAATCATTATTATTGTTGTTGTTATTTAATGATAGTATATCAAGCTTATGTATTGATGGTGTATTAAATATTATTTTACAAATAATTCATGTGTATATGTAGATAGAAAATTTAAAATAGAGAAATATTGTATACTTATTTTTTTATTAACATTACATTTTAAATTTTTTGTTATATTTATCTATATTTTGAATTATAATTAAAATTTTATATTAATTTATTATATAAAATTTACTTTAATTTTATTTCTACAAAATTATTAAATAATTAAATTTTGTCACGTTCAAAATATTGGTAAAATAATATTTTGTATATAAAATTTAAATTTTAAAATAATATTATATATACAAATATAGATTAGCATTTTGTTAGTATTTGATAGAGTGATAATGTACTTTCTTTTCCATAAGTAGTCTTAAAAATTATCATATCTCTTTTTTAAATATTTATTTTAATATTTTACTATATCCCTATAGGACACTTGTGAGCCCTTGACTCTACTTATGAAGTCTAAAAACTTCACTGGGAGTACACCAAATATTTTTCCTTTAAAAATTAATATTTTAACGTTAAAAAATAATTATTCTTTAAATAAAAAGAGTGGCAAGCTTTTTCTCAAGGATGGAGTGGTATTGATTTTTTTTTAATGTAAACTACATCATTAGTTACTAAATTATGTATGTGTTTTCATTTTGGTCACTTAATTAAAAAAATTACAATTTGGTCATTGAATTATTTGAAAATTTTCATTAAAAAAAATCTTTTTTTAAGGTACGTTCTTCTACTCAACGATAGGTACTGATCCACCGTACCGATCGTCGAATCACTGCTAGAGGTGATCATGGGCATGGTTGGGCCATAACAAAGTTTTAGGCCTCGTTTGATCCAACCCGGCCTAAAAAATAGGTCTAAAATTTTTTCCAAGTTTGATCCGAATAAAAATGCTAAAATCGAGCTCTGCCCTACCAGATAAATTTTTATATTATTTTTATATAAAAATAATTTTTAAAAATATAATCTATTGAATACACTACAAATATTAAAATAAATATTTCTCAACAAATTAAAAATAAATTAAAAAAAGTTTTTATACTTAATAAACACTAAAATAAATGCAACTTAACAAGCAAATGTCTTTAAAATAGTTAGCAAAATTAACAATAAAACAAGAATATATATATCCAAATAATTACAACAAAATAATAACAATATAATAGTGAAATGGTAGCAAAATAATAGCATTTTTTTGGCAAATTTGAGTAGGGCCGGGCCAAAAAAAATTAACTCGAGGCTTAGTCCGTTTTCTAAATTGACCTTTTTTTTGTCTAAACACATTTTTTAAGCCTATATTTTTACTTAAATCCTCTTACTTTTCAAACGGGCTTTCGAGTTGAACCTATTATCAAATCTAATTGTGGCTTAAAGTTCATAATCAAATCTTTAAAAAAATATATTCTAATCTTAGATGAAATTTTTTAAATATTTTAATAAAGAATTTAAAATAATTTAATGATTAAATTATAAATTTTTAATGAAGTGACTGAAATGAAAACATATCTTAAATTCCTCCCAATCTAGCACAGCCATAACCCATAAGCCTCAAAATGTGGGCCCTCAACTTGTAAGATTACCTCCAAAACAAATTCTCAACCCTTGGATTTAAATAAACGAGAACCGAACTAGGTCAAAACCGTCCATTAATTTCCCTCCCAAATTTTGTACCATTTTTGTGACATTCTCCCATCCAACGTGGAACTTAACTAGATTTTAAATCCGGGTTTTCAATCAATGAAAAGTTTTTAGAACACTGCTGGCTGCCACGTTTTTGAATGTTAATAAAGAACTGGTACATCACTGTAAGCGTTCTTTTCTTTTTTCCGATTCTTCTGTTTATATTTGGTAACTGGGCTTCAATTTTTTTTAGTTTTTGTTTATTTCAATGTTTTAAACCTGTAATATGTTTGGTTTTTTTAGTGTGTTTTATTGAGATTTATTGGGATTAGTTTGGTTGCTGAAAAATGTGGTACATGAAGCGATTTTTCAATTGTTAAATTTAGGATATTTTGTTCTGCCTTCAAATTGAAAATTTCCTAATAATAGACTCTGGTTTTACTTTTTTGTTAAGCTGCGCTTTATTATTTCATAAAGGTGGAGAAACAAAAAAGGACAAAACAGCTGGCTATTTTATTTAAAAAGGCTTATTTCTAAAATTATTTACGAAAATAAGTCAATTTTTTGATTATTTACTGGAAAGGGACGAATTTCACGAAATTTCATCCACGTCAGCGCGTTTTCAGATGAAGTGTCAGTAAAACGCGTCTTTGGGAAGTGTTTTGTCCATGTCAGCACAAAACGCTTCCCTGAAGGAGCGTTTTGTTGACGTGGATAAAACGCTCCCCTAAAGACACGTTTTGTCCCTGCCTAATGGCTACTTTTTTTTATCGTTTGAGATCCAACTGTCCAAAAAAAAAAAAACTATAAAAGGCTTCTCTTTCATTTTTTTCACACAAAAAGTCTCTCATAATTCTCTCAAAATTCTATTAAATTTTCTCGAAACTCTCTTTAATTTTTGCAAAAAGTTCTGTTGAAAATTTTTTAAATTAATTTTTTTAATTAAAAATATTCAATCGTATTAGCAATGATCGGAGAATTAATTCGTCTCGATAATAAATATATCTCTGTCGATCAAATGACAATGATAAGTAAAAAAAATTATGATAAAATGGCCCAAACAGCTTTTATTAAATTATGAAAAAATGGCCCAAACAGCTTTTATTATTCAAGTTTAGGTTTATAATAATGCAATTCTTTTTTACTTTTTCTGTAAGTGCTTTACTTTTCTTATGTAGTATAAAGTGTTGACTGCTTGCGTTCTATTTTGATTTGCTGTAGCTGATTTCAGTTGGATTTTGGTTTTCTTGAGTTTAATCTTGAATGTTACTGTTAGTTCATATTTTTCTTTTATGGAGAGTTTAATTGTTATTCTTAGTTACAACTGTTTTCTCATCTTATTTTATTTGAAGCTTGGGAGAATTTTATTGTGTGTCGAAGAGAAATTTCTTTTGTTATGGGAAAAGATTGCGTTGGAAATTTTTATTGCAAATTAGAGTGACCACGAAATTTGAAAATGTTAAATGAACCGTTTGTTTCCACATGTTTAAGTATTTGTTCAATGTAGGTGTTTTTGATGGGTGCATGGTGTGCTGAGTGTTACCATTGTTTACTTGGTTCTTTTGTCTTGAGTGCAGTTAACTCTTTTGTTTTATCATGTATTATAAATACTTTTATTTGGTTTTAGCAGCCTATTTGTTACTCAATCGTAAAACTTTGGAATTTAGGGAAAAGAAGTGGCTTTTCAAAGCTTTTAGTTTGAATTTGATTGCTTATGGGTGAAGAAGAAACAAGATATAAAGTCCCTGAGCCAGTGGCTAACGGAACTTCTCTGCCGGAGAAATCTGGTGTACCTGTAGCTGAGAAAATAGAAGAAGAAAATAATGTGGTAAAGGAAATGGAAGAAGATAAGAAAGACAATGAAAATGTTGAGACAGAGAACTTGGATGAAGACCAAGAGGGTAAACAAGATAAGGAAAGCAAAGAAGAATTTGAAGAAGGAAAGGAGGACTCAAAAACTGAAGCAATGGAAGAAGAAGAATCGCATTCAAAAGAAAATGACAAGGAAGTAGAAAAGGAGGAAAACAAAGATGAGGTGGAGGAGAAAGTGGAAGAATTGAAAGAAGAAGAGAAGACTCAAGAGAGTAAGGAGGGAAAAGGTTCAAAGAAGCGTGGGAAAGTTCAAAACTCTGGGGAGAAGGTTAAAGAGAAGATAAAAAAGGTGGAGGGGAAGAAGGAGATAGAACAAAGAACTCCTCTCAGAGATCGTCCTGTGCGCGAGCATAAATCTGTTGAAAGGCTGGTTGCATCTATTGACAAAGATGCTTCTAGGGAATTCCAAATCAAAAAGGTTTCCTCCTTAACTATCTTTTTTTTTTTTTTCAAATAATGATTTAGATTCGTAAGTTCAGTATTTTGATGGTCCATAGGAATTAATAAGTTGCTTTGGCATTTGCAGGGCCGTGGTACTGTACTTAAAGCTATTCCTAATGGTGTGTTCTTTTTTCTTGTGTCAGTAATATTACTTGTTTTATATCTTGTATTCTTTACATGGTTAATACCCTACAATGGGTTTGTTTGATGCTTTTGTTATAAATATAGTCCAGGATGTTGTTTCTTGTTTAATTTTATTTCTTTCTTTGATATTTTTTCAGAACTATTTTGCAAGTAAATGACATCTGCTATGTCATCTTCTGCAGTGACTTTCAAGTTGTCTAGAAGGAAGCCTGATGACACTCTCAGACTACATACTATTCTCTTTGGAAGGAAAGGAAAGGTAATTTGATAGCTGTCAAAGTTTTTTTTCTGCTTATATCCAGGATTTCCCATGTTTCACTTTACAAGGCATACCAAACTTACAAGAACACCTAAATGGAATCTCTAGTATACATGTGTGCATGAGCATGGCCATGTGTCTTTGCAAAGAAGCTCTCCTTGGATGGTTTTGGGTTGCTGCAGATGTACATTGCTTAATTTGCTTTCTGTTTATGGGACTTTTATTCCTGGTTTTTGCAGGCTGTTCAGGTTAAGAGCAATATATCCCGTTTTTCTGGTTTTGTGTGGCTTGAAAATGAGGTGAGAGGGTTAAATTAAGAAGCAAAATTTCTGTTGTACATAATTGATTGTTTTGTAGGAATTCCACTTATGGGCTTTAACGTTTAACCTATTAGATGTTTGTAGTATCTTATAGTTTGAGTCAGATGTATGGTTAACTAGCTTATCGGTTGATATTAATCAATACTCGTTTGTGATAATTACAGGAGAAGCAAAAAACTAAAGTAAAAGAGAAGTTGCTGGATTTTTGTGACATGCTCGACATACCAAGTACAAGGGCTACTGCGAGGAAGGTTTGTTGATTATTACTGTAATTTGTGTTTTAATTCTATCGACATGTCAAAGAAATGATGACCATTCTATTGCTTTGATTCATGAAGAACCTTTTCTTAGTGATAGCTACTTAACATTCATGCAAATTGTTCAATAAAAGCCTAAATGTATAGGCTTGTGAATGTGGTTCTTTTTCGTGCATAGAATGCAATAAAATGGAGGCGACTCTGTATATGCATTTAAAGTTACATATCTGAGTAATCTTTTCTTTCCTTTTTCTTTTCTTTATAAAGTCAACTTTTTGTTATTTTAAATGTTTTCTGCCGAGAGACCTCATTTCTGTGATTAGTTTTTATAGTTGGGAAAGTACTGAGAATTTTTTTTATCCCTATTCCTATGTAGGAATTCAACAGAACAGTTGTATCAAATTCAATCCTACTACTGGGGTTGTGCTTCAATAGAAGGCTAAGGGGTGAGTTTTGTGGTTTTCATGAACTCTGATTTGGTGATGCAATTTATACAGCATTGTCATTTGTACGAGGATTTGTTAATACTACTTTCACTAGCATTAACATAATGCTAACTTGATACTAAAGCAGTTGAGCATCTATAATGGTTGTTAATAAGCGTAAAATGGACTTACAAGAAGATATCATCGCAGAGCTGATAGACTTTTTGAGGCCCCTCATGCTACAGCTGCCGTTCTACTTGCTGAGAAAGACAAGGTCTTGAACTTTAACTGCAGCTTTTGCCAACTTTCAATTTTTACACATTTTCTAAGATATAGTTTCTGTTTGTTAGCCAGTCTAGTAGGAGTATAAAGTGGAAAAGGGCTGCCAGGTCTGTGACCAAATCAAACCAATCTACAGAGGTTTTAGTTTCTACTTGTTGACATTAGAAATATGATATTTCAACAACCATTGCAGTGCTTGTTAGACCTGTCAAGTGTGTTTATCATGTTTAAAGAACTATTAGCTTCCATTCAATCTTTGGATATATGGATGTAAAAGTCATTATAATTTTATATGTATATGCTTGTTCTTGTGGCAAATTTTGTAAGACAATCTTTTGGGTTGTGAGTGTTTATAGTGCTATCTTTTCCTGTATTTTTTAAGGCAAAATGGTTGCAAAGGGAAAGGACAAAGCTAAAAAGAGGAAAGTTAAACCTAGTGATTATGAACTGAGGACTACAATTTGTGGGATTCTTAAGGAAGTTGACTTCAATACTGTAAGATCTGCTATAAATTTAGTACCTATAGTGGCTGAATCAGTTACATGACCTTTTATAATAGCGTCAGTCTGGTCCTGACTGTTGAAATAGGTGAAACCCATATATTTTGGGATATATTTTAAAATTATTTAGGTAGATAAATCTTAGAATAAATCATTTGAGATATTCTAAGAATATTTTATTTTATTTTTAGTCGTTTATTAGAATAAGGGAATTATTTTTCAAATTAGGGTATGACTCTTTTCTCTATTTAAATTCAGTTGTTTAGTTAATAAAAAACAAAATAGTTTTATTAAATGCTCTCTTGAAAACTTTCATGGCATTTGAGCTAGGTTATCTCTAGTAGCATCATGGTTAAAACTAGGAGTGAGAGTTCAATCGAATCGAATCGAATGAAAAAATTTCGAGTTAATCAAGTTGACGAATCATATTTTATCATCCTAATTTGATTTGAAATTTTCTCGAATCGAGTCGAGTGAGATGGAATTTGAATCAAACCGAATCGAATATATTTGTTCGAGTTAAATTTTAAAAAATAATTTTGGGTCCTTCTAACCACTGTCACCCATTGTAATAAAATTTGTCCATCTTAATCAAATTTTTTATTAACTTTCATCACCTCATAATTTATTTATTAATCTTTTATATACGGGTTAGCTTTTTTGCTTGCTTAGTTGTTTCAATTATCTTCATATTCTTGTCACTATGTATTTTGAAATTAAAATATATATTAAATGTAAAATGTGATTTTTTTAATAAAAGTTATTTTAAAGATAAATGTGAAATTGATACTAATATAAAATTTTAATACTTAATATTTTATGGTATAATTAATAATTTAATTTTAATATAAATATTCAATATGACTAAACAATTCAATAATATAAATAATATAAAATATGAAATTTAATTTAATAATATAAATAGCAGATATAAATAAAATTATTACTATTTATGTTTAGTAATTTTTTTTATATTTTGATTTTTATTTGAGAGTAAAAGGTGAGAAGTAAAAGTTCAAGGGAAAATAAAAGTTTTGGGGAATAAAAGTTTGAGGAAAGTAAAAGGGGAGTAAAATTTTGGAGGAAAATATAAAAAAAAATTGAGGGGGATGGGTTTGGGGTAGAGGTGTGCATAGGTCGGTGGTCTGGCTACCAAGGCCCACCAAATGTGGGAGAGTTTGGGCAAAAATATAGGCCCTAAAATGGGCTTGACAAAAAATAAAGTCCGCTTAAAAATGGGTCGGCTCTGTAGGCATTTTTTTTCTCGTTCTACCGCCCGAATTCATTAAATGAAAAAAATATTTTTAATAATATTTTCTTATTGTTTTTCTCCTTATTTTACTACCATTTTACTATTATGTTTCTATTATTTTGTTGTTATTGTTTAGATATTATATAAAACTTATTTTATTGTTAATTTTGTTATTATTTTAAAGATATTTGTTAATCTTGTTATTATTTTAGAGGCATTTGCTTGTTAAGTTGCATCTGCTTTTAGTGTTATTTAAGTCTACATATTTTTAAAATTTATTTTCTATTGTTGAAAAATATTTATTTTGATTTTTTAGTATTTTGATGTATTATATATATTTAAAATTATATAAAATATTATAAAAATAATACAAAGTGGCTCGGTTTTAGCATTTTTATATGGGTCGGGCTTGGGCAAAATTTTAGGCCCATTTTTGGGCCCGGCCCGAGCCCAATGAATGGGCCTAAATTTTTAGTTGGGCCCGACTCGGTCCCAGCCCATGCACACCTCTAGTTTGGGGTAGATGGGAGGTGGGATGGGAAGGGAATAAAAGTTTTGGGGAAAAAGTGGGAAAGAGTAAAAGTTTTGAGAGAAAAGTAAAAAAGTTTGGGAGTTTGGGGTAAAAATGTAAATTATTATATTTTGATATTCGAATTATTCGAATTATTCGAAGTTATTCGAATTCGAAAACTCAACTTGATTCGAACTCGAAATTTGAAAAAAAAATTTGAGTTTACTCGAATAACTCGATTAACTCGAATAATTCGATTCGTTTAACTCGAAATTCAAATTTTTTCAATTTTTCGAGTCGAATAGAGTTTTGCTCACCTCTAGTTAAAACAACCTTCATTGGAGATAAGAGATCCAGCAATCAAATAGAGGAAGAAAGTTTTACCGTTGAAACAATTAATGAAAATTATGAGTGCCAAAGTTCTCTAGAAGGGTCTCCATTCACTAAGCAACAACTAGAGCATCTACACAAGCTTTTTTAATCACCACAATTTCGGATGAATTCTTATTTTCTTAACTTATCCAATTTTTCTGTTTTTTTTCAGCTCCAAGCCTTGTAAAACAAACACGTGGATCGTTGATTCTGGAGCTAGTGATCACATGACTAGTAGTCATTTTCTTTTTTCAACTTACACACCTTGTGCAGGAAATAAATAAAAAAATCAAAGTAGCAGATGGGTCGTTCTCAACAATAGCCGGGAAAGGCACTGTTAAAATTTCGCCTTCCTTGGTTTTACATGATGTTTTACATGTGCCAAATCTAGCTTGTAATATCATATCGATCAGTAAATTATCCCAGTCCATGAATTGTCAGGCTATATTTGACTCCTTTATGTGTAAATTTCAGGATATAGTCTCAGGGAAGATGATTGGCAATGCTAAAGAATCTGGTGGAATTTACTTTCTTGATGACGACCATCTAAGTCAACCAACAACTACTTTATGTTTAATGTAACATCCTGAATTTTTGGGCCTATGCGTTTAGTGTGTGTATATGTTTAAAATGTTAACTTAACTGTTAAGGGTCTAAATTGGGCTCAGGCTTAGGCAGAGGCCTTGATTAAAATTATCTGTTTGGGTATTATAGAACTTAAAAGGTAGTGCCTGTGTTTAAAATATCAAAATGGGCTTGTGGTCCAGTGGTCAGTAGCGCCACTTAGGGAACAAGGAGGTGATGCCACACCAGGGAGTTAGGGGCCCAAATTTAAGTTTCAAGGACCCAATTCCTTAGATTCAAGTTAGCTAATTTTTGGCATTATGGTTAGGTGGAGTGGACGGCTACAAGGCTCAAAAATAGGAGGATTTATGTGAATGGGATAATGTAGATAATATAGTTGATAATATGGAAGATAAAAGGAGAAAAATTAGGAGCTATCTGCTGAGAGCAGAGTTGGCCGAAATTCCATCACCTAGAGGAATAAAGAAATTGGTTTCTAATAGCCATAGGGGGTCCGAATTTTCTATAAATAGGGGGAATAGCTCATCAATTTCGACATTTGAACCCTACTTTTTCTTCATTCTTTGTGCCGAAATTCTCAGTCTCTCCCTCCACAATTTCTGTCAACTTTTTTTAAAAAGCCGAAAATCACCACCTCCTTCACCCTTTCTTCTTTCTTTGAAATTTCATGTTAGCTGAATCTTTTGATCTCCATTTTTATTCTTCTCCCATTCACTAAAAGCCGAAACTACACTCTTGTTTGTTCTTGTAGCCGAAATCTTCTTCTTGTTCATTTTTTCCGGATTTTCATAAAAGCCAAATCCCTAGATCTCATCTCCGTGTTTGCGAATTCTCTCGAGGTGTCTGCCAGCCGAATCTTGAAGAAAACTCAGGGTAAGTATCGATTCATGAGATTTCAGTCTTCTCCGGCTTTTTAGAGACTCTAGTCGAATGGCTATATGGAAACTAATCTTGTGCTTTTCTCTCATTTGCGGCATTCCGGGATTTAAAGGGGAGTCAATCGCTTAGATTTCTAAGCCAGAGTTCAATAGCACTTGGATCAAATTACTTTCGGGATTTTAAGGAGAGGCCTTATCCTTATGTTCTTCCGGCTTTTGAGCAAGGTTGTAGACAAAGGGCAGTAGATTAGATTAGCGAGGGTATCAACATAGAGAGTAGTACTACGCGATATCGTGTGTAACTTTTCACACCATTAGACCGTCTCTAATATGTGTTAATAACCGCTTATTTTTCGTTAAATGCGAAATCCCAGATAACGCTCAAACCGATGAGGGTAAAAGCGAATCACCAGGTTAGTGATCTCTGTCATTCTTCAGTGAATGTTCTTGTTAAGATGATATGTTTTATAAGTATGCTGATTTCTGTGATTGCACGGGGTTGGGTTTGATGAAAGGGGAAGTGTTCTGTGTAGTGGCTTTTGCCATGATCTGTTGTAGTGGCTTTTACCATGATCTGTTGTAGTGGCTTTTGTCATGATCTATTGTAGTGGCTATTGCCATGATCTGACGATGGGCAGCATGACTGCCATCAATGGCGCGTAGCGGTGTGGGTTGATTGTAGAAATCCCCAATGGTGTGAATGATGTAAGGGTGGCGTGTAGCGGATGGAAACCTAGGATTTGGGTTGGGCTTGCATAATTTTTTGTATATATATATTAATCATATTCGCTCGTGGGCTAAGGCCCAAATCTAAAGGTGCATGAGAGTTTACACCGAGTCTCGCGACTCAACCTATTATTTAACATTTTTTCGTGTAGGACCTAGTGCTTTGGACCGGAATTTGGAGAGGAGCGCAAGGTGGCCATGCAAAAGAACATTTGGATTCAGAAAAGACTTTAGTTTATTATTTTATATCTTTATTTAATGGGTTTTAAATTTCAATGTAATAAGGCCACGAAGTCGTTAGCTTTATATTTTGTTCGCTTTTAATTTTGGGCTTTTATTATTATTATCGACATTTTAAGTTTACATTTTTTTCTAAAGCATGTATTTAATTTTGATTTTAATTCGAAAAACATCTCATAGAATTTATAGCTTATCTAAATTAACAACCTATTAATTTTTCCCAAATAAAAGGTTAAACTCAAGGAAAATATTTTCCAAAAATGCGACATGTTTTATTAAATTTTCTTAGTGACATACCAGATTCGATCGTGATGTTTGGGCGGATTTGAGGTGTTACAAATTGGTATTAGAGCCCGGTTTAAAACTCGACTTTGGGGTTTTTGGGCTCAAAGCGTTTTCTAAAGATGGGTTTTTTGAAACATGCATGTTTATAAATAATACAGGATGGTTTTCTCGGCATGGCACCTGCGTCTACGACCCAAGTCCGCCAGGTAAGTATTCTGAACCCACTGTGTGATATATATGTATGTGGGCTTGATGGGCTTTAAGGGACGTAAATTATCTTAGCTAGAACTTGATGGACTTTAGGCTTAGCTTAAACAACTCCTTTAATCTCATAAAACTTAATCTATCCAAACAACCCTGTGAACAAGTCACCGAGTTAGGGTGTAGCAACAGGCAAACGCATGTCTAGGAGTGGATTCAGGGAGAGCTTGGTATTTAAGCAGTCCTAGTGACTCACCTCCTCTTCACTGGAATCCTACCTGGTGCGTGGTGACTGTTCACCCTAGCCATGAGGACTTGTTGACAGGCCAAAACTTATAATTAAAACCCGAAAGGGACCAACCACCCTGTTTTGCAAGGTTTTAAAGTAAACCCTAGTTTTGAAATCACCAAATTACCCCTGATTCATAAAAAATTACCCTGGTTTTGGAAAATTACCAAAATACCCTCAAATTATAAAATTATCGAAATACCCTCGGATTACGAAATTAGCAAAATACCTTTATTTCATAAAATACCAAGAAACCCTATTTTGGAAAATTACAAAAATACCCCTGTAAGATAAAATTACGAAAATACCCCTAGGTAGTGAAATGACGAAAATACCCCCAAGTGGTCAATGTAAGTTTATAAGGCTATTTTTATGATTGATGTGTGCTGAGTGTTGACTGAAGGTGAACTCTAGGACTAGGAAGTATTGACTTGAGAACTAAACCCGTAGATAGAATTCAAATTCGAAAGAACTACTATCGAAATGATTTTACATAAGATTGTTCATGGTTAATCAGTGGAAGAGAACTAATAATTCATAAAATTTCAAATCAGATAAACACGAATTGGTAGAATGAGTACAAGGGGTCGTGGACGTCCACCGCATAGTCGTGGTAGGGGTAGGATGGCAGTGTCAGAACCAGTAAGATCTGGTCATGGATCTGGAAACGAGATGCCTGTTCCACCAGCTGCAGAGGTGGAATTTTAGGATCAACGGCCAGAGATGATGTGGTATCTCAGGCGGTGTTAAGAATGTTAGAGAGGGTTGCTGAGGTTGGTATGGGCACAGGAGCCCAGAAATCTGTGCCGGAGCGACTTAGGAACAATGGGGCAGAAGTGTTTATTTTGGCTTTAGAATTAGAGTGCGCAGCAAAAGCATAGTGATGAGACATAGGTAGTATGATTGCTAGTTAGTTGGAAATTTCGAGGACGAAATTTCTTTAAGGAGGGTAGAACTGTAACATCCTAAATTTTTGGGCCTATGCGTTTAGTGTGTGTATATGTTTAAAGTGTTAACTTAACTGTTAAGGGTCTAAATTGGGCTCAGGCTTAGGCAGAGACCTTGATTAAAATTATCTGTTTGGGTATTATAGAACTTAAAAGGTAGTACTTGTGTTTAAAATATCAAAATGGGCTTGTGGCCCAATGGTCAGTAGCGCCACTTAGGGAACAAGGAGGTGATGCCATACCAGGGAGTTAGGGGCCCAAATTTAAGTTTCAAGGACCCAATTCCTTGGATTCAAGTTAGCTAATTTTCGGCATTAGGGTTAGGTGGAGTGGATGGCTACAAGGCTCAAAAATAGGAGGATTTATGTGAATGGGATAATGTAGATAATATAGTTGATAATATGAAAGATAAAAGGAGAAAATTAGGAGCTATCTATCGAGCAGAGTTGGCCAAAATTCCATCACCTGAGGAGTAAAGAAATCGGTTTCTAATAGCCATAGGGGGTGCTGAATTTTCTATAAATAGGGGGAATAGCTCATCAATTTCGGCATTTGAACACCCTACTTTTTCTTCATTCTTTGTGCCGAAATTCTCAGTCTCTCCCTCCACAATTTTTGTCAACTTTCTTTCAAAAAGCCGAAAATCACCACCTCTTTCACCCTTTATTCTTTCTTTGAAATTTCATGTTAATGAATCTTTTGATCTCCATTGTTATTCTTCTCCCATTCACTAAAAGTCAAAACTACACTCTTGTTTGTTCTTGTAGCCGAAATCTTCTTCTTGTTCATCTTTTCCTAGATTTTCATAAAAGTCGAAATCCCTAGATCTCATCTCCTGTGTTTTTTAAATTCTCTCTAAGGTGTCTGCTTGTGCCAAATCTTGAAGAAAACTCAGGGTAAGTGTCGATTCGTGAGATTTCAGTCTTCTCTAGCTTTTTAGGGACTCTAGTCGAATGGCTATATGAAAACTAATCTTGTGTTTTTCTCTCATTTGCGACATTCCAGGATTTAAAGGGGAGTCAATCGCTTAGATTTCTAAGCCAGAGTTCAATAGCACTCGGATCAAATTACTTTCGGGATTTTAAGGAGAGGCCTTATCCTTGAGTTCTTCCGCTTTTGAGCAAGGTTGTAGACAAAGGCGAGATCGATTAGCGAGGGTATCAACATAGAGTAGTACTACGCGATATCGTGTGTAACTTTTCACACCATTAGACCGTCTGTTAATATGTGTTAATAAACCGCTTATATTCGTTAAATGCCAAAATTCGGCATAACGCTCAAACCCGAGGAGGGTAAAAGTGAATCACCGTGTTAGTGATCTCTGTCATTCTTCGATGAATGTTCTGTTAAGATGATATGTTTTATAAGTATGCCTGATTTACGTGATTGCACGGGTTGGGTTTGATGAAAGGGAAGTGTTGTGTGTAGTGGCTTTTGCCATGATATGTTGTAGTGGCTTTTGCCATGATCTTGTAGTGGCTTTTGCCATGATCGACGATAAATGAGATGACCGCCATCAATGGCGATGTAGCGGTGTGGGTTGATTGTAGAAATCCCCAATGGTGTGAATGGCAGGTAAGAGTGGCGTGTAGCGGATGGAAACCTAGGTTTTAGGTTGGGCTTGCATAATTTTTGTTATATATATTAATCTGTTATTCTGTTCTGTGGGGCTAAGGCCCAAATCTAAAGGTGCATGAGGGTTGCACAATGAGTCCCGCGACTCAACCTATTATTTAACATTTTTTCAGGTAGCACCTAGTGCTTCGGACCAGCCTAGAGAGGAGTGCAAGGTGGCCATGCAAAAGAACATTTGAATTCAGCAAAAGACTTTAGTTTATTATTTTATATCTTTATTTAATGGGTTTTAAATTTCAATGTAATAAGGCCACGGTCGTTAGCTTTATATTTTGTTCGCTTTTAATTTTGGGCTTTTATTATTATTATCAGACATTTTAAGTTTACATTTTTTTTTTCTAAAGCATATATTTAAGTTTTGGTTTTTAATTCAGAAAAACATCTCATAGAATTTATAGCTTATCTAAATTAACAACCTATTAATTTTTCCCGAATAAAAGGTTAAACTCAAGGAAAATATTTTCCAAAAATGCGACATGTTTTATTAAATTTTTTTAGTGACATGCCAGATTCGGTCGTGGTGTTTGGGCCGAGTTTGGGGTGTTACATTTAAATTCTACTTCTAGTTTTGATAAGGTTACGATTTGGCATTATAGGTTTGGACATCCTAATTTTTACTATTTAAGATATTTGTTACCTGATCTATTTAAAAAATAAAAGTCCTTTTTCATATCACTGTGAATTTTTTGAATTGGCTAAACATCATCGGTCATTCTTCCCACCTCAAAAATATAAAGCTTCCAAACCTTTTTCATTAATTCATAGTGATGTTTGGGAACCTTCGAGAGTCTCAACTTTTTCAAGAAAACGTTGGTTTGTCATATTTATTGATGATCATACTCGCATTTGTTGGGTGTTTTTATTAAAAGATAAGTCTGAAGTTAAAAATGTGTTTCATTTTTTTATGCTATGGTGAAAACACAATTTGGTGTGAGAATAGAAATACTTCGGAGTGACAATGGTGGATAATTTTTTAGTGACCAATTAGGTGTTTTCTTAACCAAACATGGTATAGTCCACCAAAGCTCTTATACAAATACACCACAACAAAACGGGTTGCAGAAAGAAAAAACTGACATCTTTTGGAAATAACTAGAGCCTTGATGTTCACTAGTCAGGTACCCCATTATCTTTGGGGAAAAGCATTGTTAACAGCTACATATCTTATTAATAGAATGCCTAGTAAAACTCTAAACTATAGAACTCCTTTAGTCTCTTTAAAGATAACTTTTCTAACTCTAAATTGATCACAAATTTATCCCTCCGAGTTTTTGGGTGTAGTGTTTTTGTTCATCTTCACAACCAAGGTAAACTAGATCCTAAAGCAAAAAAAATGCGTCTTTGTTGGTTATGCTTATAATAAAAAGGGTTACAAATGTTACTGTCCAATTGATAGGAAGATTATTGTTACTATGGATGTCACATTTGTTGAAATGCAATCTTACTTTGATTCTAATATTCAGGGAGGGAATTATAGTAAGGAAGATTCTATAATTGATCAAGAAAACAATAAGAATATACAACATAGGGATTCTAATAATGGGAAAGGTGAATTTATGATTAACACAGAAATTAATTATGTTAATGTTGTTAATGAAAAGTAGTGTGAAGGTGTAGATTCTGATCATGAGAATAAAGAACAAACAAAGGAGTTAATTGTTTACTCAAGAAGAAATCGAAATCAAGAAAGTGGAATCCACCAGATTCATCACCAAGAATCTGACCTGCAAGATATTGTCAAAAGTCCAGGTAAAGCTCATAATCCAGATAATGAATTTTCTGATTTAGATATTCCAATTGCTAAAAGAAAAGGTGTTAGAAATGTTGTCAAATATTGCATGTCTAACTTTGTTCCCTATAAAGCCTTGTCTTCGACATTCTCAATCTTTGTTTCGTGTTTCGATACTGAGAAAATACCCAAAAATTTGAAAGATGCTCTACAAGTTCCTGAGCTGAAGGAGGCTATTCTAAAGGAGATGCGCGCTCTTGAAAAAATAGGTACATGGGAAACAGTGGAATTACCTGTAGAAAAAAAACTGTGGACTAGAAATGGGTGTTCACAACCAAATTCAGATGAATATTTAAATAGATACAAAGCTCGGCTGGTGACTAAAGGGTACACTCAAACATACGTGATATATTATCTTGAAACATTTGCTCTAGTAGCCAAATTAAATTATGTTAGAGTTCTTTTATCAATTACTGTGAATCTTGATTGGTCTTTACAATAGCTAGATGTGAAGAATGCTTTCCTAAATGGGAAGCTTGAAGAAGAAGTTTACATGGATCCTCTTCTAGATTTTGAAGAAAAATTTGGAACTCGAGTATGTAAGCTCAGGAAATCTTTAAATGGTCTAAAGCAGTCTCTTCGAGCTTGGTTTGAACGGTTCACTCAAATTTTTAAAAAATAAGGTTACTCACAAGGGCAAGCTGATCACATAATGTTCTATCGACACTCACAAATAGGTAGAATGGCAGTTATTATAGTTTATGTCGATGATATTATTCTTACAGGAGATGATGTGGATGAAATAAGGTGTCTCAAGGAGCATCTAGCATTGGAGTTTGAGATCAAAGACTTGGGTCCTTTGAAATACTTTCTTGGAATGGAAGTTGCTCAATCAAAGAAGGGTATTGTGGTCTCTCAGAAAAAATATGTGAGTGATCTTTTAAAAGAGGCTGGGATGAGTGGTTGTCGCCCAGCTGACACACCAATTAATCCAAATGTAAAATTTGGAAATAAAGAATGTCGATTAGTTGATAAAAGGCAGTACCAAAGTATAGTCAGTAAGTTAATTTATTTATCACATACAAAGCCCAGACATAGCTTTTGAAGTGAGTCAATTTATGCACTTTTCAGTGGAGGAACATGAAGAAGCAGTGTTTCGGATTTTGAGATACTTGAAGAGTTCACCTGGAAAGGGCTTATTCTTCAAGAAATCTGAACAAAGAGGAATTGAAACTTATACAAATGCAGATTGGGCAAGCTTAATAACATATAGAAGATCTACATCAGGATACTGTACATTTGTTTGGGGAAACCATGTGACTTGGCAAAGCAAAAAAACAAAATGTTGTAGCAAAAAATAGTGCAGAGGCTGAGTTTAGATCAATGGCTAAAGGAATTTTTGAAATTACGTGGTTAAAAAGAATTATGGAAGAGCTAAGGAAACCAATAACTTCACCAATGAAGTTATACTGTGATAGCAAAGCTACCATTAGTATTGCTCACAACCCAGTCCAGCATGACAGAACTAAACATGTTAAGATTGATAGACGCTTTATCAAGGAGAAGATTGAAGAAGGCAGTGTGCATATCATTTGTTCCTTCAAAACAACATATTGCTGACATACTCACCAAAGGGCTTTCTAAGACAAGCTTTGATTTTCTTGTAAGTTGGACATGATTGATATATATGCACCAACTTGAGGGAGGGTGTTGAAATATGTGAAACCCATATATTTTGGGATATATTTTAAAGTTATTTATGTAGATAAATCTTAGAATAAATCATTTGAGATATTCTAGGAATATTTTATTTTATCTTTTAGTAGTTTATTAGAATAAGGAAATTATTTTCCCAATTAGGTTATGACTCTTTTTTTTATTTAAATTCAGTTGTTTAGTTAGTAAAAGACAGAACATTCAGTTGTTTAGTTAATAAAATGCATAATAGTTTTATTAAATGTTTTCTTGAAAATTTTCACGAACTCCAAACCTTATTTTGGTATTCTGGTTGTAAATTAGAAAGTTGGGCTATCAAGACTTTGTTCCTTGCTAAATAGGTCAGCATGAAAATTATTGTCATATCTAGCACCTCCATTGATTAGAAAGGAAAACGTCTGAGGACCATAACTAATTGGTCTGTTAATGTAATCATGAATCAAAACATACTTAGTTGTTTCATTGAGTACAGTGCTGCTATTGATTTTCAATTTATTGATTATTTTTATGCATAAACATATTTGATTGATTAGTAAAATATTTACATGCAGTGAGATTGTCGTACATTCCTTCTCTGCTTCCAATTGCCAATATTGTGATCAGCTAAGTCGTTATCATTGCTTTGCAGTTTCGGAAATGATTATAACAATGACATTACTTTTTTACTAAATTTTCTGAAACACGCTATCCTTGATCCTTTTTTGGTCAATTTTATTCAAGATAAGACATAAGAATCCCAAGTGTTTTTAAGTTTTATCTAGATATATGCAATTGCAATTTATTTTGCTTAAGGGATTTAAAATCTTAAGCTCATGTTTTCATTTCCTTGTAGATGCTGATTCTAATATTCTTGTGCTGTCATAAGTTGTATTAATTTGTTCTCTAGGTGACATTTACTGACATTCTGAAGCTACTTGGTATGTTTCGTATATTTTTTTATTTGCACCAAGAAAGGAATTCTTTTCAATTGTATGAAATTCTGAAGATAAACGATACATCTTAGTAACACACGTTAAATATGTTGCATTTCTAGCTAAACTTTGAAATTTTAAATTGTTTGTTTCGCACTTCCAAGGAAGTAATATAGTAACATACCTTGCATCCAGTATTAAATTACAAAAACCAATCATGGAAACCATCTTCATTGATTAATTTCATAATGTATTCTGATAAGGAAGTCTTGGCAATGGTTTGTGTTCTAAGTTTTATTTCTAAACTCTGATGGAACCTTGACTCGGAATACGAAAGGTTGTTCGGGATTGAGTGCCTCACTCTTGAGGCTGCAGAATTATCTTCTATGCATATATCCTAATGGAGAGTTTGTACGTTTTAGTGCAAAGGTTTGATACCGACCTCACCCCGAGGAAGTTATCTATAAAGCTAATGATTTAGGAAGAGCTTACCAAACTAGCAGATGATGAAGATGGAGAAGAGGATGGTGAGAAAGATGGAGCCCAGTCTACTGGTCAAGAGCTTGAATCCTGATCTACAACAAGGAAAGGAAAACAACACCATGGAAGTAAGTATAGTTGTCTCTATCTTGTGCCAATATGAACATTTTAGTTGTAACTTGGTAGGTTAGATTGTAATTTATTCTAAGTTACTTTTCTTAACAATTCTTGGCATTTAGTTAAATACGAGGTAGACTTTTTGTAGAATCATTAACAAATTTTGTAGAAATTTTCCTCTGATGCAAACCCCGGTATCCTCTTTCTTTTGTGGATATCATCATACATGCATCCAGATTGATGTATTGAAGGTGCAAGTCTTAAGTCATGATTATATGATTAATTTAAGGCTAAATAAAGCAAATTTGGAATTAATGCAAAGTTGATCCCCACACTAATTATTAGAGCACTCACGGGCTATCCTTAGTTATCAACTTAAGAAGTCTATAAATAAAAGCTTAAATAATCAAAAATTCAAAGCAGATAGTGCATGCTTTTGTGGAATACCAATAATAAAATGGGTAAACTAAATAGATAGTGACCCAACTATAAAAAATTTTCATTTTAGGCACCCAAAATAAAAAGTTTGAAATTTAAGCACCCACGTTTTATAATTTGGTCATTTCGGTTACTCCCGTTAAAATCACAAACGGTAAGCTAATGTGGCAGTTAAAAAGTTGGTATAATAACAAATTTAACCCTCAAGTTTTACATACTATATCGAATTAGTCATAATTTTAAAAAATTAGCCGTCAACCTAATTCTAAAAAATATATAAAAATACATAATATTTTTTAAAATATAATAATAAATTTAAATTTTATATTAATAATTCAATATTAAATAAAATAAAAAATTCTCTCTCCCCTACCACCATCCTCCGTCCCTCTCCCTCCACCATTGTCTCTCTTGAAGGAGAAGGGGTGGGGAAAAGGACGCTGGAGAGGAGGATAGGGATGATGGTGGGGGAGAGGGAGAGGGAGAGGGACGGGGTGGGGTGGGGTGGGGGATTTTTTTAATATAATATTAATATAAATATTAGTATAAAACTTAAATTTATTATTATATTTTTAAAAAATATTTATGTATTTTTATATATTTCTTTAAATTTTTAGTATTAGGATCAAATTGAGAATATTTATAAATTTTGAGGGTTAATTTTTAAAAATATGACTAAATAGATATAATATGTAAAAGTTAAGGGCTAAATTTATTATTATATCGATATTTTTAATTGTCACTTCAATTTACCGCTTGTGATTTTAACAAAAGTGACTAAAATAATAAAACTATGCAACGTAAATGATTAACTTATAAAATTTTTATTTCATGTGTCTAAAATGAAAAAAAAATTATAATTGAGTGACTAATTTACCCTAATAAAATATATTTGTTATGAACTGAAGTTTGTATTACTCATTCTAGGCTTAAAACATTATTTATGAAATGGGTTTTAAATAAAAGGTAAAAAGCCCCACAAGTATAATATATTAAGAAGAAAATTAGAAAACAACAAAGCATTTCAAAGTTCAAATTTTCTATAAATATTATTAGTACTAATAGGAAATAAATTCCTTTTTTTTGGGGGTGAAAAGAAACAAAAGGACCAGCTAATTAGTTACATCCATATGAACAGAAAAACCACCTCTTGACTGATCTTCCTCTAAAAAATTCCGAATCATAAAAGGAGGAAAACATAATATTGCAAATCAACTCTAGAAGTTAAAGCTCCTTTTGCCAAGCAGTCAGCAACTAAGGGTGTGCAAAATTCGGGTAAAATCGAAAAAATTCGGTTAATCGACCGAATTCGGTTAATCGGTCGGTTAACCGGATTTTTCGGTCGGGGGTCAGTTAATTATTTTATGATTTTTCGATTAACGGTTAATTCGGTTTGAAATCGGTCGGTTAACTGAAATTTTTCGATTTAACCGAAAAAATTAATAAACAAAATTATAATATATAAATAACCCACTATTCATCTAAACCCAATCCCTAAACCCAATCCAAATCCAAATATCCAACCCAACCCAATTACCCAATCAAAAAAATTACAAATAATTTAATAAATAAAAAAATTCTAAAACTAAAACTAAAATTATGTAATTTTTTTAATTATGTAGTGATTCATTTCGAGTAATTCGAGTAATTTGGGTAATTCGGTTAATTCGATTAATTTGATTAATTCGGTTAATTTTTAACAAAAAATAAAAAACATATAATTTTAGGTTAACCGATCGAATTAACCGAAAAAATTTCGGTTCGGTTAATTTTTTTGGAAAAATTTCAGTTCGATTAACGGTTAAAAATTTTGAAAGGTCGGTTAATTCGGTTAATGTTATTTTGGGTCGGTTAACCGATTGAACACCCCTATCAGCAACTGCATTCTGCTCCCTGGGAATATAATGCAATTGCCAAAAGTTCTCCTGAGAAAGAATATTCTGGATACGCCGAATCAAAGCAGAATTTGACGTTCCTAAGGAACTCCCTTGAATAGCCCGAACAACCTCCAAACTGTCTGAAAGGATTGTTACACAATCATGACCTCGTCTTTGGATGATCTTGAGACCTTCAAGGATGCCCCAAAGTTTAGCATAAAAAATCGAGCACTTTCCAATATATCGATTAAATCTAAAAAGCCACTATCCATTCCTATCTCTCGCGACCCCTCTAGTAGCAGCATTTCCAGTATCCTGTCTCACAGCCCCATCTGTATTGAGAAAGATCTCAGATCCATAAACTTGGTCATCCAAGGGGGATCGAAAACACCACTAGGAAAATATCTAAGGAGTGAATGCCATTGAGTAGCCAAACTTAAGAAATTATTGACAATCTCTCTCGAACTCCAAGATTAACCTTGGAAAATGAGCAGATTACGGTTCTTCCAGAGGCGCCAAATCAGAATTCCAAAGAGACCAGCCTAGCTAGTTCCTCCCTCCAAGATCACTGAATCATCCTGCACATTCAAAACAATCTAATCTTGTAAGTTAAAAGAGAAGAAGTTCGTTAAACGATTACCTGAAATGACCTGGCTCCACATATCCTTAGCTGCATTACAATATCTAAGAATATGAAGAATATCTTCTAAATAAGCACCACATATCGAGCACGAAGGATCATCAGCTAAACCTCTTTTAACCCTTTCGACAATACTGAGGAGGCGTTGCTTAAGAATCAACCAAATAAAGAAACGAACCCTTTGTGGACCTAGAATCTTCCAAACACCCTTCCATTTTTCATCCTCGCATTCCACTCATCACCCTTACAAGTCTTGTAAGAACTTTTAACCGAGAAATTTCTAGCCAAGGTATGACACCAAACGATTCTGTCTGGCCCCTCAGAAGAAGAGGGAGGGGAAGTACCCATAATCAACTTTATAACCTCCTCCGGAAGCCAAAGTCTGAACAAATCAAAGTTCCACGAGCCATCTTCATTGACCATGTCATTAAGATAGCACTCAGAGTTGAAGTTCACAGAAGCCGGAATAAACTTTGATAGCTGCCCCATACTAGGAATCCAGACGTCTTCCCAACAACGAATTTGGCACCCGTTCCCAATAGACCAACATAAATTTTCTCGAAGTAGTTGCCAATTTTAGTGAGAGAATTCCACAGAAAAGAACTCTTATCTCGTCTAATAGAATCAAGAAGATTACCATTCATAAGGTACTTACCCTGATAACCCAAACCCAAAGGGCTTCTTTATTAGTCACGATATTGAAACCTATCTTCAGTAGGAACAAAATATTCTGATCTCGTAATTTCCGTAAACCAAGGCCTCCACAACACTTAGGTTGGCAAATGGAGTCCCACCCTACTAGAGACATTTTCTTTTTATGCTCAGAAGAACCCCAAATAAACTGCTTCACCAAACTCTTAATTTCATCGCATACTTTCCTAGGGATCATCATGGACTACAAAAAGTAGCTAGGAATAGACATCAGAACCGACTGTACCAAAGTAATGCGACCAGAGTAGACTGTCTTTTTGCATCCCAACTTTGAAGTTTTCCTCAAACCTTATCAACGACAAAATGCATAGTACTGTTAGTTATCCTCTTATGAAAGAGCGAAATTCTAAGATAATAAGATTTTGAACTTTCTGGAATCCAAACGAAGAACTAATCAAGTCCGCCACCGTCTCATCCACTCCTTTAGAGAAGAAAATATTTGTTTCCCTAGCATCAATTTTATGCCTAAAAACATCACAAAAGTTATCCAAAATTTCCTTAATAAGTCTACTATGCTTCATAAATGCTTTGCTGAAAATAACTAAATCATCCGCAAATAATAAATGAGAGATAGAAAGACTAGACCGAGAGAGATGAATGGGTCTCCATTTACCCTCTGAAATAGCCGAATGAACTGCTTGGCCAAGCTAATCCATACATAAGACGAAAAGATAAGGGGAGAGCGGGCATCCTTGCCGAATTCTTCTAGTTGGGCTGAACTTAGACAAATGAACCCTGTTCCACAAAACCTGCATCGTAGAGTTAGAGATAGAGGATATAATAATATTTATGAGAAAAGTAGTGATACCGCCAGTTTGCAGTGAGGCATTGATGAAGTCCCATCGCACTCTATCGTAAGCCTCCTCCAAATCAATCTTGATCGTCATCTACTTCCTTTTAGAAGAGCTCATCATCGAGTGAATTACCTCTTGAGCAATAATAACATTATTAGTAATATTCCTTTCTGCAATAAAACCAGCCTGCTCGGGACCAATAATTTTTGGAAAAATAATCTTAAAACGATTTGCAATAACCTTTATCACAAGTTTGTATAAAACAGAGCAGAGGCTAATCGGACGATATTGTGCAAACTCCTCAATATTATCAATCTTGGGAATGAGGACAATTAGAGTATTATTCAGATCAGCATCGATAATCAACTCCATTGAAAATGCTTCTAACCTAATTATAGACAGCATCACCTGCAGTGTTCCATTTCTTCTAGAAGAAGAGTGCATGGAAGACATCAATATCTGGAGCTTTAAGAGGGGCCATGTCTAAAATAGCCCCATTGATCTCGTTATTAATGACCTACTTTCTCAACAAAAAAATATCATCCTGACCAAGACAGGGAAATTGCTAAGTGGCAACCATCCCATAGGACTAGGAGATTCCCCATATAAATTCTAAAAGAAATTATTAGCCTCGGCTTCAATATCATCAGAATCATAAATCCAGTCCCCACATCTATTACGAATCGCAGTAATACGACTATTCTTCCTTTGACGCAATGTACGAGCATGAAAGAAATTGGTATTACGATCATTAAGAAGAAACCAATCACAACAAGCTTTCGTCTCTAAAGGAGTTCTTCATGACTAAGAACATGCTTCAACTCCTGTCAAATCTTTAACTCCACCTGTGCTAAACGATTAGAGCTTGAGAAATCCATAATCTTTTGAATTCTGGCAAGCTTCTTAACCAGAAGCCTTTTACGAGAAGAAATATGGCCATATATCGATTTATTCCAATCCTTAAGCTCTTGTGAGAACTTATTTAAAGTAGCTGACATATCACCTGAGAAACCCCAATTACCCTCCACAAATTTCCTAAATTCTGGATGATCAGCCCAACCTACTAAGAATCGAAAAGGCCTACCTCTAGGAAGATTAAACTCGGATTCAAAGAAAGGAGAAAAGGCCTATGATCCGATTTAATTTTTGGGAGATGAGTGATCAAACTATTAGGGAAGTGCTGGACCCAAGAAACATTTCCCAAAGCCCGATCAAGCCTCTTAAAAAGTAAGCCCCTATGCTAAGTAAAGAGGAGACCTCTGTATCCTAAATCATAAAACTCTGATTTGTCCACGAAATCACCAAAGCACGAGCAACGCCTACCTTTAAAAATTCCACCTGATTTCTCAGAGGACGAAAGAATAGTGTTGAAATCACAAATTGCAACCCAAGGGTGATTACCATAGGAATCGGACATTTCAAAATATCCCATAGGCCCTTACGTTTTTGCTTATTTGGACTCCCATAAACGAATGAGATGTAAACTAGAGTTGTGGAAGATGTAGTCCTAACCCGAGCCAGAATAAGCTGAGAGTGATTAAAAATGATCTCAAGGCGAACATAATTCTTCTAACCAATCCAAATACCCCTTGAGAAACCAATCGCTTCAACGCGATGAGAAAAAGGAAAACCCAACTTAGCAATAATATTATCAGCTTTAGAACCACTAATTATTGTCTCAACCAAACTGATAATATCAGGACTATATTCTCGATTATATTCTAGAAAAATAAGAGGAAACTTATCGCTGGCACACCCCTAACAATTCCAAGAAAATATAGTTAAATTCATAGAAAAATAAAAATTAGAAAACATACCTTTTATTGTCGGGAGACAGTTTCCCCATATATGATCAAAGTCGCACCGTCAGATTCAGAGATGAGGTCATTGCTAAGATTCAGAATTGAAATTAATTTGGCCATTTTCTCCATAGATTCAGCTAAAGGCACTCTGAAGTTCCCGGAAGCTTTGGAACGACTTCCCTGACTACGCAAAACGTTGGAGACTTTTCGACTACTGCGCCCATTCAAATCTTTACCTCCATACCTCTCTCTATAAATGGAAATTCCGTCATCTATCCTTTCTCAGAAAATATTGCCCGAACTATTTTTTCCTTTCTTGTGAGAAGCGTCCTTAAAACTAATTGCAGAATGTTTCCCAAGGTCTAAAACAGCATAAAAAATAGGAACAAGAGAGCCCCCATAACCTTCAAAAGCAAGGTTAAAGTGTGCTTTAATATTTTCAATTGACCCATTAATTAAATCCTCTTGAGACTTTGTGAAAAAATCCTTGCTAACACCCTTATCCGAAACCACATCTTTTCCAAAAGAATAATGATTTGAGGATCTTGTAATGGCTAAATTCAATTTAGAATTAAAAGCAAAATTATCAATGTTGATAATTTCATTCGGGCTACGTGCTAACGCATTGGCCATCGAAGGCTATTTCTCTAAATTAATCCCAATATTGCTAGCATCATTTTGGCCCAAATAGCCTTCCTTAGCCGACTCCATAGCATGCCCAATAACCGGATGACCCAGCTCTCCTTTTTCAGACCACCTATATCATATTCCTTAGAAGACCCATTAACCGAAATGGTTTTGTTACTTGGACCAGCACTAGAGTCCAAAATCCCAAAAGAAATATCCCCGACCCTAGCATTAAAACCACCAGCTCATGCCTCATTAATACCATTATCTCTCATCGAAAAAAGATTCTCAACATCCATAGCATGATTATCGCTATTTTTACTCTCCTCCATTAGCGCCGAATACGAAGAAGCCAGCGGTTCCTTCTGAGAAATTGCTCCGTTGTTCACTCCTTTGTTTACTTCGATATTTCCCTGGCCATTCCTTAATCCATGCCGCGATCTTCTCTCTACCAGCATCCAGGGACCGAAATTCGGCCTCGCTTCACCAACAACTTCACCAACAGCCTGAACCAAGCTATCGTTCACCACTTTTGTCGGACGAACAGGGTTTCGATTCGCAACCACCTCGGGCCACAAATCATGCCCATATTTTTCGCAACAAAACAGACAGTGGGAAGAGCCTCATACCCTCTGAACGGCACCATCAACCAAGACTTGAGAAATTAGGGGCTTCTCGAGGTTTAAATAAACAGCAAGACGAGCAAAGCGACCTCTAGATCTATTAACCGTCTAAAATCCAATTTGACAACCTTTCCATTGAGCCCCCCAATAGCCTCTACAATTTGCCGACGAAACAAAAACCCCGGTAGACCCGACAACCGAATCCAAGCCAAAACCACACCGAGATACGGTTGCATAGGATTGAAGTCCTTGGTCCAAGGTTGAACAATGAGATATTGTCCAAAGATGATCCAAGGTCCTTGCGATAGAAACACGATCATAGTCAGTCCTATTCAAAAAACGTACCAGGTAATAACCATTTTCAATATCCATGAGATGAAATGAAGAGCTAGGTTTCCACAGGCTACTGATATGATTTTGTAAGGTATTAAAACCAATACTTCACCCTAACAGTTAGATAATCACTGTTAGTTCCATTTCTTTAAACAGAATTTCTTTAACATGGTCTGAAAAACTAATGGCTGAAATCCCAGAAACGATAGAAGTTTGCACATCGTCCGCAAGTAAATCCAGATCTCCATTGCTCATACTGTCTCTTCCAATGGAAAAACCATTATGATCCACCATGGAATTATTCGGGACTCCACCCAAAAGTTTATCTTTCCACGATGGTTCTGAAATCGGATTAGGATCAATGACCATATCTTTTGAAGCATCACCAAGCCGGCCCTTAAACTTCACTTTCTTAGTGGTACAATCCTTAATAGAGTGAGACTCCCCATCGTCTTCGTTAACAATCGCCGACAAAGAAGGAGAGGGTTCCTTAGACAATGGTTTCTTAGGTTTTATTAACAAATGACTTTTAAGATTACAAGAAATAAACTCCTTTTGAGTACATGAAATTAGCAATTTTTTGAAAGGCTTACTTAATATGATATATAATAAACAATTGTCCTTGTACCCAAAACAAAACAAGAACACCAACTGTCCTCAAACTATTTTTTTTAGATTATTATATTATTATATTATAAAGTCCTTTTTCATCAATACAATACAATGAGATGTAACATTCAATTGATTTATCATTTATTATTAGTGGTATAGAGTTTTGTTAAGTAGGGATTGTTTATCTTATGCCTACTTAACATAGTATTTTATTATTCTCATAATTTTTAGTGCATTCACAAAAGATATTTTAATATAATACTAATGAGAATACTCCTATCACACTCTTTAACAAATTATAATTAATTATTATATAATAATATCTCAACATTAGATACTTAATACAATGTTATTATAAATAACTAACTAGAATTTATCAAAACTCCAATATGAATTATTATTTTTAAGTATCTATAAATTTACCATTTTATTTTTTAAGGTATAATGACTTTTTTGACCTTTCAGCTTTACATAAAAAGTCATTTTAGTTCTCCATTTAATTTTTTCCTCTTTTAGTCCTTAAACTTGTATTTTTTTTTCAAATTATCCCAAAATGAATGGAAAAGTTGATGTTTTTTAACTTTGTTGACATGGCATAAACATGGTTGCCACATGGATGACATATCATCATTTAATTAATTTTTTAAATTTTAAAAATAAAAAAATTTATATTAAAAATAATTTTTAAAAATTTTAAATTTTAATTAAATGTTGACATGCTATTCATGTGGCAATTCACATATATGCCACATCAACCAAGTTAAAAAAACGTTAATCTTTTAATCCATTTTGGGGTGATTTGATAAAATACAAGTTTAAGGACTAAAAGAAATAAAAATTTAAATAGAAGACTAAAATAATTTTTTTGTAAAGTTGAAAGGCCAAAAAAATTATTATGCCATTTTCTAAATGTGAATTTAAGAATATGCTTAAAGCGGACGTATGTGATAATGGTGACAAAAAGTCAAACTCAAAACACTCAAAATTGTATTTAACAATAAATTGGTTGTCATCTTAGATACTTTTTAACTGTCTTGCAACAAACAATAATGACTTTTGCGGGAAAGTTTAACTATTCTGCTTAATTATAATTCAGTAATTTGTCTCTTATCTTTATTACTTACCTAATTATTCCAATAGCCAAAGATATTTTGGACTTAATTACTTTTAAGTGCTTTGATTGAAAAGGAATAGTCCACGCTAATCACGTTGGAGTCACTCAATTAACGGTCCAAACCATACTCTGGAAACTTATTTACGGCTTAGATTTTACCTGTGAAAACAACACTCTTATCAGAAAAAACGACCCAGAGCCAACCACCCAGTGGCGGAGCCACGTCGAGGCCCAGGGGGTCATGGGCCCCCAAAGTTTTTTTTTTTCAATTTAATCCTTTGTAAATTTACACTATGACCCTCCTAAAAATATAAGTATACCTTTCATGGTTTAAGAATTTTACAAATTTCCCTTTGTATATATCTTATAGATTTCCAAAAAATATAAGTAGACCCCTCCAATATTTTTATAGGATTAAAATAATATTAAAAATTTATTCTTGATAAAAACAAAGAGAAAATCTTCTTGAAAAAGCCAAATTACTCATGATAACTTTTGAATGATATTTTGTTAAATAATAATAAATTAATATTTATTTAATAGTTTACTTGACATAATAATATTTTATAAGTAATATATATATAAAGAAAAGATGAAGAGACTTTTATTATCTTTCTTCTTCATATTGGTGCTTAACAAGGAAAGAAAAAAATTCTTTATCATTTTCCTCCAAATTTGAAGTATAAGGTATGTTTTTCTTCAAACTTTTATAGATTTTGAATATTTGAAACTTGTTTTACATATATGTATCAATAGTTTTTGTTTTATCAAGTATATTAAAAGTTGCCATTAAAGGATATTGATGGAACTTGGAAGCTTATAAAATTAAGTGAAATGTGTATATTTTAGATGGAAAATGATTAGAAGACAGTTTCTAAGTTGTTAGAAGTGTAAAAATAAAACATAAATAATTAGATAATATTATAGTAAGTTTCAACCAATGTAAATGGGAGAAAGAAAACATTGGTAACTTTGTTTAAAATTATGTCAAATGATAGCTATTTCATCTTAATTGTTGGAATACTGCTTCTTTTGAATATATATTTTTATATGTTTAAATCGAGCGGTATGTTAGAATATTACTTCTTTTGAATCGATTACTTATATGTTTAAATCGACTGATACACATGACTTCTAATTTTAGCTTGCCCCCAAGATTAATATTCTAGCTCCACCACAGCAACCACCTATCTATTATCTATATATATATATATATATATATATATATATTCTTTTTATACACAACTATATACACACTAAAAATCTTATCACACGCGAAAAAAATTACGTATGGTATGTTTAAAATAATAGTTATGGAAGGACATTTACGTACTTTCCTAATCGAGTTGGTGCCCAGTGACTCGTGACATTAACTTAGTCAAAAACTTAAATAATAGTGTAAATATAAAAGAGTTAATTCAATTGGTGTGACTCATTAATCGAGTGTGAACTTAATTATGAATTTACCAAAACTCTATTTTTTACCATATAAATTATATTATTATAAGAGTATTTTATCTTTTCATATATATTTTATGAATCAATATAAATTTACACTTGAAGGAATTTGAACCAAAAGCACTATGAAAATAATAGGCTCAACTTTACCATTTCAAATAAAGCATAATTTGGTTTGTAATATAGACATATAATAAATATATTTGTTACATAATTTTTTACTCACATCATAAGTATGCCATAATTTAGTAAATATATCATTTATTTAAATTACATATTAAGCCATTGATGAGTTGGTGTCACGAGTCAACCAAATACCAATTCGTTGAATAATGATAAAATAATATTATTTTATAAAATAAATTATATTATTTTAAGGGTACTTTATCTGTTTATAATTTTTAACAAAAATACCAATTTGTTTGTTTGTATATCAATTTTACAAAATATTTGTTATATAATACCATTTTCACTCACACCATAGGTATTAATTAAGAGTTTGATTGAGTTGGTATTGTTCATTAACCAATCCTTCAGAAATTATATAAAAATAATTTTTTATAAAGTAATAAATATTTGTTCCTTTTATTTTTATATAAAATCTAGAAAAAAATACAAATTACACCATAAACTTTAATGTTTTAACTTTTCAACTAAAACCTAATTTGCATTCTTTTTTGTTTTTGTTTTTAAATAAAACCTAATTTGCATTCTATGTCCAATTTTATAAATATATTTATTATATAATATTTCAGCAATTACTATGTAATCTAATTATATTTATACTACAATATAAAATTAAAAACACTAGATATTCAAAAATATACATGGATAACTATCTTATCTTATAATAAATAAAATAATTATCCTATATATATATTTATATTTCCTATTTATTTGGATGTTTATTTTCAAACATCAACATTTTATATTTGGAACTTGATGACTGACTTTCTGTAATATTTTCTATCTAAAATAAGCTTGAAACATCTCTCAGTTCAAGCATCATATAAAATATACATCAATATCACTTGAATTTAAATAGTCATTATTACTAATTTTATTTCATATGCCATTTAATTTCTTTTATTCCTCCAACCTTTTACTACCATTTTGTATACTATGTTTTTTTCTATTTACATTCTCTATATATAACAGTTCCATATCCACCTTTTTCCTTTCACATTTTTATCAGTATCAAAGTACCAAATCTGTCTATAAGGTCAAGTGTTCTTTCGGGAAAAGGAAAATTGAAGAACTCAAATATATATATATATATATATATTCTTTCTTTGGTCCTCAGCATCTTCCATTAAAACAAGCTTCGCTTTTGTCAACCAGAAAAACCCTACCTAAAGAGAGGAAACTGAAAACCTAGTACTAGTACTAGTATATAATATATTAATATATATATATATTCAACTCAAGTTCCTCTTTATCACTGCAAAAAAAAAAAGAGAAAAAAAAAAAAAAGAAAACCATTATAGACCTTTGTTCACCATCCAAAAACGATCCAGCCATGGCGGATTCAGACAGTGAATCAGGAGGAGCTCAAAACAACGCTTCAAACGCAGCAGGCAACAATAACCATCTTTTTTCCCCGAAAGAGCAGGACAGGTTCCTGCCTATTGCTAACGTTGGCAGGATCATGAAAAAGGTTTTGCCTGCTAACGCCAAGATATCCAAGGAAGCTAAGGAAACGGTGCAGGAATGTGTATCGGAGTTCATCAGCTTCATCACCGGAGAAGCGTCTGATAAGTGTCAAAAGGAGAAGAGGAAGACCATCAACGGTGATGATCTCTTGTGGGCCATGACCACCTTAGGCTTTGAAGACTACGTTGAGCCCTTGAAGGTTTACTTGCAGCGGTTTAGGGAGATGGAAGGGGAGAAGACCACGGGTGCACGTGATAAAGACGCGCCTCTTGTTGCTGCTAGTGGTGGTGGTGTTGGTGGGGTGTATGGGATGATGGTACATCAGCATCAAGGACACGTGTATGGTTCTACTGGGTTTCATCAGATGGGTAGTGGGTTGGGTAAAGGTGGGCCTCCGAATAATTTGGGTAGGCCGAAGTAATTTCCCATCTGTCACTATCACTGACACGTGTATGATTCTTATGAATTTGATAGTAATTTCGGGTTTGTTAAATTTGAGCCTAGTCGAAATTGGGTTGGCCCAGTTAGGTCATCAGAGGGTACACGTGTAAGCTTTAAGAGAAGCTAGTTATGATAGGGCCCACTAGTCATCTCAATAACACGTGTACGGTGAAAGAAGGAAGAGGCAGTTTTAGGCCCTTGGATTTGAGATCCGCAGCTTAGAGATTTTAGTTACAGTTTGGTTTCCGGTAAAAGAACAAAACACTAGGATTATATTTCTGTGATGATTTTGAGCTGCCCTCTGCTTAAATTATTATGATTTTATTATTTATAAATTACTTAATTTGGGTTAAATAATGTGACATTTGCAAATTTTATAGACAACTCATTTATACTTTTAAATTTTATATATTTCCACCAAAAATTTGTAGACTCCTGAAAAGGCACATTTTGATAATTTTTGAAGAAGTTAAATAAAAATTAATGTAATTGAATTAATAAATAAAAATATTCTAAGAGATTCAAATGATAGATACCACATTGATTATAGTATTAACAAGAGATTCAGGTGGTCATATACATATTGATTGTAAGGTTAACAAGTCCGAAATTATTTTAATGCAAATTATTGTAATCAAAATGTTTTATTTATAATTAAGCTTTAAGGCAAGGAGGAAGTCTCAATAAACAAACATATAAATAATTTTTATATCCTATTTTTATTTTATATCGTTAATTTTTAAATTTAATTATAACTAGAGATGTTTCTATGTTGGGTTGAATTGAGTTTGGGTCAGATCTATATATAATAGTAAATTTTGTGTTTAACTAAGTTCGGTCTAACTCAAATATGAAATTAAAATTTTATTCAAGTCCATTCATATTATTTGTAAATAGTTAACCTAAATTCATTTTAAATCCATCAATATTATTTTTTAATATTTATTTTTAAATTTTATATATAATAATTATTTTAATCTATTTTTATTTGTATATATAAATTACATAATATCTAAAAATAACATACGTAAAATTACAAGACTGAAGGATACCAAATGGTTCATGCGGAGTGAATTATTTGTTAAGGGAGAAACATTGTAAACCGTTGCCGCATGAGGATGAGTGGTCATTGGTAGAGCAATATAAAATATCTGGTAGAGCAATATAAAATATCTGTTGTCATATTGCGTTTTTGACCTCTAGCAGTTGTATTAGTTTTGGTTTCACAAGTTGATTTTCTGTCACCTGTTTTCGTTGAATACGTTGAGGAGGGTTATAGAGAAGTATCTTAAAACTTTTAATATGTATATACTTTTGGAGAGGGACGGTGGTGGGAGGAGGGACCGAGACAGTGGTGAGGAAGTTTGGTGGGGGAAGGGGTGGGGATTTTTATTTTATTTAATATTAATATAAAAATTAAATTTATTATGTATTTTAAAAATATTTATGTATTCTTTATATTTTTTTAAAATTTTTAAAATTAGAATCAAATTAAGAATATTTGTAATTTTTTAAAAGTTAATATTTTAAAATTATGACTAAATTGATATAATATGTAAATATTAAGGGTTAAATTTATTATTATATTAATTTCTATATGACACGTTAGTTTGCCATTTGTGATTTTAACAAGAGTAACCAAAATGATTGCACTATGTAATACGAGTGTTTAAATCGTCAACTTTTTATTTTGGATACCAAAAATAAATTTTTTTATAGTTGAGTGGCTATTTGTGTAGTTTACCCTATAAATTATTATTTTTAATAGATATTTGGTAATATTTCAAAGTAAATATGAATATGAATTAAATAATAATTTTTAAAGAAGACAAAACATGAACAACACATGAACAGCTTATATATTTTTGGAATCGGGTCTACTTTTCTGGTACCCTAGGCGACCAAATTAGAGTTAACGGCTATTTTAGTAGAAACAACTTTTTGAAATACACTCCCAACGGTCAAAATTTCTGTATTTATCCTAATCAAATCCATTAACCTGTTACTTAACATTTTCAAATTCTGAAAGCCTACTTTTATAAATTTCTCACTTTCTCCTTTTCCATCTTTAAAAACAGAAAATCATCAATCATCAAAGCAAATAGAGAAGAATTTAGAAAGCAAAGATGAATAGACTCATCCATGTCTCTATTTGTGTTCTCTTTATTTCTGTTACTGGCATCCTAGTAAAAGCCGATAATGCACCTTCTCCATCGCCAAAGACAACTCCTGTTTCTCCGGCGAAACCTCCCACCACTTCTTCAAGTCCTCCAATGACATCGCCTTCTAAATCTCCTCCTTCATCACCTCCGTCGGCAACTCCCGCGAGTTCCCCATCGATAACATCGCCCCCACCTGCAACAACTCCCACTGCTATGCCCACACCTTCTCAATCCCCTACTGCCACTCCGCCTGCTTCTTCTAGCCCCCCGGCTCAATCCCCAGCGACTCCATCACCAACGGAAAGTTCTCCTCCGTCCATGGCTCCAGTCGGGGCTCCACCAGTTGCAGAAGGTCCTGTTGGAACTCCCGAGTCTTCTGCCAATATTCCTTCTAGTTCAGCGACGCCAGCGGAGAGTCCTGCAATTTTCCCATCGACCAGTAGCCCGCCGATGGCCACTCCAGTGGGTTCGTCGCCGGAGGGTGCGGAGGGTCCAGCGGTTAATGATGAGTCGGGTTCAAAATCTGGTTACGAAGTGGGGTTCGTTGTTCTAACAGCGAGTTTGGTTATTGGATCGGCGTTGATTCTTTAGATTTAATTTTTTTTTTTTAAGAGTTTAAAAGGTTTTAGTTTCCACATTATTATTTCATTTGCATGTATTATTTTATATAAATAAAATTATTTTGTGGATTATCAATTTTTTGGCTTTATCATTTGGAAGGAGCAAAAATGAAATTGTCCTTAACCATCTCTCCTATGAGTTACCTACTAAATTATATACATACACCTTAATTCCAAATGCTGAATTTGATATTTTTAAATGGCAATCAATTAAAATCAGAATAATATTATTTGTGAAATAAAATTCTATTTTAAATGAAAAATGATCTACTTATGCAGTCATTGTCCAACAATCGAGTAGCAGATTCTCAAAGTGATGATCAGTCAAATAGAAAAGTTGTAGAAGATGGACCACTAGCATCTTTACAATATATCTCTATGGGTAAACTACACACATGATCACTTTTGTTTGCTTCAAGTTACATTTTAATCATTTATGTTTAAAATGTTACGTTTTAGTCAATTACGTTATCGTCCTGTAACATTTTAGTCACTGAGTCATTAATTATCATTAATTATCATTTTAGGCAATGATGGCTTTTGACTTCCTGCTTCTTTCTTCACTGCCAACTCGACTTCCTGATATGTTAAAAGAAATTGAGAATGTAGGAAAATATAAGAGAAGCAAAAGAGAATAGAAAAAAAAAAAAAAAAAGAAAGTTCAAATATTATAAAAGAAAAAATTTAAATTGGTCAAAACGAAAAGAAATATGGGGATCGATTGTATAATTTAACCTAAAATTATTGTTTGAAATGATGATTTAACATGCCACGTCAGCTTACCTTAATAGTGACTAAAATGTTACAACACGATAACGTAAGTGACTAAAACGTAACATTTCAAACATAAATGACTAAAATGTAACCTGAGGTAAAAAAAAGTGACCATGGGTGTAGTTTACCCCAATAAAAAATAATCTATATATTAATATATAATCAATGATTAAATATAATGGTTAAAATATCAATCATATAACTAATTACGAAAGTATGTAAAATTATTTTATTTTTTACGAATCCCTCCCTAATTTATATGACTCTTTTTCTTATTTAATTAATACTAATGAAATATTTTGGATTTCACTTAAAAATAAACCAATTTAATATAAAAGTTAAGAGTCTGCCAAAGTAGCACGTTATTTTTTTTCTTTTTCACTACACCAAAACAGACTTTTAGTGACTTTTTTTTTTTGGCTTTTAGCGGCGTTTTTAAGCGCCACTAATGAAAGCGCCGCAAAAAACGCCGCTAAAGAAAGCGCCGCAAAAGTTAGCGGCGTTTATTGTGAAAAAACGCCGCTAAAAGTGACGATTTTATAAACAACGCCACTAAAGGTGAGGGCTTTTAGCGGCGCTTTTATAAAAAACGCCGCTAAAGGTAGGGTCTTTTAGCGGCGCTTTTATAAAACGCCATTATAAGGGCTTTTTATGCACTTTTATAAAAACGCCGCTAAAGGTGAGGGCTTTTAGCAAAGACTTTATAAAAACGCATTAAAGATAGGGTCTTTTAGCGGCTCTTTTATAAAAACGCCGCTAAAGGTGAGGGCTTTTAGCGGCGCTTTTATAAAAAACGCCGCTAAAGGTGGGGTCTTTTAGCGGCGCTTTTATAAAAACGCACTCTGGTGAGGGCTTTAGCGGCACTTTTATAAAAAACGTCACTAAAGGTGGGGTCTTTAAGCGCTTTTATAAAAGCGCGCTAAAGGCAGATGCTTTAGCGGCGCTTTGTAAAAACACCGCTAAAGGTGGGGCTTTTTTTGCTTCTTTAAAAAACGCCGCTAAAGATGGGGACTTTTAGTTGCGCTTCTATAAAAAACGCCACTAATTTGCACAGATTTGCAGTGCTCTTTTTTTTCCAATATCCTACCCTTCCTGCATTAAAACCAACCAAAAACAGCAACAATTGCATATAATTTCAACCCAAGACAGAAAATAAAACATTTAATCTCACCGAAGCATTTAATCTAAACGATACTTCAAATTTAATAAAAGATATATGATATACATTATAATAAATGAAGTATAATTCAAACAATTCTTACAATAATGTTAATTGTAACAATATTAAAAATCATCTTACAACAAGAAAAGAAATATCTAAGATGGCGGCCTCTGTGACTGCTGGAAAAACTTCATCATAGTCTGAAGCTGTTGCTGGAGTTCTTCATACTTTCTGTTTCGCTCTGCCTCCCTCGCCACTGCCTCCGCTCTAAGTTGAGCAATATGCTTCGCCTCCCTCGCTGCTGCCTCCGCTCTAAGTTGAGCAATTTGCTCAGCTGTGCTCGCTTCCATTTGAGATATCTGGTCTTTTAGTCTCTAAACTTCAGCACGAGATTGACTCCCGGAAGGCATGTATTGCTGGGAGCCGGATCCAAAATATTGGGTCGGGGTAACACCAGATCCTTGACATCGAACCCGACCATACCTTTTAAGACCCAAAACATTAGTGATAATTTCATTATAAATATATCAAGATTAACGAACTATCAATCAAGCGATCGTACCTTCGGATCAAAATATATAATAAAAAGGAATGCAACATAACTTAAAATTATACATTTAAAACTACAAACGATGAATTAAACTATTGTAATTAAACATTATAAATATTTATAATAAATCAAATTTTATTAAGTAAATATACCAAAATTTCTGCAGTCTCGGATGTCATCGGAGATCCATCCTTCTTCTTATGCATAATGTCAAAAAGATGAAGGCGTCTAACTTTTTGACCAGATGAAGCTTTCTACATTATAGCAGAAAAATATAATTTAATAGTATAATAAAGTCATTAATATTTGAAAGAAATAATAAATTATAATACCTCGGCCTCAGCTACACAAGTAAAACTTCCGAACTGCGGTAATGCGTGAATTTTGTTTCTGTCTGCTGCTTGTTCCAACTCGCTCACGGTCCTACATAATGGAATTTGAATTATATATATAGTAAATACGATAAACCGAAAATTTTATAAGACTTTAGAAGTACGTAATACCTCTCCTTTCTTTGAATTCCAGAATCTAACTTGATCTTCCCATTGGTACCTCAACATTCCCGGTGGGACATTTCACAATTTTTCGTCGAGGCTTATGTCTTTCTTAAAATATTATTTTTTTAGGGTGCTTTTATTGTCTCTCCATTTTTTACCTAACGTCTTCTTAACATAGTCATTGGAAACCTCTAAAGCAAATCTCCCCTGAACAAAAATAGTTTAAAAAGTAAATATAAACGAAAGTTAAATCAAAGTATTATAAATTAAATTCACGTTTTGTTACCTTAATATTATCGAGAGCCTGATTTTTGTTGGCAGCAGGCATGTGATGCCATGATTCGTAATTAATGGGCAACATATTGGCATTTCGTGCTAAAATGCCTGCTAACAGTCGAGCTTCAGATCCAACAGGCTGGCCATGATTGTTTCTCCTTACTTTAACACGCTCGACAAGCTCTAAGTTGTATAAATCTTTAAGCAATGTACGTCCCCGACCTCTACGAGTCCCACCACTTCAATTTGAAAAATGATATATTATTATATTAAAATTAAAAAATGAATCAATAATAAAATTCAACATGCATGTAAAATAAACTTAACATTACTTTCAAATTCTGCAGGCTCGTCATCTATGTCCGGCAGATTAGAAGATCCAACAACTGTTTGCTCTTCACTATTTGGTTCTTCTGAATTTGGAGTACTGTGGACAATATTTAAATCTCATAATCGTCTTCTAGGCATCTTTCCTGCAATACACATGAAATAGTTCAAAATTTTAGTAACAAATAACAATAATAATAGTACATTTAAAATAGTTAAATTATATAGCATGACCAACATTAAAATTATTCCATTGCTGAGCACAATTAACATTTATGCCATGCAACTAAAAAAATAGCAGCATATCCAAGAATCTTACTGTATGGTGAGAAAAGTAATGTTGAGACGTGATAACTTTCTTTCTTTAGGATAAATTACTTAATCAGCTTGTGTTTAATCCATCTATTTGGCTACTATTGGAAGGAGAACATGAAAAACAATTGGAGAACATGAAAAACAATCAAACAATCAAACAATCAAACATGAAAAACAATCAAACAACTTGTGTTTAATCAACTTTCTTTCTTTCTTTATACTTATTATAAAATTTGAGTTTTCGTCTCTTCATCAAATCTTAAATTAAGTTTCGGAATAGCATTACGGAAATTTAAGAATATTAAGTAGAATAGGATTATCTTATTTGATTTATTTAGTTGGAATATGAACTTGGATATCTCATTAATAGAATATAAGATTGTTTAAAACAAATTTATTATATTATCATTGTTATAGAATTTTATCATTTACGAGCTCACTTTATTTCTTCATTTTATAAGTGTAAACAACTTATTATTAAAACCATAAAAATAGTAAAATAAAAATAAAACACCAACACCAAATTAAAGGGAATTGCACTAGCTCTAAACTCATTCCAGTCTCCTTTGCTTGCATAAACCTCAATTGGTAGAAAAGAAATATTTTGGGTTATAGTTTTTATTCTTTTAAATATTAATTAACATAATAAAAACAAATTGCTGAAGTCAAATCAAATAACCCATCACTCCCATTGAGCGCAGCACAGCGAATCAAAAGCTTGATATTCATATATCTCACAATGACAAAGCAGTAGGCTATGTAGTTCTTATGAACAGGAAAGGCTTACACAAAGCAATAACTATCAAATGATTCAAAACCAAAAGCACCCATGATCAAAATCTTCACGGAAGAATGAAAAGCATGAGATGATTCCGTACACACAACTAAGACCGGTGTTCAAAGAAAGAAATACAAACTTTGCATAAAAGAAAAATCGGGTAAAATACGATAATATTGAATTGAAAAGAAGGTGAATAGTGAAAGAGAGATTGAACTTACCTATCAAGAGATTCATTTCACGCTTGCAAGAACTTGGAATCTACGATTCGATTACATCGTAAATACTGAAATTTTAAAGTAATAAAACCAATACCATCAAACAGAACTTGTGATTATGTAAAATTGAGGAAAAGAAAGGCGGTTTATTTGTTGATACTAAGTGGAAAGTGATGGAAAAGACAGAAAAACTTACCGATTCCAAGGAAACTTACCAATTTCTTCCCAAATTGTCATTCTGACGTAAACTTGATAAGAAGAAAACCAAAATATACGAGCACAAACTTGGCGATTTCTGTTACGAGCACAAACTGGAGTTTCGGCCTTTTTGGGGAAGATGGAGAGAAGAAAACAAAAATGGCTGGGGAAAACAGTAACACACAAAAAAGGGTTAAGAATTTCAATCAGGAAATTGGGGAAGAAGAACGCGGGGGCAAATGGGAAATTAGGGGCAATTTCGGCAATTGGGAAATTAGGAAATAAGGTTAAATCTAAATTGGGGATTGTCGGGGCTACAGAAGGTGTAAGTTAAAATTTGTGGTGCTTTACAAAAAACGCCAGTAAATATAAAATATAAAACGACGTCGTTTTTTAAACAAAATTAACACACTCGCGGCGTTTTAGGCAAAACGCCACTAATATCAAAGATACAACACGACGTCGTTTTGCATTCTCTTAGTATAACTTTATGGCGTTTTAAGTAAAAACGCCGGTAATTGGTACCTTTTGTGGCGTTTTATATAAAGCGCCACTAATCACAAATAAAAAACGGTGACGTTTAAACATAAAATGATTCCTTTTGCGACGTTTTTGTTGAAAACGCCACTAATTATGCATCAAAAAACAGCGCCGTTTTTGTATTCCTTTTATTTTTTTTAAAAAAAAATTTAACACAGTAGCGGCGTTTTAGGCAAAACGCCACTAATAAAGGATATAAACGATGGCGTTTTATATTCTCTTAATATAAATTTGTGGCGTTTTAGGTCAAAACGCCGGTAATGCATACATTTTGCGGTGTTTTCTATAAAGCGCCACTAAGCACAAATCAAAAACGGTGTGGTTTAATCATTTAATAATTTCATTTGCGGCGTTTGTTTGAAAACGCCACTAAAATGCATCATTAAACTACGCCCTTTTTGTGTGCCTTTGATTATTTTTATTTTTTTGTGAATATATATTATATGATTATTATTGAAACTATCAACCAATACTAACAAAGTATAATGTAGTGAATAAACTATGATTATTTTATTACTTATTTTATTTTGGTTAAAGTTCACCTCAAGTTTTTAAATAACTTAAATTAAATTATGAATTTAAAAACAAAGTTGAACTGCCATTTTTAAACGGAAAAAATGACTAAATTTTTTAAGTTTTTAACATAACAACTTATATGACAATTTACATGTATTTCATTTTTTTATAAAACTTTTTATTTTTTAATTTTACTTTTCTTTGTTTTTAGAATATTTTAAAAATTTCATCATTTAATAAATCCCAAGTAAACCTTAATATTGTGTTAATATTTTACAAGATCTGGATCAAATTAAAGTTCATGTATACAATTGTACACTAAACCGTTGTTCATGTATGCTTTTGAGATTTAACCCATTTTGATATATATTTTTAAAAATAATAATTTATAATTATCTTATTTTGATTTATATTCTAAAAAATTCAAGATTACTTCCTAAACCCTAAAATTTTAAACCATAGACACCAAACCCCAAACCCTAAACACTAAATCCTAAATTCTAAACCCTAAACCCTAAACCCTAAACCCAAACCCTCAACAACCCCAACCCATAAATCTTACACCATAAATCCCGTACCCTAATCTCTAAACTACAAACCTTGAACCATAATCCGAGACCAAATTTTTAGGAATTCATGTAGCCAATGTTTGTGTACTACAAAACATATATTTTAATAGCTAACACATTAACCATAAATCTCTCGTGAGGGATTTCAGTTTCGGGATTTTAGGTCATATACCTAACACCCTAAACCCTAAACTTTAAAATTCTAAACTTAAACCATAAACCTTAAACTTAGAAACCTAACACATTAACCATTTTCCCCAAACCCCAAACCCTAAAACCATAAACAATAAACCCTAAATACAAAACCCTAACCCATTAACCATTTCCCCTTAAACCCCTAGCCCTAAACCTTAACCCCTAATCACTAACACTCTTAATTAACGTTAATAATGGTAAACACTAAGATATTGAACACTATACAATAAACCCAAACAATAAACTTTAAAACACTAAACCCTTACACCAAAATAATAAACCCTAAACCATGAAATTAACATACTAAACATTAAACAGTAAATCAATTTTAATAGCTTAATTTGTAACCTTAAATGAAAACTTCTAAACTGTTTAGTTAGCAATTTCTAACTTTTCATAATTAAGTAATCAAAATATAATTCAAAGCTTATGAAAAACTTTTAGCGACGTTTGTCAAAAAGCGCCGCTAATGTTCAGGTTTTTAACGGCGTTTTTTTCTAGAAGCGCCGCTAATGCTCAGGTTTTTAGAGGCGTTTTTATAGAAGCACCGCTAATGCTCAGAGCATTTGCGGCATTTTTCTAGAAGCGCTGATAATGCTCGGATCTTTAGCGGCATTTTTCTAGAAGCGCCGCTAATGCTCAGAGCATTTGCAACATTTTTCTAGAAGCACCGCTAATGTTCGGATCTTTAGCAACGTTTTTTCTAAAGTGCCGCTAATGCTCGGGTCTTTAGCGGCGTTTTTATAAAAGCGTCGCAAATGCTCTGATCTTTAGCGGTGTTTTGGAAAAAACGCCGCTATATATCCTTTTTAGCGGCGTTTGTAAAAAAATGCCGCTATTGCTCAACTTTTTGCGGCGTTTTCTTTAGAACGCCGTGACATGAGAATATTTGCCGCGTTTTTAGTTAAAATGCCACTAAAAAAGCCGCTAAAAGTCTGTTTTGGTGTAGTGTTTTTCTGCTATAATCACAGTTTCGTTGGAGATTTTGTCTCCATTTTAGCTAAAAAGCTAGGGTTTCGATAAAGAAAAAGTAGTCGCAATAGTAAGCCTCCTCCAATTGCATATCATCACTTATTCGTTGGAGAGGTTGCAATGCGCAAAACAAAAAGAATGGAGGATGAATTAGCAAATTTAAATCTTGCTGATGAAGAAGTAGAACAGACATATGGGCAAGAAGAAGATGAAGTTAAAGACGAGTTCAACTTCTATCTGGTAGGGAGAGTATTAACTGAAAGTGCAGTACACTTTCCGTGTTTGAAGTATGTGTTAGCAGAACTACCAGAGTTACAATTACAGAAATTGAAGACAAAATAATCTTATTCCGATTGTACAATGAGATTAATATAAAAAGGGTAGTTGATGGTTTACCTTGGTTTTTCAATAGACACTTAATAATTTTCAATAGTTTAGTTATAGGGGAAGATCCGATTCAAGTTCCACCTTTATATACAAACTTTTGGGTACAAATCTATAATCTACTTATCGGATATACATGTCAGAAGGTATGGCTAAAGAATTGGAAAATTTTATAGGGTTTTTTCTAGACTATGATGCGGTGCTTACAACTAAAGGAGTGAAGAAATACATGAGGGTTTTAGTACGTTTGGATGTGTGATCCCCACTAAAAAGGAAGAAACGTATTGTGTACGGCCAGGATAAATCTACATATGCAATGTTTCAGTATGAGAAGCTATCGTTACTCTGCTTTCTATGTGGAAGGTTAACGTATGGAGAAAGCTTTTGCCCAATCTGATTAACAATGGGGACAATAAAGATGGAGTTTGGATGGGATATCACTTTGAGAGCTCCACCCAAAAGGGTAGAATCATTGTTAAGCCGATGGTTGATAGAAGAACCAAAGGAGGTGAGAGTTAAAATGAATGGGGATGATAGAGGAAAAAATTTGGTTGGATGCGAACAATCGGGGAAGGATCTCACTAAAAGAAACAATGAAATACAAACTTTTACACCTAGGGGTTTTAGGAGAGGAGTTGTAAAAAGTGTTAGGAGGAGATATGAGAACACTGAAGTTATTGAAACGAACAGAACAAAGGAGGCACTTGAAAGTCTTGAAGATAGGCCAATGGAGTATAAGGATGTAAAGAAAAGACAAAGAATTCAACAAGAGGGAAATAACGACAATACCACTTTAATGATCACAAATTCAAATATTGATATATCAGGTGCCACCAATGAGCAGGCCGACCAGACGCAATGAAAACCCTAAGCTGAAATGTCCAGGGTCTGGGGCAACAACGGGCGGTTAGACATTTCAAGAACAATTTGAGACAGATACAGCCTCAGCTCTTGTTTCTCATAGAAACAAAGGTCAGTTCAAGAAGGATGAAAAAGATAAGACGAAAGTGTGGATATGTGAATGGTATTAATGTGGGAGTCAAAATATCAAGGGGTGACTATCGCTTGGATCGAAAGATGATCTTTCAATAAGCCTAAAAAGTTTCTCTAAAGCTCATATTGATGTGGAAGTGGTTGTAGAAAATAAACCTGAAGTTTGGAGATTTACTAGTTTTTATGGATCTCCAGTTGAAAATTTACGAAAAGACTCATGGAATTTTCTCAAATAGTTGAAGGAAAGAAATGATCTACCTTGGCTAGTGTTAGGAGAATTCAATGAAGTTATGTACTCGTTTGAAAAAAGAGGAAGCCGTTTAAGAGAAAAATGATAGATGACTGCTTTGAGAGAAGCATTAGAAGATTGTGGGTTATATGATCTGGTTTTCTTAGGTCAGTGTTTTACATAGGAAAGGGGAAAGTTACCAAGGAACAATATCCAGGAAAGACTTGATAGAGGGGTTACGAATCCAGCATGGTGGGACCGATTCCCAGGGTATTCAGTTTCACATTTAAATCATAATATACCAGATCATTGTTCAGTTTTAGTCGATAATATAGAGAGTAAAAGAATACGAGGTGAATTTCCTTTCAATTTTAACCCAGATTTGGTATTTTGAAAGAAATTTTGAAGACCAAATTAGATAAGGATGGAAATCAAATGAAAAAGATTTATCGGAAAAGATGGAAGAATTAAGTAGAAAACTGAAGGAATGGACGAGGAATACTAAAGAAAGATGAACCAAAATGAAAAAAATCTAGACTTAAGGTTAAAAGAATTAAACGAGAAGGACCCAGAAGAAGAAAATCTAGTAGAAATTATGAAAGTCAAGCTGACATTAAACTTAGAAGCTAATAAAGAAGATATGTATTGGGAACAATGAGCAAGAGCGATTGGCCCCGAATGGGAGATCAGAATACTTCTTTATTTCATAAATATGCATCAACCAGAAGAAGACAAAATATGATTGTAGGACTGGAAGATAATAACGGAAGATGGTTAAAAGAAGAACAAGAGTTAATCGACTTGGCAACGGATTACTTCCAGGAGCTATTTGCCTCAAAAGCAATACAAAATTGCGAGAACCTAAGAGCAAAAATCCAACCTTATACCACGTCAAGTATAAATGAAGATTTAATGACTAGATTCAAAGAAGAGGAGGTGATAGAAGCAATAAAGATGATGGCCTCTCTCAAGGCCTCTGGAAAGGATGGGTATCCGACTATGTTTAATAAAATTTTTTGGCATATAATGGAAAAAGGTGTAACAAATTTTTGCCTTAAAGTGTTAAATAATGGCAAAACCATGGCAGAAACAAAAAAAAAAAAAAAAAAACCAACTTAGTTTTTATTCCTAAAGTGGCGCTGCCAAAGAACATGGGACAGTTTGGACCTCTTAGTTTATGTAATGTTATATACAAGATCATATCAAAAATGGTGGTGAACAGATTCAAAAAAGTTCTTAATTTATGCATTGATGAAGCACAAGGAGCATTTGTACCCGAACAACAAATAACGTACAATATTCTGGTGGCTTATGAAATTTTACATTCGTACAAAAGGAAAAAAAAAAAGAGGTGGGATAGGGGCATTTTCCTTGAAAGTATACATGAGCAAAACCTATGATAAGGTAGAATGGGAATTTTTGGAAAATATGATGAGCTTTCTAGGATTTTGTAAAGGCTGGATATCACTGGTTATGAGATGTACAAAAAGTGTATCCTATTTAGTGGTGCTAAATGACGTTCAAGGTACTAATTTTAAGGCCACCATAGGACTAAGACAAGGAGACCCCCTAAGTCCTTCCTTTTCATTATCTGCGCAGAAGGCTTCTCGAAGTTACTTAATATTTCCAAGAGGGATAAAAATATTGAAGGAGTAAGATTAGGAAGAGGGAATATATCAGTTAATCACTTATTTTTTCAGATGACAGTATCCTTTTCGGTGAGGCATCAGTAGAAGGCATAACGACAATGAAGACTGTAGTGAACGAATACGAGATCATATCAGGTCAATTAGTGAACTTTGATAAATCACTAATTTTTTTTAGTAGCAACGTGAATGATGGGTATAAGAATCAATTAGGAAATATATTGGGGGTTTAAGCTATAAATAATCTGGAAAATATTTAGGTCTGCTTACGATAGTTGGAAGAAGAAAAAAGAATGTTTTTGTTGAATTAAAAGAAAATTTTTTGATAGAAAATAAAAAGCTGGAGTATTTGGAATTTATTAATGGGTGGAGAAGATATTTTTATTAAGTCTATTTTTCAAGATTTTCCGGTTTATACAATGCAATGTTTCTTATTACTAGTCTCTTTATGCCACAAGTTAGAAAATATAATGTGCAAATATTGGTGGCGAAATCAAAAGACTAACAGAGGCATACATTGGAGTAGTTGGAAGGATATGTGCACCCCAAAAAATGCAAGGTGAGATTGAGTTTAGAGATTTTTCAAAATTTAATATAACCTTGTCGAAAAAACAAGGGTGAAAGCTAATTACCAATCCAGACAATCTTGTTGCACAAGTGATGAAAGCAAAATATTACTCAAAAGGGGATTTTATGAGTGCAAGGTTGGGGTCTTGCCCTTTATTTACCTGGCGCAGCATTGGGGAGCTCGTAGCCTTTTGGAAAAAGGAATAGGATGGAGAATTGGGAATGGGGAACTAGTGAACATCTAGAATGACACATCCTGTCGAAACCTAGAAAGGAAAGAATAGAGTGTTAGAACTTAAACATAAACTACATAACAATTTCAGACTTAATTCATAAAGAAACACTTAATTGGAAGGTCGAAGATATCAACAATTTGTTTAGTGATGAGCAAGCAGGAAAGATACAATCCATTCCTCTAATGAACACTTTATAGACAGACAAATTAGTATGGAGAGGTGATAGTTCTAGAGTTTACACAGCCAAAAGTGGGCATAGGTGGCTAGTAACAGAAGAACAAAGATTGTTGGGGAATAATGATACAATACAGGCCGAAGATACAAAGTAATACTTTATATTTATTTGGAGCTTAAAAATACCTAATAAAATAAAAATAAACCTATGGAAAATTACATACAATTTTATTCTTACTCTAAGCAACTTGAAGGTTAGAAAATTAGGAGTTGATGCATCCTGTCCAATTTGCTTCGAGGGAGAGGAAACTGTGGCACATTGCTTCTGTGATTGCAATTTGACTAAGCAGGTTCTCCAAGAGATTGCGATAACTTTCTCATGCTCAAATACAGAGCAAGAATGGGAGCTATGGTTAGTAATAGAACTTGGAAATAAAATTCCACAAGATTGTGCCAACATTACTATAACTTTTTGGGCACTATGGTTCAACAGAATTAAACTTATGCATGAAAGTGTTAAAGACAATGTGCAGGACATAGTCGTGTTTATTAAAGCATACTTAACAGATCTAACACAGTTGGAAGATACGGAAAACATAAGATGTGACACCCCTAACCCATATCCATCACTAGATTAGGGTTACGGAGCAATACCAAAATATACAGATCAAATACAAACATTTTATATTATTTAACATTCAAATAAAAAATTATTCATAAAGTCCCCTATATGAACCCTCAAGGTCCAAAATAAAAATTAGAAATAAGTCGGGACTAAACCGAGTACTTAGAAAATTTTTCGCAAAATTTCAAAATTTTTTTAAAGTGCAGGGGACACATGCCCGTGTGGTCAGGCTGTGTGGTTCACAAAGTCAAGAGACACGTCTGTGTCTCAGGCGGTGTGGGCATTTGAAATAGCACACACAGCCATGTCCCAGCTTGTGTCCATACCCGTGTAACTCTCTGACTTAAGTTACACGACCAAGTCACACGCCCGTGTGCTAGGCCGTGTGATCATAAAAATTTGTATTAAATAGGTGTAGGGGTCACTTGGCCAAGCCACATGCCCGTGTTCCAGGCCGTGTGATCAATTTTTTGCATTCTGTTTTGAAAATTTAAAGATGCAGGGGACACACAGCCAAGTCACACGCCCATGTGCTAGCCCGTGTGTCACTTACGGCTGAGACACACGCCCGTGTCTTTGCTCGTATGGACAAAATAAGGCCATTTCCAAGGCCACATTTCTCACCCAATTTCTCTTCCACCTATATTAACACTTAAACACATTCACCAACCAATTCAAGACATTCAAATCAAGCCAAAATCATGCCTTAAACATAACATATTACCACACACAACCAATGTGCTCTTAGGCACCTCAAATGACAATTTTTTATTATGTCTACTTAGTATTCATATTTACCTAAACAACAAAATACATATATGCAAAATCAAGCTCAATACTTCTAACATGATAAATCCAATTATATATACATCAAAACATATCAAACATAAGCCATTCAAATGGATATTATCAGTCAAACATTTACATGCCAACATTTTGGCTAATTAACCGATACATGCCATTATAACCAAAATGAGTTTGCTATTTATACTGAAATGAGTCGAGGTATAGTGTGATGATGCTCCAACCAACTTCCAACCTTTAAGAGCTTCCGAGTACTATAAAATAGGAAATATAAAATAGAGTAAGCATATAATGCTTAGTAAGTTTGTATAACATGAAATTTAACTTTCCATTTGATCACATTAAAGGTATGCACACAAAACATATTCCAAACAACTTGGCCAAAAGTCTAAACATATATCCTCGTCAACATGTTAGTCATGTATTTCATAGAAATATCAAGGGACATATATGAGCTCATAACAATAGAATTGCCATATACATATACTTTCCATATCATGGATTCATATAACATGTACAAACCATTTCCATATATTTCAGATATATTTAGTAATAATTCATTCCGAATCCATATTATCTCATATCAGAACTTTGCCCATTGAACCATTTAAAATCTAGATGGATACAAGGGTAGTACACACAAAATGTACAAAATTGTAATCCATCAATTCATATTTGGGAATGCTCATACGAGCACGTAAACGAGAAGCTTTCTCTCGAGCCATGTAGCGGGAAGCTCATGTGAGCCATGTAATTGGAAGCTTATCTGAGTTGTATAACAGGAAGCTCATAAGAGCCATAATCAAGAAGCTCATGAGAGCCAATAATAGGTAGGTCCGAAGAGCCATTAATCGAGAAGCTAGTGTAACTCCTCAAAAATCCTTTATAATTATTTTTGTGTGTTTGTGATACAAATGTGTGTCTGCTTCAGTGGTTAAGTGTTTTGGGAGTGTCTGAGAAGTCTTGGGTTCAAGCCTTGGTTTCGATAATTTTTTTCTTTGAATAAAGTCCTATCTTTAGACAGTAGACTTTTAAATAAATGTTGGTAAAATATGTCAGAAAAGGCCTGCTGGTCTGGTGGTTAAGTGGAGTGTAAATAAGCTGGAGGTCTGGAGTTCGAGTCACTGGGCAAACAAATGGCTTATTTTATTGCTTATGCAGTGTAGGTATTTTAGTCCAGCCGAAATACTGAAGAGTTTGACTGAGGGTTGGTTTCCATTGTTGAGAGGATTATGGTGGGATAGTAGTGAGTATTTTAAGGAGAAATTTTAGGGATATGAAGAGAGAGTTAGTGCCGTATTGAATTTCTTTTGCTTTCTCAAATTTCAGTTGGGGATTGGTTTTCTTTTCATTTTGTTTCTGTCAACTATTTTTCATTTTTGAGGGTCGAATATTGCTGAGGGTTTCTATTAATTTTTTCTCTTTTTTTCTGACTTTGTCCTTCCCTACGGAAAAAGTACTCTCCCTCAAACTGTTGTTGTGGTCTACTTTCTCTTTTCCTTGTCGTATTTTGGGCTCTCTATGCTTTTCCTTCTAATGTCGATTACCAACTCCCTGCCGAAATATTATTATTTTCTCTCATTGATTTTCGTTTGGTTCATCCTTGCTACCGAAATTGTAGTTGCCTTCTCTTTCTTGGTTTTGTTTGTTATCATCTGTTACACGTTCTTTAACACTCTTTTGGTAAGTATTCGTTTCTTCACCGCTTACTTGAAGTTAGTTTTTAAAGGGGTTGTGTATTGTTTTGATCAGGAGTCAACCAAGGGACTGGGGACTGTTGTTGATGCATTAGGGGAGTGGAATTTTCCTGTTATTAGATTGACGGTATGGATTGTCCCACTGGAAGTTGGATAACTTGTTTAGTTTTAGGATTAAATTGACTGTGTCGTGATTAATTGAATGGCAAATTGATCAATTATTAGGTACTTGAAGTGTTTGCAAGTGGTTAGGCGACAAAACAGACAAGGTATGTAAACATGACTCTGAAAATGGAAATCGGCGGAAAGCCGAAAAATGTGAAAGTCGACGCCACACGGAGTGCAGCCGTTCATGTGGTAGGCCGTGTGACCGAACATTGGCGTGTGGTCGACGAGGTAGGCCATGTGCGATTCATAGGTCGGGCCGAATTAGGCCACGTGGGCCCCACACGGGTGAACCACACGGGCGTGTGGGATTGTTGGGCCAGGCCGTGTGATCTACACGACTAAGGCCATTTTGGGCCTTGTGGGCCACACTAGCGTGTGGGCCCACATGAGCAAATTACATGGGCTTATGGGCCTATTTTCACTATTTTGACTGCTAAGGTTGCACGGGTCACCCGAGTTGACTGTGAACCTACTATAGGGTCGGTAAGATACCTAGATCCCTAATTAACTGAATAACTATTATATCCGTGTACTCTATATATATACATGTACGACTGTATTTTAAGCATGTTGTTAAAACTGTAATGAATACATCTATGATACCATGATTTGGCATGACATAATTGTATGATGCATTGAATGAGAGTGGGCTTATATGGATCGAAGGAAGTATACTAAAAGAGTTCGAGCCTAACTTACTGGCAGCTCAGCTGCAAACTACTGTTTATTGTCGCATTCAGTACTTTTTAGAGTGTAGGGATGGGTGGGTTGATTATATCCCCACATGGAGTGTAGGGTTGGGTGGAGATGGAGTGTAGAGGTTGGATGGGTAGGACTTGTGTACTGCATATTTTGATACTGTATTGATTACTTATACTGTAATAGGCCAAGACCCAAATGCATGACTACCTCTGTATTGAGATGGGCTAAAGCCTAAACTGATATTGTCACTGGTACTAAAAAGGGCTTAGGCCTAGACTGTGATCGCCTTCTGTCTGTTTACTTTATGTGGGATAACACACTGAGTTTTCGTAAACTCACCCTTCTATTTTAATTGAATAGGTAATCCCCAAACATAGGAGGATCGGTGCGGCGGAGGACTCAGCGGTGGCCACGCGACCCATTTCGTTCTATTTTAGTACTTAATTATAATTTTGATTTTATTTTGGGGTAATTTATTGTAATAATGGCCTCTTTGAATTTTCATGGTTAATTTGGGATTTCTATTGTTTTGATTTATAACCGCTAATAGTAGGGATAATCGAGTTTTCAAAAAGAATCAAACGTTTTAACAAAATACACTCAAATATGCAAACTGTTTTTAAAAGCTTTCACTATAAGTGACCCATTTTGAAAATTAATAACGTTTTGAAAGAGAATAAGTTTGTGATAATGAATTACGTTTTGAAAATAAACGAAACGTCCTAGAATTAACATAAGATAATGTAAAGAGGCTATATAAAAGAGGTTTTTAACGGTAACTCACTTTTCGAGAAACACTACCATGTGACATCGCCAGATTCAAAAATAATGTTTAGGCTGAGTTTGGGGTGTTACAGCTCCGGATAGCCATATATCGGGATGTTCAACCGAGCCAATATTAAGAAGCTCACGAAGAGCCATTTATCGGGACGCTCATAAGAGTTGTGGTGTGTTTACAACACATGCAGAATCACAACCAATAGGGATGCTCCGAAGAGCTATTAATGGAAAGTTCGTGAACCATATAACAGGAAGCTCAAGAGGACCATATATTGGGATGCTCATGAGAGCTAATAATGGGACGCTCTTTTGAGCTGTGGTGTGTCTGCAACATATGTAGGGCCACAACCAATTCGGGAACCCTATATCTATCGAATTTCATTTATCTAAACGGAGGGTTTTTTTACAGAAATAGGTTAAAAAAAGTACGAAAATGGTATGGCATCCCAATTAATTACGGGAATGGTATGGCCAGGGTGGTCACGCCACTCCCATAGGCGGCACCACCCTGGCACCAGCAGCAAACAGTGAAAGAACAGTGAAGAAAACAGTGAAAACAGTGAAAGGTTGAAAACAACAGAGAAAGGCTGAACAATGGCCTGCCACAGGCGGCACCAGGCCTGGATAATGGCTCGCCACAGTGACACCAGTTCGGACAATGGCCCCCATAGGCGGCACTCAGATGCTTCTTTTCGCTCATGGGGACCTTAAAATGGTCCCTCCGCCTCGAAACTTGAAGCAAAGCAGAAGAAGAAGAAGAAGCAGCAGTAACAACAAGAAGAAGAAGAAGAAGAAGAAGAAGAAGAAGAAAAAAAAGAAGAAGAGGAGGAAGAGGAAGGAGGTGGTGGCGCCGAAAGAGAAAGAAGAAAGGAAAGGAAGAAGAAATAGGGAGGAAGAAGAAGAAATGGAGGATCACGGGGAAGAAAAAAATTTTAGTGAAATTTAGGTATTATTTTTTTAAAATTATTTGTGTTGTTTTATGATGTTATTATTTTATTTTATTATATATTAATTTTTTATTACTTATTTGTTGTTAGTTAATTTAAGTTTAGTTTAGTTTAATAGTTTATATTATAAGAATAAGTATTGTTAGTTAGGATTAGTAGGTTAAGTAGTAATTAATTTAGTTAGTTAGTAAGTTATAGTTAGAAATTTTAAATAAATAAATATTTTGGTTAGTTAGTAAAGTATATATATATAAATATATATATATATATATATATATATATATATATATATATGTTAGTTTTAACTCTAACATAATTTTAGGTAGTATATGGTTATTAGTTAATCCTTAATGATTAATTTATAGTTAGTATATATATAAAAGCATTATTATTATTGTTAGTGTAGTATTATTGTTAGTAAAAATGGTAAATGTTATTTTATTTAGTATTATATTATTATTTTTAGTAAAGAAATATTATAATTATTGTTAGTATAAAATAACATTAAAATAATACATGTTTGAAACATTATGTATTAAAATAAATAATATAAAATAATGAAATATGAAAATAATATATATTATAATTATTGTTAGTATTATGAGAAAATGAAAATACAAGTAAATAGTGAAAATAAGTGGTTTTACTAAATCTAATAGTATTTTTTGAAAGTTATAGAATTTGAACACTTAGGAAATACGAACGAACATAGTGCCAAAATAAGAGGTTTTACTAAATTTATATAAAATAAATAGTAAAACCCTATATTTGAATCATTATGTACTAAAATAATATAAAATAACACGAACAAATGCTCGTAATATATAATTATTATAATAAAATGAACAGGCTCGTAATATATAAAATAAAACGAACAAATGCTCGTATTATATAATAATTATGTACTAAATTATTATGTGATAATCACCGATTTTATTAGAAAGAGGTATACGATACGTAATATTATTATTAAGGAATTCTAAAATTATTATTATTATTACTTTAGCTATGTTAATATAATATTATTTTTATGAAACCGTAAATATTATTTTAGTTAATATTATTATGATGTGTGAATATGATTATTTGAGGTATGTTATTTGTCACTAATTTAATATAGATTTATTGTTTTTATGTAGGTAAAAATTTATTTGAGATGTAAATGGCTTCATTGATTAGTAAAGATCCTCACATATCGATTTGCTAATAAAATGGTAATGTATTGTTATTTATTTATCGCAGTTGTATTAACAAAATAGCAACATAATAAATTATGTTATTAATCATATCTAATTTTTTATGATTTAACACTTTATCGGGACTCGTCTGAGTGTATTAAAGGTAGGGTGAATGGCTTAAGGAATCCCGGATGAACGATTGATGCCGATATTGAGAAAGTGGATTTGGGTCAAAGACGATCCGGACGTTTGACTTACGGTATGATATCATATCCGCACTAGTCGGCGTTAGCCGGAGACCCATACTTTCCATTTCCGTGTAGAGTGCACAATCACTCTAGAGGATGTTGCATTGCGACTTGGGCTCCCAATTGACGGAGACCCGTTCACGGCTTCAGGCGATAGATGACCCACATACGCTTTGTCGAGCCTACTAGGGAACTCAGACGGCGATGATGGAAAAATTTTCTGAATTGAAATTGACATGGTCGAGAGCGAGATATGAGCAGTTATCACCGATCCCATCGATCGAGTTGATGTGCGCTAGTCAAGCGTACATTATGCACGCCATAGGGGTGTACTAATGCCCAATGCAAATAATAATAGGGTTCATATTCGATACCTACCCTCTTACCGATATGAGGAATACTCGTCAGTATAGTTGGGGTTCCGTAGTCCTTGCGATATTGTACCGTGAGCTTTGTCGGACTGACACGATCCAACTACGATGAGATATAGGCGGTTGTCTAACACTATTGCGGTCATGGGCTCAGATCGGATGCCATTCTTGGCATCGCCACCCACCAACCATACGATATCCGTCGTAAGCGGTGATAAAATATAACTTGTCATTAATTAAAAATTTCTTAATATTGATATTATTGACTTGAAATTTATTTTTGTAGGTGGAGTATTTATCCGGGTATCGAGAGGTCGATGGTGTCCCTATATCTTGACTTATGATTGAACAACATGCTGGGGAAGGGTAGCGATTCCAATATTGGTTATGTAGTAGTTTTATATTTTACGCACACCATGTTTAATTTTAACAATGTTTTTAATCATGCAGTTTATATGGATGCCATACCGTAGACTAGAAATTGCGGTATTATACCCCTACCTTGTATATTCACTCGTATATGTGGTGCACTAACGCACCAATTCTCTGTTTCAATGTAGTCGAGTGGTATCACGGGGACCGAGTGTCGCGCCAATTTGGTTGCATCCAATATATCCGGATCCGCCATGCAAAGTGGGAAAGGTTCATGGCAAAACTAAGAGAGGAGACAGATCGATTGGGGGTTAGGCACCGAGAATTTATTGCGGTGTGGAATGCTTATGCTTCTCAAATACCGGATGGATATGGCTTCCGATCTTCAACCTCCATTAGAGTACATACAATGGTACTCTAGTATGGGAAGCCATATTTTCGGGGCAGGCGATCATTGTAGTCCCCCATGACGCAAATGAGATGGAGCATACGAGCGATGGCGATATGGAGGGCGGAGGTAGCGAATCCTAATCCCGAGCCAGTCGAGTGCGATATGGAGGCGAGGTAGCTGCGGATCCTAATCTGAGCTAGAGTCGGGCCCGAGCCGAGCCCGAGGAATCACATTCACATTCGAGTCATATTCATATCATCCATATGTGCGGGCTCGTCGGGAGGTGGATACCAAGACGGGTTGATATATTTGGATCGTACACCGCAAAGACAAAGACTCGGCTCGTATCCACCGCGGACATCGGGCCTCCCGGTCGTATCCACTACATCGAGACCGCCGCTCGCTCGAGTTCATCTACACCTTCGAGCCATATGATTTTTCGCCATGTTTAGCCACCATTTCACCCGGACCCCCAGGAGACCGAAGAGGATGTTGGACGTCGCGGGCACCCACGACGTGAACGCCGAGCACCGTAGAAGTACACACCAAGGACTACACCATCGAACCATCAGTTTTAGGTGTTTCTTGTGGTTTTGATTTTATTGTATTTTGTATTTGCAATTATTATAATGTTTGTAATTTATTTGTATAAATTTAAATTGATTATTTGAGTCGCAACATTTAAGTAACAAGATTTGACCACGCGATGGAATATTTCATTTTGATTTTTGGTCATGTACATGGTCACTATGATTAGTTAATTTTGCTATTCAAAAATGTTAAATGGTACGAATTGGTATTTAAGTGAGTTCGATTAGGTTTTTTAAAATTAACGATGTGTATTGGTTATATTGATTAGATTTGAATTGGCAATGTATGTTATATTAATTGTCCGATTGTAGATTAACTTAGTTTGTGGTACGAATGAAATTTATTTTGCATACAAATCCATAGATTACTATATTCATAAAAATCCATACATGTTAATCTTCCACAAAAATCACCAAAAATCAGAATACAAAACATGTTACTCTGAATAAGCTCAATTCCCTGTCGCTCGCGACGATTGTCCAACATGATAGTTTCGCTGCGGGCATTTACTTCGATTATGACCACCTAACCTGCATATTCCACAGCGCTTACCATCGGATTTCTCCCTAAAGTCCATTTCATTATGGATTCTGGATGATTGCAGACGGCCTCTCGGATTCCTGCGTAGCGCTCTATCAGGGACAAGCTCAAAAGTCATTCGAGGCACCTCCCATGTAGACAGGTCGGGCAGGACAGGGAACTCATTTTCCTAGACACACAATGTACGCTCTAGCGTGTACACATCATCGACAAAATGTTCAACACTAAGGTTCGCTTTAGCACACGCTGCCACAACATGTGCAGACGGATAATGAAGTGTTTGGAACCTCCTGCATTCGCGCTGTCTATTCCGAAGATTGACTCTATAAGACCTAGGTGGCAAACCGGGTCGACGACCGATAGACTCCATAACTCGAAAAGTTTCTATTTGTCTTGAATATATTTCTACGGTCATCGACCTCGCAATCCGGCGGTTTGCAATCAATGCATACCTGACATCTTCCACAAACACGTGTCCCGCATCCATCTGGTTGACTTGTTGTTCACCCATTCTTGGCATCAAGGTTGCCAACCTGTAGAATGTAGCCGAGAAGACAGATGAAATCGGTAGATGTCGTGTTTTCAACAACACAGCGTTGACCCCCTCTACCAAGTTTGTGGTCATTTGACCATAACGAAAGCCCTCGTCAAAACTTTGAGCCCATTGCCACGGCTCCATTGAACCCAACCACTCCATAAAAGATTTGTTCATTTGACCTTCCATGTCACTCTCAAGTTGAGTCATCATTTGGTGAAAAATATGTGGCTCTAACTCGTACGTTGTACATGTTTTAAAAAATGTAAGTTACTGATGAATCGGATAACTAAAAAGTATTAAACTTATATTGAAAATATAAGGTTATCATTTACCTATTTTCACCACTTCTCTTTTCCAGTTTGGATTCTTATACTCTCGAAGAAAGTTAGCAGCAATGTGACGATGCAGTAAACGGATCTCCATGGCACACCGTAACGCCTAATTGCGGCAATTAGTCCTTTCCTCTATCGGAGATGATGCAAATATTATCGTTCTTGATAACATACCTCTGCAGGTTGGTAAGGAAGAATTCCCAAGATTCCATATTCTCCTTATCTACTATTGCAAACGCTATTAGAATGCGTTCCTATTGCCATCTTGAGCAACCGCAATAAGTAAGATCTGTATATTTTCCAGTATAGCCATGTCCCATCCACCGCACAAACGGCTTGCGGTGTGGAAATGCCCGTACACATGGATCAACGTCCGAACATCCGATGAAAATTCTTTTCCCTACTGTAATTGGTTATTTGGGCCATAAAAGGTCGTGTCAGTAACTCAATCACGGTTCGGATATACTCCCGCATAGCGACTATCCATCCTCAGAGCTCGTTATACGAAGAATCGTAGTCCCCATACAATTGTTCCATTGCCATCTGTTTAGCTATCCACGCCTTTCGATATGATACTCTATACTGGAATCATGCTTGTATTTTAGCAATCAATACCCAAACTTTAATAGTCGGTGCGTCCTTCACCATTGGCATAATACACATACATATAGTTTTGGAATCAAGTTTTCGATGATCTTCTATCATACCTGTCAATCTGCATATGTGAGGCCCAACCAATTTTCTTATCTCTCACATCTGTGAATTTTGTATGAATGCGCTCAGATCCACCAATTCTGACCTTCCGCTACCTTCCAACACTCCGCAATATAAACCGTCGATTTAGACGCTGCGACTTTGTAATCCACTGATATATCCATGCTATACCATTTAATAGCAGATACGCACTCTTCTTTACTTCTAAATCTCTGGCCTACGAATAACTCCTCATGATTGAAATTTACGACCAGTCGGTGAGCAGGATATATTTCAGGGTACTCCGGGAACTCAGCCATACGCGCTGCATCGGGGTCTATGAGCGACATGTGTGGCCCAGAATTATTGTGTATCGCAATACATCCCAGCTGGTTCCCGATCGGAGACTCGCTAATGTTTTCATCGTCATTCACGTCTTCATCGTCAATATCATCAGGTATATCATCCATATCCGGATCACTATCACTATCGACCTCATCCCCGCAATGATCACTACTATCGTGTCCATCATCACCAACCACATCAATATCGGGTGTAATATTCAGATCGATATCGATCCCACGTATATTCGATTCGGCATCAACATACGATGTTGGACGCACCATGGACGGTTCTTGAGTTTCATGTTCTTCACCATATACATTCTTTGTCTTCATTTGCCTCAATTGGCTAACTCATAAATAAGTAAATCGGTGCATTTACATTCGCTGTTCCCACAATAAAGGCGATCATTGTCTCTACGTCTTCGTCATCTACAAGTTCCATTTCGTGAATTTGATCGGATCTGCAAACCGGAAACTTGTAGAAAATTCTCGAGATCGTTCTCTCACGCCGTAAAAATTTTTGCGTTTATCCTTCGCTTCATATCATCCAATGAGACATTTTTATTAAATCTCATTGCTATTTGTTGCCGACATTCAAATATGCATCCAACGGTTGTTGTCAAGATGATTCCATCGAAATAAACGCATACGAAAAACTGACCATCCATCTTCAATATTTAATCTATTAAAAAATAAACAAAATTGCTCAGAAAATTTTTGATCAGTATATACTATTCTTAAATAAAAAACTTAATGTTTGAATATGCTATTTTTTTCATTCTTAAGCTCACACTATTAGAATTATCATTTTGTACATGAACAACATTTATCTTTACATCTAACCACTTTATCATTTTTTCATTATTTTAATATTTAGGGTTCCTTACTAACAATATTTACTAATACTAACTAAAATATTAATATACTAACATAGTCAATATATGATTTTCGGGTTTTTAACTAACATATCAACATACTAACAACAATATACTAACTAATTACATATTTAATAAAATATTAATAGTATTACGATATTTTAATTATACTACTACCAATATATTACTATTATAGGGTTTTTAACTAACATATTAATATACTAATACATTAATATACATACTAACCATTTATTTTGACTATTTACTTGTATTTTCCTTTTCTCAAATTACATTACTAACAATAATTATAATCTATATTATTTACATATTTTCATATTTTATATTATTTATTTTAATACATAATGTTTCATGTATTATTTTAATGTTCTTTTATACTAACAATAGTTATAATATTTTTTTACTAATAATAATAATATTATATTACTAAATAAAATAATCAATAATACTAACCTAACAATAATAGTAACAGATTTTATATATATACTAACTATAAATTAATAATTAAGGATTAATTAATAATAATATACTAACTAAAATAATGTTAGAGTTAAAACTAACATATTAATATATATATAGTTTGCTAACTAACCAAAATATTTTTTAGGGTTTCTAACTACCTACCATAATATAACTAACTTACTAACTAACTAAATTAATTACCACTTAACCTACTAATCCTAACTAACAATATTTAGGATATAAACTAAACTAAACTTAAAATAACTAACAACAAATAAGTAATAAAAATTAATATATAATAAAATAAAATAATAACATCAAAAACAAGACAAACAATTTAAAAAAATAATACCTCAATTTCACTAATTTTTTTCCTCCCGTGATCTCCTCCCTTTCTTCTTTCTTCCTCCTTATTTCTTCTTCCTTTCTTCTTTCTCTTTCTCTTTCCGGCGCCACCACCTCCTTCCTCTTCTTCTTCTTCTTGCTGCTGCTTCGTTGGGGGGGCGGAGGGGACCATTTTAAGGTCCCCATGAGCAGAAAGAAGCATGAGGTGCCGCCTATGGGAGGCCATTGGCCATTGTCCGTGCCATTGTGTCGAACTGTGCCATTGTGGCGAGCCATTGTTCACCTTTCTCTGCCGTGTTCGGTCTTTCTTTGTTTTCTTCACTGTTCTTCTAATTTTTTTCACTGTTTGCTGCAGGAGCCAGGGTGGTGCCGCCTATGGGAGTGGCGTGACCACCCTGGCCATACCATTCCCGTAATTAATTGGGATGCCATACCATTTTCGTACTTTTTTTTTCAACCTATTTCTGTAAAAAACCCCTAAACGGAACTTAATACTTGTCGGGCATTATCGAATATGTAATTGATTTTCGTACATGTCAATTATACAATACACATACATAACATTCAATTCAAACATATTTTTTTTTCAATTTAGTTTCACGAACTTACCTTGACAAGTGTTTGTGAATTGTAATCTACTAATCTGATACTTTTTCTTTTCCTCGATCCAATTCCATATTTGGTCTATCTAGATCTATACGAGTAAATTTATCTCAATTTAATACAATTTATATTCAATTCAATTCAATTCACATCTTAGGTAAAATTACTATTTTGCCCCTATACTTTTACTTAATTATGATTTCATCCCTAGGCTCGGAAAATAAAATTCATGCAATTTAATCCTTATTCCAAGCCTAACTGATTTTTACATCTAAAATTAGCAGCCCATGTATTTCATAAAATTTAGAATTTTTCCATGAATTTTACATCTTTTCAATTTAGTCCCTAAATCACAATTTCATTAAAATTCACTTTACAACAGCTTGTTTATCTATCAATAACATTTCATTTTCTACCATAAAACTTCATAATTCATACATATTCATCTATGGTTAAACCCTTATACTTTGATAACTTTACAAATTAATCCTCGAGATAGCTAGATTAAGCTATTACGATATCAAAATGTAAAAATTACTAAAAGCGAGACAAGAATTCATACCTAATTAATCTAAAATAGTTTGCTTAAACTCTTCATCCATAACTAGGGTTTCCATGTCTTTAATTTTAGAAAAGATGATAAAATGATGATATTTTATATTATTATATTATTTATCATCTTTTCATCTTTTACTTTTCAATTTAGTCCTTTTCTTTATTTAACTTTCCATGGATGATTAAGCATACTTATCTACTAACACCTCTTAATGGTCTATTTTCCATATAAGGACCTTCAATTTTAAATTATATAGCTATTTGATACATGATCGTGTCAAATAGTCGAGTTTTAATATTTATAAAAAGAATAATCGAACTTATAGACTTAACTATGACAACGATAGAGGCAAGTGCACCTACCGAACAGTAGTATAGTTTAGGTAAGAATATCTTATTGAACCCAAGGGAACCTAAAAGTACTACTACTCACTTTCTTTCTATTATTTAGCCTGAAATATGGAGCGATTAGTTTATGAAACTAATGAAAAACTAAACTAAATGCAAAGAAAAAAGAATGAATGGGAGAAAGACTTTAGAAAAACTCAGTTGATGAAGACGATACCCTCAGGAAGAATCCACCTATGACTTCACTTATTATTTAACCCTAAACCATATGATTTCTTTACTTAGCTTGATCTGTGAGACTCTCTAACCTATATTAAACACACTCTCGAGGCGAATAACGTCTAACCTTAGGTTAATTAGTGGAACTTTCGTTCTCTTATAATAACCCCCTAAGGAAACAGTAAACCGATCAATGGATTCTCATATTAGGTTTCACCCTAATCCGGCAAAATCTCGTAACCCTATCTCTAGGCGCCCGATCAACTCCGCTCAATTATGCTAGATCTACTCTTAGGCAGGGTCTATTCCTCCTCTACCTAAGCACATCAGATTAAATTAAGCAACATAATTAAGAACAAACTAAGTACTTATCATATAATTTAGAAATCAAATAACAAAATCCATCATAGGTTTCATCCCCTTCAGGTATCGAAGGGGTTTAGTTCATAACTAAATAAGAAAACATCTCAAGAGAAAAGATAAAACAAAACATAAGAAATTCCTAAAACCCCTGAAGGAATTGAAGGAGAAGTCCTCCGTCTTGAATAGGGTTCAGGCTTCTTGAGATGGATCAACTGGCTATCTTCAAGTGATTCCCTAAAAGATGAAAGCTTCGGCAAAAGCCTCTGCAAAAAGCCCCCCTTTCAATGTCTGCCTTGAGTTGTTTATATAGGCTTTGGGATGCTATACTTGGCTCCTAAGTACCTCCTTCAAGTAGAATTACTATTAAGGTGTTTGAGTAGACTTAGGAGTATGTTTCTTTGGCTTCAAGCATCCAATTCTGAGTGAAATTGCTCATTCCAGCGGCAGGGGCACGCCTATGGCACACACCCGTGTAATTTTAGGGTTGAGCCGTGCCTTGATTTTGTCGTTTTGGGCACGACCGTATAAGTCGAGATTCAGGTCGTGCTTTAGGTCTGTCGATTGGGAAACAGCCATATAGATCGCTTGACACGCCCGTGTGTGGTAATAAGATGATGCGCGACTGTGCAACTCGTGAGTTGGGCCGTGCTCTAGGTAATCATCGAGACATGGTCGTGCAGACTTTGTGCTAGGTCGTGTTGATTTCTTGCTAAGGCCCAATTACTCCGTTTTAAGCCCGTTTTGTGTTCTTTTTATCCTCGGGTGCTTTTCTGAGTATAAACATGAAAAAAAAGGATTAAAAGCACCTTTTTACATAAATCAATGGCTAAATCATCCAAAAGCATATTAAATATGGGGTTAAAATATATTACTTTTACGGTTTATCAATATATATAGCCATTAGAACTCAACTTTTACATTTTATGCAATTTGATCCTTTCCATCTAATTTTCATACGATATTTCAATTATAATGCAGATCATAAAATAATATTAAAATAATTTTTCTTTTAGACTCGAATTTGTGGTCCCGAAATCACTATTCTGATTTCACTGAAAACGGGCAGTTACATAAGATCCACAACAGTCAAGGAAACATGGGTTCCCCGAGAAGAAGGGATTGTTAAGTAAAGTTTGATGCATCATACCAGCAGCAATCAAAAAAGGGTAGAGGAGGAGTTGTTATAAGGAATTCTAAAGGATTGGTAATGGCAGTGGGAAAATGTTCAGGATCCCATCATCGCCGAAGCTTGGGCTTGCTTTAGGCTGTCAATTTTGCAGAGGATCTAGGCTTTCGAGAGATCAAAGTTGAGGGAGATGCTTTAACGATCATAAAGAAACTGCATGCAGGTTATATAGATAAGTCAGAAATTGCAAATATTATAAAGGAGATTAAAGCAAGAATTTCGACATATAGACACTTATCCTTCAGGCATATCTCAAGAGTGGTGAACAATGTAGCTCATGGGATGGCAGAATACGACTGCAGAATTGAAACTCCAGCCTGTTGGATTGAGGAAGTTCCTCCAAAAATAGATCAACTGGTGATAATGGACATAAGGGGTTTTCAAATAGAGTAGTTTAAGAAAGATTATTTTTTTGAGTTCGGAGAAATTAATTAATACTCCAAAGAACTCAATGGGAAATGGGATTGGATGAAAGGAAATGAATTCATCGATACTATTTCGAAACCAATCCTCTCTGATAAGTTGTCGATGCTAATGAGGAGAATGGCTAGGGGGAAGGGTAGAAGGCTGTGTCTTTAGGGATCTAATTTTATTTTGTTTTCTTTTACGGTTTACGTTTGTTTTTATTAATTAGGAATAAAGTTTTGTTTCTTGACGGTTGGGATCTCCCAAGGACACCGTCCATTATGGGAAATAGAAATAGGGCATTTGTAATGCCTGTAGGTAGAATAGGATGTTTTGCTTTAACTGTAACAGCAATTACTTTTCCCATTTTTTTAATGCATCGGTTCTCCACTTTTCAAAAAAAAAAAAAACTAAATTTCTCTTGTTCACTTGTAATAAACAGAACTTAAATAAACCAATTCTTTTCATAGTTACCATTCATAACTAAATAAAAATATCATTCCAACTAAAAATAAATTACAATTTTTTGATCTGATTTGGAATATAAATACTTGTCATCCGCATTTTGATAAACATTAAGCATAATAATTTTTTTGGCGGTTCAACTTTATAAAAAAAAAAAATTAACCCTTTGTTTAATTTTCATCACTTTTAATCATTAAACTTGCATTTTTTTTATCAAAATCACCTCAAATTGATGGAAAAATTGACGTTTTTTAACTTTGCTAACGTGATATTTACGTGGAATGCCATGTGGATGACATGTTAGCATTTAATTAATTTTTTAAAAATTAAAAAAATATAAAAATATTTTTATACTTTTAATTATTCTAATAATTTTTAATTTTTAAAATTTTATAAAATTAATTAAATACTAATGTGTCATCCACGTGACAATCCACATATATGCCACATCAATAAAGGTTTAAAAGTTAACTTTTTTTTTATCTATTTTGGGGTGATTTAACAAAAAAAATATAAGTTCAAGTGTTAAAAAAAGGTGAAAAACTAAAAGAATGGCTAAAATTATTTTTTAATAGAATTTGAAGGCCAAATAAGTCATTATGCCTAAAAATTATTATCTTACCTTACATATTTATTTATTTGATAAAAGTGATGTAATAGCCCCTTTTTTGTCAAATTGGAACAGTGATTTCGGGACCACAAATTCGATATCAAAATATTTATTTTATTATTATTTTAATGTTTACAGCATGATTGAATGTTGGTGTGAAATTTTCGTTAAGAAATTTTATTGTTTGAATGATTAATTCGGTAAAAAGGACTAAATCGCGTAAGGTGTAAAATTAGGGTTCTATAATTTAAAGGTGTTAAATAGCTATGGAACCTTAAAGAAAAGGTCCTTCTGTGGTAATTAGACCATTAATTAGATAGTGGATGATAATGGCTTGGCAAAATTGAAATATAGTAATAAGGTTAATTAAGTCATTTAGTAAATAAATGATAATTAAATAAAACAAAAAGTCATTTTCTTCATTATCATCTTCTTCTAACCAAAATTAGCGTGGAGAAAAGCCATTTTCAAGCTTTCAAAGTTTCGGCTACTTCATTTGGCTAAATTGGTATGTTTTTTGTCCCATTTTTAATAATTTTTATGTTTTTGAGATCGTTGTAGCTAGTACTAGCTAGCCCAGGGACTAATTTGCAAAATTTTTAAAGATTTTGAATGTTGAAATTGGTGAATATGTATGATTTTTGATGATTGATGATAGATTATGAATGTTTGTTGTGAATTAAACAAGTTTTGTAAAGTGATTTTTAGTGAAAATGCAAATTAGGGATTAAATTGGGAAAAGTGTAAAGTTAGTGGTTAAAATATGAAATAAATTCTAATTATGGGCTACTAGGGGCATTGTGGTAATTCGGCTAGCATGGTTTAGTCTTGAATTTCATTAATTTATGATTTTTGTGAAATAAAGACTAAATTGTAAAATGGTGAAACTTTGGGGGCAAAAGTGTAAACGTGCCCAAATGTGTGCAAGAAAAGTGAAATTCGGACCTAGATTGAGGGAAAACTAAAGTTATCGACTAAACGACTCGATTCACCGTTTTAGCATCCGAGGTAAGTTAGTATGTGATAAACATTGTTACAATTATGCTTGTAATGCTTTGATGTTGCATAAATTGTATACACAAGACTACGATCATGTTTGACACTTAGTGTGTGATTCAAGATAGCTTCAGCTATTTATGGCACTTAGTGTGCAATTGGGAATAGCTTCGGCTATATATGGCACTCAGTGTGCGAGACTGAGATAGCTTCGGCTATGTAAGGCACTCAGTGTGCGGGATTATAATAGCTTCGGCTATGCGATGACACTTAGTGTGCAAAACATTGAGTATTCGACAGTGTTACGAGAAGGTATGAGTTCGTTATGAGTTTGTACAGGTATGTACATGTAAGTATAAAGTTCAAATAGAAAAGGTTTTGACTTTGCATATAAGTATATGAATAAGCTTATAGAAGGTTTGATATTATCATGAATTATACATCAACTTTTTCAAATTGATGATTTGTGTTTTATGAATTGTTGAGTATATTTAGTACGAACTTACTAAGCTTTGTAGCTTACCTTGTTTGTTTTTTTTCGTGTTTTATAGTGAATTCAAAGCTAGCTCGGATTTGGGGATCGTGAAAGACTACGTCACACTATCCAACCATCTACTTGGTATTTTTGAATTGTGTATATATGGTATATGTATAGGCTTGAGTCATTTTGGTATTCATGTATTTTGGGCTATTTGAGTTGGCTTATGATAATGAAAGTTAATGATGTTTATAAATGCGCAAATGGTTCTATTTTGAGTTTGGTAATTGACCTATATTGTGTGGTTGAAGTTGAATCTATAATGCTAAATAATATTAGGTAGTTTGGAAAACTATGTGCTTGAGAATTGATGATTGATAATGTATGTATGGAATGGTTTAGTTGATTGAATTGAATATGTGAATTAGGTATGAAATTAGATGATAAATTGTAGCATATTTATAAATTATATTGATAGTAAAGAAGGGATATGATTTGAACATTGGTTGATGTTATTTGGATGCATATTAGTGCCTTGAATTGGTACCATTTGTGCTTATGTAGGTATGTGCAAAATGGGTGGCAAAATGGATTGGTAAATGGCCTATTTTTTGTCTACACGGGCATGTGTCTCAGCCGTGTGTGACACACAGTCGTGTTATACGGCCGTGTGTCCCTTGGTATTGAAATTTAATTGAAGTCAGTATGCTCCACACGGTCTTACACACAGGCGTGTGACTAGCAGTGTGGTACAAGTCAGTATACCCCCTAATTGGCACACAGCCTACCACACGGGTGTGTGACTTGGCCGTGTTGCATAAGTTAGTATACCTTACAATTTTGGCACGGCCTAACACACGGCCTGGCACACGAGCGTGTGTGGCCACTTCGAAGGGTACACAGGCTAGACACACGGGCGTGTGGTCGGCCGTGTGACCTAAGTCAGTATGTATGCCATGTTTTCACATGGCTTGAGACATAGGCGTGTCTAATAGCCGTGTGAGGCACACGGCCTGTTCACAAGGGCGTGTGACCCTTGTTTACATGAAAAATTTCTAAGTTTCCAGAATTTTCGTATGATATCAGTTTAGTCTCGAACCACTTCTAAAGTATGTTTAAGGCCTTGTAGGCCCTTATAAGGGACAATGTGATTGTGTTGAATGATTTATGAGAATGAATGCTTATTGTTGCATAAATGTATGCTATATGTTTGTGAATTGATCTGTAATACCTCGTAACCTTATTCCAGCATTGAATACGGGTGAGGGGTGTTACAAGTGAACAATTACCTTACATATTTATATTAAAATCTTTATTATTGATTAAAAATTTAAAATAAATAAAAACCATTAATTAACAATAAATAAAACCATTAATTATTTTGTTTTTTGTATTTAATTGTGAGAAATTTATAAAATATGTTGATACAGGATACAACAAGAGAGGAGGATAAGGTGGTGTTATGGAGGCCGACTCACCTAAAGAGGCCGAGAGTCGAAACAAGAATAAAAGGACAAGTTGATCAAGAAGACAAATGATTAGAATAACATTAGGGTGGTAAAAGATCAATCCCCTGCTCATTATTCTTTAGGGTATTTATATGAGAGATCTTCTTGTCCGTTGGTATGATGTATCGAGATATATATTTTGCCTCTTTAAATGCGTAATGGATAACCATGGACACATATTGTGAGATTTTATTAGTATGAGGTAGTTAAGCCTAATTAAACTCCTTATTACCTAGGAAGTTTGTTCACATTAGGACAATATCAACACTTAAGTTCAGGTGGATGACCCCATTGAGCGAGAACGATAGTCATACTTAAAGATATTGAGGTTGAGAGGCCTATTAGGATGTTATTTCAGGGGAAAATTAATGTAAGGGTCAATGATGCTTCTAGTGCTGACATGTTTTCGCTTGGTGGAGAGATATAACAATAGCCCCCTCCTCAGTCAAGCGTGAGCTTATAAAGTGACCTTCTATGAGACATTCTCTAAAGTTTGATCATAACCCTGTTATCATGGAAAAAGTGAAGCGGCATTAGATTTTAAGAACATTCATCATAAATGTAACATTTTTTAGGAGTAATAGCCATGATGAGGAGCATTTGCCATTGTGTAGGTGCTCAGATGTTTATGGTTGTGGCCTTAAATCCCAAAACAATGCGTTTATGAAGAAGTACTAATAAGTCTATAAATTGTTCTTCTATTTTGTCTGAGACCATTTTGTCGTTTCAAAAATCTTACTCGATTATTGTTTAGTTGTTTATTGTTTCGAAAATTTTCTTTTCTTCGTCATTTTCACGATCTTAGTGGGGAAGTGTACAACAACGAAACAAGATATGTGAAAGGTGCTAAGATACAGGGGTCCCCTTACAAAGCATCCTAAGTATGAGCTCAGTGTTCCTACAAGGAAGCATATCATGAGCTTTGTGTTTGGGCCACATTATGGTGGGGAAGGTCAGGATTCTACCTCCGCTGTACTTGATGGAGGTGGGTTTCTCTTGCTACCTCATCAATTCATTATGGACTTGTTTAATTCTTATTGTCTGGCACCTGGATAGTTGGGGGCACTCATGGTGGTTAATCATTGGGTTAATGTATACTCTTCAAAAGAAAGATGATCACAATGGGGTATATCTTGTAGTTCGAATGGAGGGGATGAAACAACTCATCAATGGAGGATTAGGTAGGTTGAAACTAGATCTCAAGAAGTATATCCCGTTGGAAAAAAATCTGATTCAAAAGCGATTTTCTTACAGAACGAAAAATAAAAAATTTTAAAATCGACCCAATTTGTGATATTTATAGAAATAAACCTAGATCAAAATTGTACCTGTGTGTTCAGATAGACGGATTCTTACTGTTCTCGGCTTTCAACTAACTGATCTTCTCCACTATTCTCATACTATGAATTGCTTCGAGGGCGGGCTCGAACAAAACGAATCAAACATAAAAATTAGAAATAGTTTTCTTTTCTTTTGGGGTGAAAACAAAAATGCTCTCTTCAAAATAGGAACCGACAGAATCATTATTTCAGAAAATATATTTAATTCTTAGAGAATAAAAGTCTCTTTATTTTCGAGTAGAATAAAGATAGCTGAAAGTTGTGTCAATAGCCCTACCGGTGCCATCTATTTATAATTAGAGAAAGTAAAACCTTTGTTGAATTTTAGAAGTTTATTTTAACTGGAAAACCAAAATCCTAGTTCTACTAAGATGTAGGGGGCAGCAACCCTAGTTAATTATATTAGGGTATGATGTCCCCTTTTATTATATAAGAGGCTTTTGGGCCTCTTCAAGATTGGGTCCAATTACAAGTTGTAACACCCTTCACCCGACCGGTGATGGAGACGGGTGAGGGGTGTTATGGCCAGGGTCATTCACCATCTTAGTTTGCATTAAAATGTTGTACCGGAGACAAATCACATATCATTTCAATATCTTTGTACATTTCTCCCGATACCATCACGTATCCACGATTTACCTCAATTACCCCTTTCCACCATTCCAGATACAAAGCTTGTGCACCAAGGAATATCCACTTCAATCACACATGCACATTCATTTAAGTTTGTTTATGTACTTTGATATTACAAAAAACACACACATACAACGTCACCCAACCGTATTTTATCATGCAATATAACCTTCATTCAACGAGACTAACCTACTTCTAGAAATAAACTATATTCAAGATTAACCACACTTGGAAGTTTAACTACATTACCTGGATAAACAACATTTAGTTGAGTTTATTGATTTACTCATTAGACACAAAGGCAAAAAGGAACTCACCAGAATTCTTCAAGGTAAGGTTTATCTACTCTACGAGTTCTTTCCCTTTTGTGCTAGGTTCTTCTCCAATTTCTTTAGCTAAAAACAATCATACATTTATATTAAGTTTAGAAACAACCGAATCTTTAATGAAAACAAAAAAAATCAACAACATGCAATAATGATTCAGAAGGAAGTTTTCTTCATATTAAAACTTCTCGTGAAAACCTATGAAACCGATTTCAACTACCCTCTGTTTCCTATATTAAACTAAAGGATTCAAGAGATTACCAACAATTGGCTTGGAAAGAGGCAGTTTTTAACAAGCTAAAATATTTGGTTCCTTATTCAAAAATGAAGAACACTTCTAAATTTCTTTAAAGAAAACAAATATGAAAAGAAGGAAAATAAAGTCTCTCCTTTTTTAAACTTCTACTCTCTCTCTCTTTATATATAAAATTTAACATGTATCCCACACTAAGCAAGATCCCTAATCATAATTCATGCACACATGATCCCACTACTTAATTACCATAGTCGAAACTCTACATGTGTCATGAAAAATGACACATTTCCCATCCCAAGACTTGACATGCATCTAATACGTGTCCTACTTACCACAGGTTCTAAAAAGAATTAACAAGATCGCTGTAACACCCCTATAACTGACCCGACCTTTGAGTCAAATATAAGATTGTCACATTTGAATGCCAGAGAATTTTTGGCTAAATCATTTAATCTGATTCCTTGTCCAATCATATTTTTAACTTATCAATATGTTATCTCCATAATACAACAATATCATACTACATTGGGTGGAATTTTTCTGTGAAAATTGTTTCAGAATCACATTTTACACCAAGTAGGGCCCAAGTATCAATACCACCACTAAGATATCGATTATATAGCTTAGGTATTAATACCTTATAATGTATCAATATCGTTTTGAACTTCGAAATTGAAAAAAATTCAAAATAAATACCCAATGTATCGATACATAACATAAGGTATCAATACTTACCTTAAAGTATTGATACTTTTGGCTTGGTATTGATACCAAATTGACATTCTGTGTTTCTTTTTCAGCTTGGGTTAATTTACCACTTTAGTCCTTCATATTTTACCCTTTTTCCTTTTCAGTCTTAAAACATACTAAATTTATTATAAAAAATCATTACCCAACCACTTATTCTTAAACATATGATATTATATAATTGAACCTTAGGATCATGCCATTAATTTCAAATATGATAAATTAACATAATTATCAACATTTTACAATTAAGTCCTTTAGAGGACTTGCTTTAAATTAGTTTATCCTCTCTACCTATCATTATCATTAGCAATATTTAACAATCAATTTTTCAATTAGGGTCTCCTTAATTCATTTTACATCAGTTACTTAGTGTTTTAATAAAACATTTGCTCTTCCTTTATGGATTAACAAAACCATCCTTTGTAACAATTTTTTATTATTATAATTCTCCAAATATCTTCCTCCTCATCTACTCCAATCCACATCCTTAATGTTTATTTATATATTTATTAAATCTTTGACTCTTAACATGCCATGCCTAGGTGTGACATTAATTAAGGTTTCTCTAATCTCACACATACTCTTATGAAAGTTGTCCATTCAGTGGCAGTCACTATGTAACACCCCAAACCCGGCCTAGACGTTATGGTCGAATCTGGCGATGTCACATGATAGTGCTTTAGAAAACATAATTACAATAATGCCCTTTTTGATATTTTAGGTTATCGTAAAAAAAACGTTGTTTATTCATTTATTCACCATTTTCAAAACATTATACGTTGCGGAAGCTTTTTAAAAGTAATTTGCAAATTCGTGTGTTTTTGATAAAACATTTGTTTACTTTGAAAACTCGAGTCTTGTCCTACTGCTAGCAGTTCATAAAATAATAATCTCAAATTTAAGTGAAGATCCGTAAATGCCTTATTACATGAAATTTACCCAATTATAACCAAATCATAATAAAAAAATAAACCGTAAATAAGTGTCCAGAACCGTGGTCACCGTCGAGTCCTATTGCACCGATCAAATCTCTTGTTGGGGATTACAGAGCAGTTAATAAAAGGGTGAGTTTTCGTAAACTCAATGTGTAATCCCCACAGAAAACATACACACAGAATATCAGATAACAGACATATATTCACAATTCAGGTCTGTGCCCATTACAGAAACGGTGTGGACCTTAGCCCACTCAGATTTAGACATATTACTAGGCCTTGGCCCATTTCAGACAGAATATGCAGATAACAGAGTTCTACCCACCAGCCTCTACACATCAACTCCGTCCAACCCTACACACCATGCGGGGATAAAATCAACCCACCCAGCCCTACACACCAGGTTGTACTGAATGCGGCATATAATCAGAAATTTGCAGCTGAGCTACCAGATAACAGGCTTAAGAGCCTTTCAGATGCTTCCTCCAATCATAATCAACCCACCCTGATGCAATGTAACATACAAGAATGACATGATATTATGCAATTAAAAATCATATATATATTCAAATCAGCATACATGCTTAGTATAGAAATCAGACAGACAGATCATTCACTTAGGGGTCTAAGTATTAGGTCCACAGTAGACTTGGGCGACCCGTGTAACCTTACAGAGTTTTCTAGAATTTGGGCTCACACGCCCATGTGGCTTGCCGTGTGGCCCACACGACCTGGCCCAGAATCCCACACGCCCGTGTGGTTCACCGTGTGACCCACCCTGTAACACCCTAAAACCCGGCCTATACGTTACGATCGAATCTGGCGTGTCACAGTGAAGGAAGTTTAAATGCTAAGCAACTGTTTAGAAAAGTTTTATCAGATTTTTGAATTCCGAGTTCGTTGTTTGTTTGAGAAAAATGCAACTTGCCAAATGACCATTTAAAAGTTGTTATTATTTTGAAAAACTGTTTTGTTATGAAAGTTGAACTTGCATCGTTGCGTAAACATGATATTTTAGAAAATGATTGCTAAAGTTTTAAGAAAACCCGTATTTATAAGTTTAATGCTTATAAATGAAAACTTAGAAAAAATAAACCAATGGCCTTATTACAAAATATTAACCCAAAATAAATAATCTAAAAGAAAAGGTAAAAATTGAAATTACTAAAGTTCACGAGTAGTATCTCCGATGTATAGCCACCCCCGAGTCCTCCATGGCTCCCAATTCTCTATCGCTGGGAATTACCTGAGACATTCATAAAAAAGAAGGGGTGAGTTTATGAAAACTCAGTGTGTACAACCCTCATTGGTAAGAACATGCATCACAACAATCCAAGCCGAAGCCCATTACAGTAACGGTGGCAATTAGGCTTTAGCCCAAAATAGCCTCGGTTGAGCCTTAACCCACATCATATGTCACAGCAGATAATGTATGCAATGCGATGCAAACCCAGCCCCAACCTAGATTTTTCATCCTCTACACACCACTCGTACCAACCAATCACACCGTGGGGATTTCTACAATCAACCCTCCATCCGCTACACACCATCGATGGCGTCATCCGCAGCTTATCGCTCATCGTCAGAATCGTGACATAGTCACCAGAACAGATCGTGGCAGAGCCACTACAACAGATCATGGCAAAAGCCACTACAACAAATCATGGCAAAAGCCACTACAACAGATTATGGCAAAAGCCACTACAACAGATCATGGCAAAAGCCACTACAACAGATCATGGCAAAAGCTACTACAACAGAACACTTCCTCTTTCATCAATCAACCAACCCCGTGCAATCACAAAAATCAGCATACATGTTTATCATATCAAATCAACAGAACCATTCACTTTAGAATGGCAGAGATCACTAACCTAGTGATTCGCCTTTACCCTCCTCGGGTTTTCAACAACCATGCCGGTATTTTGGCATTTAACAGAATATAACAGATTTATAAGCATATACTAATAGGAAATCCAAATGGTGTAAGAATGTTACACACAATCACGCTAATCAACCCCAAAGAGTATAACGATAATTTTACCTACCGAGGGTATTTCAGTAATTTACCTATCAAGGGTAATTCGATAGTTCTACTCATAACTAATCCATATATGCAGTGCATCTCGAACATAATCAATCATACAATTAACACAAACAACATTAGTACTACCACGATGGTACAACTGTCATTTGTCGCTTAGGGGTAAAGCGGTAATTACACACTAAGGGTATTTCGATAATTTTGTAATCCGAGGGTATTTCGATAATTTTGTAATTTGGGAGTGTTTCGGCAATTTTACAAACCAGGGGTATTTTGGCAATTTAGTAAATTGAGGGTATTTTGGTAATTTCACAAGTCGGGGTATTTCGATAATTTTGCAAACCGAGGGTATTTTGGTAATTTTGCAAATTGGGGGTATTTCGGTCCTTTTCGAGTTTTAGTTATGAACTTTGGCCCATCAACAAGTCATCGCGGCTAAAGTGAATAGACACTACGCACCAGGTAGAATTCCAGAAAAGAGGAGGTGGGCCACTAGGGGTTCTTAAGTACCAAGTTCTCCCTAGATCCAATCCTAGACATGCGTACGCCCGTTGCCACACTCCAACCCTGCAACTTGTTCACAGACATGTTTAATTAGAATTAATTCTTATGAAATTTACGAGTTGTTCAAACTAGACCTAAGGTCCATAAACCCTAACATACATGTCTACGTCCCCATAAGCCCATCAAGCCCAAATCACTCCCTTACGGCCTTTTAGGCCCAAATCTCATCATATGGCCTATTAGGCCCAAAAAAAATCCAATCCATGTATCATGCATGACTAATTTAATTCGTATAACCAACCAAACCATTTTATCAAACTTAGCCTCAGGGCCCACCGGGCCCATTTAGCCACTTTTGGCTTTTCGACTTTTTGGTATTGTCGACATCGTGTGTGTAGTGTTTGTACACACCTGGTAACCACGCACGGTGCAAACTCCTTAGTCACGAACCGTGCACCTCACGTTATAGTAGCCCTTCCTTCGTTACTATTGGCGATTATCCTCTAGGTCTGCACCCAAATGCCCACCAAGGTATATTAACTCTCCTCATAGAATGCTCTATATATAGCTAGCTTCTCACCTTCCTTCTTTGTATCTTCTTGATGTGGGATCCTCCAGTTAGCGAGTTTAAATCCAACTCAAACTCTTCTCGTCCAATCCGCAAAATAAATATTCCCTTGCTTGTCATGAGATTCGAACCCAAGCTCTCCTATCAGCCAATTCACGCCACTAGCCACTAAGCCACAAACTCCTCTTGTCTAAAATCATGCGCAACTAAATATAACCCTATGGCAAAATTCTAGAGTCCATTCAAAAAGAAATCCCAAAATGCAAGAGCCAAGATTGAACCTTGGACCTCCTTCCTTCTTTGTGGTGTCACCCTCTTGCCTCTTATGTGGAGTCACTTTGCCACTACACCACACTCTCCACTTGTGTCATTTTTCTCCATATTTTATTCTTAAAGCCTACCTACTAACTCCTAGGGTTTTATTCACCTAAAACCAAAATTTCCCTAAAGCCAAAGTTTGATCCCGGGACTTCATAGAAGCCCCCTAACCTTCTAAAATCACTCACCTACTAGATCCAACTTGCACTAATGTCATTCTCTTATTCTCAAAAATTTTAAACGCTCCTATGCCTAAAGCCCAATGGGCCCAATCCTACTAGGCCCAACTTTGGGATGTTACACACCCGGCTTGTAACATCCTGAAAATGGGCCTACGTATTTCTGATTTAATTATGCTAAATGACATGACTTATGTATTATGAATGTATGATAAACATTTTTGGAAACTTGGAAATGTTAAGTTAAAATAGGAAAGTGAACATTTTGGAAACCTGGAAATGTAAGGAAATGATTTAGAAATGTTAAGTAAAAGAGGAAACTAAAACAAGGTAGCCTTAAGAAAATTAATAGAAGAAATTTGACACAAACATAGGCTTGTTTAAGTGGCTTGGAGGCACCACTTAAGGCCCAGGTGGGTGACGCCATAAGCTATGCAAATGGGCCTAGGTTCGAGCAACGTGGGAAGCAAAATTTTTAAGGTTTATTTTTGCTAAGCGACGTCAAGGAGAAGGGGGTAGTAGGACGTCACCATGGCTAAATTTTAGGAGTTTTTATCCTTTAGTTTTCAAGAGATAAATGATAGATTATTTCTTTTATTTTATTTCTAGATGAGGTGATAAGAGGAGAAAAGTGAGGAAGGGCTAGTGTTTGAGTGCTAGCCGAAATTCTTAGTTGAAGTATCCATCTTTTTCTTCTTTTTGTTTTTCATTCAGTCTCTCATCTTCTCCCTAGCTGAATTTCCCTCTTTTCCTTCTCTCCCAATCTTTCTTGCTAGCCGAAACCATCTTCTTCCTATAGTCACCATAGCCGAAACTCATAAAGCTTCACACTCTCCCTCTCCACATTCTTAAAAGGCCGAACCCCAAAATTATTTTCCTTTAATTTCATTAAAGTCGAATCTTCATTAACTCCTTAAGCCATTGTCAAAATTCTTCTACCTCATCTCTTCTTAGTCTAGGCGGAATAGCAACCAGGTTAGAGATCTCTTTTGATCCCTTCTCAAATCGGTTTGGATAGGTAAGTATGATATGGCCGAATCTCTTTTATTTCTCTTTATTCCTCCTCTGTCGACATGTGTAGAACAAAAGCTAAAATACATCATTTGATTTGACTTTTATTCAACTATGAAATCGGTTCTTTTAGGAATTTAGGATTTATTTTGGAGTAATCCGACTTTTAGAGGAGAGCATTTAGGATTCGGTTATCTAAGGTAAGGCATGGATTCGGCCAAAGGCCATTGATCATGTTTAAGTGATTGGAATCGAATCTAATATATGAGTCTATAGGTGATTTCGACAGATACCAAAGGGAATTAGCAATTTCGGGATTTAGATCCCTAAGGTAAGTGTACATGAATATTCGGCCAAGGCTTATTTTGGTATGAAGATCTATTTCTTGTTTCGCTTAAAAGCCGAAACTAATTAGTAAGTGATTTTAGTGCCTAGCCGATTGCAAGGGGAGAACTCTGCGAAGTTTCGGGATTTGACTGTAGTCAATTCGATGAGAAGGTAAGCATATAAGTGTACTAATCCTACTGGGATTTGGTTTATGGCCGAATGGTTCTTTTTGTTAAAATCCTAGTAATCAAGCATAAAACTGTTAAACATAAAACTGTTCGTGGATAATCAAGCAGAACAAAACTAATTCATAAAATTCTTTAATCAGATAAACGCAAGCGGAAGTATGAATTCAAGGGGACGTGGTCGTAATGTGCATGGCCGTGGAAGAGGCCGAATGATCGTGTCTGAACCCGTTAGATCGGGTCAAGGGTCTGACAATGAGTTACCACCGCCACCACCACCCCCAGCTGTTGGTGTCGAGCAGCAAGCTTAGATGGGGAATGATGCCGTATCGCAGGCTATGCTGCGGGTTCTTGAAATGGTGGCCGGTGCTGGAGGGAATGTGAGAGCTTGAAAATTTGTACTCGAGCGACTCCGAGCCAACGGAGCTGAGGTATTCCGTGGAGTATCTGGTGTGGCACCCAGTACAGCTGAATACTAATTAGAAGCGACCAAGCGGATTATGGATAAGCTCAATCTGACCCCTGAGGAGAAGTTGAAAGGAATGGTGGTGCTGCTACACGATGAAGCGTATCAATGGTGGTTAACGGTTCGAGATGGTGCCACAGCTGAGGATTTGACCTGGGAATATGTTAAGATGGCATATCAGAAGAAGTATGTGGGGACCAGATATATTGATGAGCGAGAGGAAGGCTTTTAAGAAATTTGGTTCAAGGGAACAAGTCAGTAGTAGCGTATGAAGCTGAATTTCTGAGGTTAAGCCGATATACACGAAGAGTAGTGGCAACGGAACATGAGCGATGTGTCCATTTGAAGACGGTTTAAGGGATGACCTCAGGTTATTAATAGCTCCACATCAGGAGCGAAAGTTTTCGCGTTGGTAGAAAAGGCTAAGGTAGCCGAGGGAATCAAGGACTCAGTTAAGCAGAGCTCTGATAAGAATAGACCCAAAAGGGGTTATGGGTCATCAAGATCGTCAGAAAATGTACAGAAAAGGCCTAGAGGCGATGGGTGCAAATTGACAAGTCGGTGCGGGGAGGCGATGTCGTCCATGTGATCGGTGTGGAAAGAAACACTTGGGTGAATGTTGGAAGAAGACAGGTGGGTGTTTCAGATGTGGGTCAAAGGACCATATGATCAAGGACTACCGAAGAAACCAAATGAGAATCGCCCAGCAGCTCAGAATGCTAATCAGGCTGGTAGAGGGGGACAGCAGCCTCAGCGAGGTCGTGGACCAAATAATCGAGGAAATGGTAGAGGACGTGGAACACCAGGCCAAGGTGCTGCTAATACTGAGGCAAGGCAGCCGGGTTTGGTTTATGCGGTTCACCGTAGGGAGGATGAAGATGCACCAGACGTCATAACCGGTACGTTCCTCATTCATGGCAAGCCCTATTTTGCTCTTATTGATGTGGGCTCGACCCATTCTTATGTTGCCTATAGTGTAGTTGAAACACTAGGCCTAGACTCTGAATTTTCTAATAGAGAGATGACTGTAGTAAGCCCATTAGGCCAAACTGTAGTGGTGGATAAGATCTTTCGGAGTGTATCCCTAGAAATTCAGGGAGTGAGCTTCCGGGATGACTTAATGGAGTTACCCTTCGGGGAATTTGACCTCATACTTAGTATGGATTGGTTAGTAGAACACCGGGCCGTGTTGGATTGTGCAGCTAAACGAATGAAACTAAGGACCTCGGAAGATGAAGTGGTAGTAATGATAGGAGAAAGAAGAAACTACTTGTCTAATGTAGTTTTGGTATTGAAGGCAGAGAAGATGGTTCGTAAAGGGTGCAGGGCGTTCTTAGCCTTTGTAAGTGCGTTAGATGGAAAGGAAGGAGGTGCCAGTGGAGTTAGAACTGTAAGAGACTTTGAGGATGTGTTCCCAGAGGTATTACCAGGAATACCCTCAGATAGGAGGTGGAGTTTGGAATTGACCTGCTGCCGGGTACAGCTTCTGTGTCAATTGCCCTTTATAGAATGGCACCAAAAGAGTTGGTGGAGCTTAAGGCTCAAATTCAGGAATTACTTGACTGTGGATTTATTCGACCCAGTGTGTCTCCATGGGGAGCACCGGTTCTGTTTGTGAAGAAGAAGGACGAAACTATGCGTATGTACATAGATTATCGTCAGTTGAATAAACTGACCATCAAGAACAAGTACCCCTTGCCAAGGATAGACGACTTGTTCGATCAGCTTAAGGGGACGGCAGTGTTCTCAAAGATCGACTTAAGTTTGGGATATCATCAGTTGAAGGTGAAGGAGGCGGATATCCATAAGACAGCCTTTAGGATAAGATACGGCCATTTTGAGTTTGTAGTAATGCCATTTGGCTTGACCAATACCCCAGCCGCGTTCATGGATATGATAAACCGGGTGTTTCAACCTTACTTGGATAGGTTCATCGTAGTGTTCATCGATGACATCCTCGTATACTCCAAGACTGAAGAGGAGCATGATAAGCATCTCCGAATTGTGCTGCAAGTATTGATTGAAAAGAAGCTCTATGCCAAATTTAGCAAGTGTGAATTTTGGCTTAAGGAGGTTGCATTCTTAGGGCACGTGGTGTCTGCTGAATGAATAATGGTGGATCCTAGGAAGATCGAAGCTGTGTTGGATTGGAAACCACCAAGTAAGTGGCGGAGATTCGTAGTTTCTTGGGATTGACAGGCTATTACAGAAGGTTTGTAGAAGGATTCTCGTCGATAGTCGCGCCCTTGACAAAGTTGTTAAGGAAGGAAGTACCCTTTGTATGGACGGATAAGCAGCAGGAGAGCTTTAAAAAGCTCAAGAAGGTTTTAACTGAAGCTCCAGTGTTGATTCAGCCGGAGGCAGGAAAGGATTTTGTAGTTTATTGTGATGCTTCCCATACAGGATTGGGAGGTGTCCTTATGCAAGATGGAAAAGTAGTCGCCTATGCGTCTCGGCAACTGAGGCCTCACGAGGTTAATGACCCGACGCACGACTTGGAATTAGCAGCAGTGGTCTTCGCTCTTAAGGTATGGAGGCACTACCTTTATGGCGAAAAGTCGACGATTTACACAGACCACAAGAGTCTCAAGTATTTTCGACTCGTAAGTAGTTAAACTTGAGGCGTGCAGGTGGGTGGAATTACTGAAGGACTATGACTGTTCGATAGAATATCACCCAGGCAAGGCGAATGTAGTCGCGGATACCCTAAGTCAGAAGGTGGTGTCGGATCTGAGGGCAATGTTCGCCCATTTAAGTTTGTATAATGATGGAAGCCTGTTGGCAGAGTTGCAAGTCAAGCCGACGTGGTTGAATGAAGTGAAAGAGGACGATTGGTGATGAGGACTTAAGTGCTAAGCTACGCAAGTCTGAAGCGGAGAGTTAGAGGACTATGGTGTTAGTGATGAGGGAGTATTGTGCTTCAAAGGAAAGGTCTATATGCTGGGGGACGAGGAGTTAAGACAGAGGATTCTTCGGGAAGCGCATAGTAGCCCTTATGCTATGCATCCCGGAGGCATCAAGCTGTACAGGGATCTAAAGGAACAGTTTTGGTGGCCTGGTCTGAAAAAGGAAGTTACTGAACTCATTGGCAAGTGTCGACGTGTCAGCAAGTTAAGGCTGAACACCAAGTTCCATCGGGATTGCTTCAGCCAATCGAGATTTCGCAGTAGAAGTGGGAAAGAATTACCATGGACTTCGTTAGTGGGCTTCCCCTTACGCCTACTAAGAAGGACTCGGTATGGGTAATAGTGGACCGTTTGACCAAGTCCGCGCACTTTATCCCGGTAAGGGTTGATTATTCTCTTCAGAAATTGGCTAAGTTATATGTGGCAGAAATTGTGAGGCTATATGGAGTGCCGGTGTCTATCATTTCGGACAGAGACCCAAGATTTATGTCTCGATTTTGGAGGGCACTTCATCAAGCTTTAGGCACTAAGTAGGATTTCACTACAGCCTTTCATCCTCAGTCAGACGGGCAATCTAAACGGGTAATCCAAGTATTGGAGGATATGTTGAGGGGCTGTGTGATGGATTTTAGAGGAAGTTGGGAAGAGTATTTGCCTTTAGCAGAGTTTGCCTACAACAACAGCTATCAGGCAAGTATTTGAATGGCACCTTATGAAGTCATTGTATGGTCAGAAGTGTCGGACTCCTACATGTTGGACTGAATTGGGAGAACGTCGAGTTTTGGGTCTAGAGTTAGTGGCAGAATTCGAAGAAAAGGTTGAGATAATTCGGGCACAGTTAAAGGAAGCATCCGATAGACAAAAGTCGTATGCAGATCTTAAATGGAAGGAGATTGAATTTGATGTGGGAGACCAAGTATTTCTTAAGGTTTCGCCTTGGAAGAAGGTGATGAGATTGATCGGAAAGGAAGCTAAGCCCAAGGTTTATAGGACCTATCGAGTGTTGAAGCGAGTTGGACGAGCATGCATCACCTAGAGTTGCCACCGAGTTGCAAACAAATGCACAACGTATTCCATATGTCCATGCTACGTCGTTATCGATCGGATCCAGCTCATGTGGTACCAGTTGAAAAAGTGGAGCTAAGGCCGGACTTGTCTTACGAGGAAGAGCCGATTCAGATTCTAGAACGAGATGTGAAAGTACTACGATAGAAATCAGTGCCTTTAGTCAAAGTGCTATGGAGAAATCATGGATCGGAAGAAGCTTCGTGGGAGCCAGAAGAGGCAATGCGACAGTAATACCCTCATTTATTTTAGCCAGGCAATTTCGGGGACGAAATTATTTTAAGGGGGTAGAACTGTAACATCCTGAAAATGGGCCTACGTATTTCTGATTTAATTATGCGAAATGGCATGACTTATGTATTATGAATGTATGATGAACATTTTTGGAAACTTGGAAATGTTAAAGTTAAAATAGGAAAGTGAACATTTTGGAAACCTGGAAATGTAAGGAAATGATTTAGAAATGTTAAGTAAAAGAGGAAACTAAAACAAGGTAGCCTTAAGAAAATTAATAGAAGAAATTTGACACAAACATAGGCTTGTTTAAGTGGCTTGGAGGCACCACTTAAGGCCCAGGTGGGTGACGCCACAAGCTATGCAAATGGGCCTAGGTTCGAGCAACGTGGGAAGCAAAATTTTTAAGGTTTATTTTTGCTAAGTGACGTCAAGGAGAAGGGGGTAGTAGGACGGCACCATGGCTAAATTTTAGGAGTTTTTATCCTTTAATTTTCAAGAGATAAATGATAGATTATTTCTTTTATTTTATTTCTAGATGAGGTGATAAGAGGAGAAAAGTGAGGAAGGGCTAGTGTTTGAGTGCTAGCCGAAATTCTTAGTTGAAGTATCCATCTTTTTCTTCTTTTTGTTTTTCATTCAGTCTTTCATCTTCTCCCTAGCCGAATTTCCCTCTTTTCCTTCTCTCCTAATCTTCCTTGCTAGCCGAAACCATCTTCTTCCTATAGTCACCATAGCCGAAACTCATAAAGCTTCACACTTTCCCTCTCCACATTCTTAAAAGGCCGAACCCTAAAATTATTTTCCTTTAATTTCATTAAAGCCGAATCTTCATTAACTCCCTAATCCATTGTCAAAATTCTTCTACCTCATCTCTTCTCAGTCTAGGCCAAATAGCAACCAGGTTAGATATCTCTTTTGATCCCTTCTCAAATCGGTTTGGATAGGTAAGTATGCTATGGCCGAATCTCTTTTATTTCTCTTTATTCCTCCTCTGTCGACATGTGTAGAACAAAAGCTGAAATACAGCATTTGATTTGACTCTTATTCAACCATGAAATCGGTTCTTTTAGGAATTTTGGGATTTGTTTTGGAGTAAGCCGACTTTTAGAGGAGAGCATTCAGGATTCGGTTATCTAATGTAAGGCATGGATTCGGCCAAAGGCCATTGATCATGTTTAAGTGATTGGAATCGAATCTAATAAATGAGTCTATAGGTGATTTCGACAGATACCAAAGGGAATTAGCAATTTCGGGATTTAGATCCCTAAGGTAAGTGTACATGAATATTCGGCCAAGGCTTATTTTGGTATGAAGATCTATTTCTTGTTTCGCTTAAAAGCCGAAACTAATTAGTAAGTGATTTTAGTGCCTAGCCGATTGCAAGGGAGAACTCTGCGAAGTTTGGATTTGATCAGTAGTCAATTCGATGACAAGGTAAGCATATAAGTGTACTAATCCTACTGGGATTTGGTTTATGGCCGAATGGTTCTTTTTGTTAAAATCCTAGTAATGGCCGAATGTAGGAGTTAAGAATCTAAAGCGTTAGATCGAGTTTTCGGGTTTTCAAGAAAGCATTAATATCAGGTGTGTACCCTACCCTAAGTTTTAATACGTTCATGGCTATGTTTTAAATTAAATGTGTTATTAAGAATGTGAAAATCATGGCTAAGGTACCATACAATGGTACAAAGTACTAAGGTACATTTCCTACTCCTACTAGGAATATGAATATATGTTATTTTTAACATGTGAAAAGTGATAAGAATGTGAATTAAGGCATGATTTTGCATATTGTGTATGAAATATGGGGGCATATGGGTTATATGAAAAGGGAAGTTAATGTGGTGACCTAAGACCACGAAATCAATATGGTGACCTAAGACCACGATAATCGAATGTGGTGACCTAAGACCACAATTCTAAATGTGGTGACCTAAGACCACGGATTTTTATAAAGGCGATGAGCACGTCATTGCAATGACGCCTTCGATGGTGTGTAGTAGATGGAGGGTTGACTTAGTAGTCCCCACGGTGTGCAGGTTGGTACGGGGGACGTGTAGCGGATGGCTATCTAGGTTTGGGTTCGGGTTGCATTATTATTTTCTATGTTATAATAATATGCATGTAATATGTGAACATATGCCTAAATTATTAAATTTTAGTGTTGGTTACACATTGAGTCTGTTGACTCACCCCTTGTGGGATTATTTTTCAGGTGACGATCAGTGATGGACCGGGCCGGCAGATGCTTAGTGAAGGCCAAGTGAAGTTCAGATTTCTTTTATTTGGACTATTTTACTTTAAGTATTTTGAATTTAAATTTTGGGAATTATTTGATGTAATAAGGCCTTAGTAGAAATAATTTATTCTGTTTTTATTTGTTAAGCTTACAAACCTTTATTTATTAAAAGATTAAGTAAATCAATTTTTTTTTAAAACAAAGCCCAAACGTTTTGTCACCTAAAGTAAAGGATTTTTAATAATGAATTAAACTTGTTCTCAACTCAAGCCCAACCCAAAATAATCTTTCTTTCAAAACACACAAGTTTTTCCTAAGTAACAAAAGAATTTGAAACGGTTTATACCGGGGAACATACCAGATCCGGTCAAGGCTCGTGGGCCGGGTTTGGGGTGTTTCACGACCCAATTGGTCGAGCCTATGTGGCATCGACAGAAGGGCTTTCGACTTTCATTGAAACCTCGTTTTCTATATTTTCGGGTACACACTTGGTATCAAATCGATGCTCACGCAATCCTGAGCAATCCCGAACCTATAATTGATATTCCAACGCCCAAAATCAGTATTTAAAACAGAACTAAATCGAGATACCAAGCCTGATATCTTTCAAAAACCTCACCTTCGAACAGGGAATAGTGCTTAAGAAACATGAGAACTCGATTACAACCTTTGAGCAGTACCTAGGTGAGTAAAACGATTGCTTCGTTAGTTGCCTAATCAAAATAGCGCTAAAACTTAAAGTAAACCACTTACCGAACAAGAGCAGTGATAGCTACAGAATAGAACCCGATTGAACGCGAAACGATAAACAAAAATAAAAAGAAAGTTGTGTTTTCGGTAGCCAATGGAGAGGGAAAAAATGGCAAGAAGGGAAAAGAGAGAGAGGAAGTGAGCCGAAAATTTCCTAATTGAAACACTCATCAGATTCTGATAACTGCCCCCTCCCAACTCCTTAATTCTCTCCTTCAAACACTCCATCAGCAGCGTTTAACTAAAATTCAAACTCTCTGAATCATGACAGACAAAAATAATGCTCATGCCGCACCTCAAACACAAGACCTTTTCCATCCCAACACTCCTCTTAACCACCAGACCAGCAGGCCCATTTTGACATGTTCTTACAATTAAATACTTATAAGCTTACTAACCAAAGTTTGGGCTTTATTTATAAAAAAAATACAAAAAATTTACCCAAGTTGAGAATTGAACTTGGAACCTCCCACACACACCTAGAGCACTTGTCCACTGAACCAGATACTCATCTATGTCAAAACTACCAAAATCCGAATTTAAAGAAAAAAATGGGGCGTTACACACTAAAATATTTGTATCTTGACCTACAGGACTCAAAATTAAGTTATGTTTTTTGTTCTTGAAACTAAACTCGAAAAAGTTTCTACCATAAAATTTTTGGAATTTTTATTTAAGCAAATTGATTCATTTTATTCTTTAAATCCTCCCCTATTCTGTTGCTAGACAACACTGACCCTTTTTCACTAAAAATCTATTATCTTTCAGTACAAGTCTTTTATTAAGATATTCTTTGTTTCCCTTTGAAAATAAACTCATTAATATTTTTTAATTTTAATTTTATCTCCTAAACATTTTTTTTTTACAATTTATAATGATTTTTCAAAATTAGAATAGAGAAACCCGAAATCATTCTAACCTTGTGTCACATAAATTATTATATCTCACAATATACAATTCTGTTGCTTATATCGTTTCTTCTATGTGAAACTAGACACAATTATCTTTAGCTCTATATTTTATTTAACCTCCCATTCGAATTTTACAAATTTTGGTGAATTTTCAAATTGAAACCAGTACTACTGTCCAAAACTGTTTGGTGCTAATATTTACTTTTTCAAGATTCTTTGCATTAAATTTCATTTAGTCACACATAACCATTATAATTTTAATTATCATCCAATTTAATCCTTATATCTCACTTATCATTAACATATAGCTTTAAAATAACTTTTCTTATTTCAATTATAATTTTTATAACTTTTACAATTTAATCCTTAGCATAATGAGAATTCATCATCTAATATAATTTCACTATAAAATCATTTTCTAACTAGTTCACTAACACTCAACATTTCATTTTAAACTTCTAACGCAATACTATTTCTTACACATAAACTTTTGTACACTTTACAATTTAATAATTTTCCTACTATTTCAATGTACTAATTTAAATTCATACATATTATTTGAACATTCACAATTAATTAGATCAATTTAGTATACTCTATACTTGGTTTAAATTAAAAAATAGAAATATTGAAGTACTTACCTCAATTGCTTGTATTCTTTACAATCCCTTATTTTCTCTCTCCTCTAAGACAACCATGGATGCTTATCTTATGGAATTGATATAGCTACTACTCTTTTCTATTAATTTCATTTATTACTTATGGAGAAATTTTGAAGGTTAGAGCTTAATTGGTTAAGAAATGGTAAAAAGAACTAAATTGAAAGAAAAACAAAACTTAAGTTAATAGCCATGGGGGGTAACGTGAGATCCATGGGGTGATGCTTGATTTATAGCCCTTTTCTCTTCATTTCTCTCAATTTTTCTAGACTTTTATATATAAAAATCTAATTAAAATATCTTCTAAATTAATTATTTACACTTTGACCCTCCAATCATATTTTGCCACCAATTTTAATCCTTAATCATTAAGTCTCCATAATTATATTGTCCAATACTTACCATTTTTACCTCTTTATTTTTCTACAATTCCATGGATGATTCATCTTTTCTTTTGGTAAATTTCCTCCTCTAGTCTCTCCTTATTTTCCTTCAATTTCATTTTAACTTCAAAATTTCTCACTTTAGTCCCATATTTTACACTCTCTTACAATTTAGTCAATACCCTGGATTTATTTGTCTTAATAGGTATATTTTTCCGATCACCTTCAATACTTGTCTTTAATGTCTCATAACACTGATAATCCTTATAGTCGAAACCATTTTTAAAATTTTATAAAAACGGGGTCGACTTTAAAAATAAAAATGGGAGTCGCCACCAATCCTTTTTTACTTAGGTGTGATTGGATCACCTTGCAAAACGTTTTATTTTAAAACATTTGATTTTGGTCCATGAAAAATAAGAAAATGGGTTCGGAGTTGGTTACGTATGAGGAAGGGCTAGCACCCTCATAACGCCCAAAAATTGGTACCTAATCAATAGAATCATGTCCAAATGTTTGAAACTTAATAAACATTTAAAATATGACTTAAAAAAAAACCTGAACAATTTGATTTAAAACTTGAGATTTCTTTGTTCCGAAAGAATACAAACATCACATCCAGCATGTTAGGACACGATATTTTTAAACCCTCGTAACTAAAATCATCTCATGATTTACAAAATTTTAGTAAAAGGATATTTAGTTATTTAGTCAAATGGAAAATCGAAACCCAGCACGTTAGGGCACTATTTCCCGAATTTCTAAATACAAAATATTGCCTTATTTTAAAACCTTCAGGTAAAATAGTAATTTTACAAAATGCATTTTATTTTAAAACGATGATCTATGAAAATATTATATTAATACATTATCAAACATAAATATCAAAAGCAATCGTGAAATAATAACCTTAAGTATTGATATAGACAATAAAAATATAAAATAACGTCTAATAAAATAACTACATTAAGGCAATCATAAATAAATGAAAGAATATATAAAACAATAGAATATATAAAATAATAAATGACCAAATAAAAAAAATAAACATGAAAATTTCTCATACAATATTAAACTTTTCATGCAATTACATATACCAAATAATAAATGAATATTAATATATATAGGTATATTGAGAAAAAATAAAATACATTTTAAAATAAATAAATAATTTATAAATTTAAATAAAAACATATTTATAGTAATCTAATATATATAAAACTACATTTTAAAAAATAAATAATATATTATACAATATAAATAATTTTAGATAAAATAAAATATTTAAAAAATGATATAGGATATAATACTATATAATATACAAAACTTTAAAAATATATAATATAATAAATAATATATATAAGTCTAAAAATAATATGTAATAAAAATAACTAAACCGAATAAAATAAAAAATAATAATAGTTTAAAATACATACGGATAATACATAATAAAAAATATATACAAGTTTTATACTATTAATAAATTAATATACAAATAATAAGAGTAATATAATATTTTAACATGATAAAATAATTAAATATAGTATTAGAATAAAATAAAATAAAATAAAAAAATAAAGAAAGAAAGGAGGATTAAATAGCAAATAGAAATAAATATAAAAAGGATTAAATCGAAAATGCGCTTCATACTGTGGGGACTAAAATGACAATTATGCCAAATTTTAAAACGGCAACGTTCTAATCTTAGCCTTTAAGGAGCCCGAGGATTTAATTGAAATAAAAAACAGACTCTCAGGGCTAATTTAATAAAAAATAAAAATTTAAATTGAATAAAATTAAAGCCAATAAAATTACAGAGAGACTGAAACAGTGAATTCCCCTTTTTAATAAAACAAGCGGATCATCCCCGGGTGTTCAGGTCAACACGCGGATCCCCTCTTAAAATGACGTCGTTTTATGCTTATTGAATTAAGCCAAAACGGCGCCGTTTTTATACTATTATATAAGTCAAAATCAGCCTGAAATTTTCATTTGAACACCCTTTTTTAAAAAAAATCAGAGGCCCTTCTCAAATTCTCTCTGGCCTTCGGCCTGAGGCCAAGGCTCCGGTGACGAATGCCGCCATATGTGCCACCGCTCACGGCGGCTCAAAGGTAAAAGAAAAATTCATCTTTCCTTTTTAAATATTGTTTTGTATGTGAAACATGCATGGATTAAAAAAACAAAAAAAAATGAATAAACAAGAATAGAAATCACCTTTGCAAACAGATTTTGTATTTTTATTTCTTCGTATTTTTGTAACTGTTTTCGTATACTTTTTCTCTGTTTCTGTGTATATATTGGTGCCCTTTTTATAGATTATGTAGGGCCTTTTATAGCCCTTGAAACAAAATAGGAAAGACGTCCATTCTGTCTTGTTTCCATGTTTGCTGTCCTGTTTCTTTCCTTTTTTGCAGGTGATCGACGAAGAGAGTGGCGGTGACAGGGCATTACTCGCGTGAATCGTGGCTTGACGAGGGCTGGTGGCTGCGACGCTTGTGGCGCGAAGGTTGGGATGTTGGCTTTTACGGCATGAGGGTAGTCAGGAAACCTTAGGTTTCCTGACTTTGCTTAGTGTCTGGGCCCTTTTGGGCTTCCTTGGTTTGAGTTTTAGTTTTGGATTGGGTCTAAATGTTGGGTCAAGGTGTAACAAGCCACGAGTTTGGTTTGGTATTAGTTTGGGTTGCTGGGTAGTATTTTATTTGGGCCATTAAATTTGGGCTCTATAAAAATGGATTGTTTAAAAAAAACATTGGTTTTTATTTTTATTTATTTTTTGTTTTTGGACTCTGTATGGGCCCGGGCAAAATGGGCTGACTTAAGCGGTCTCAATGACCAACCTCCTCTTCTCTGGAATCCTACATGGTGCATAGTACCTGCTCACTTTGGCCAACGGGGATTTGTTAACGGACCCAGGTAAGTACTAAATCCATAATACTTAAAAATAACCGAAATGCCCCTAAGGGCAAAAATGACTAAAATACCCTTATGTGTTAAACTTAGGATTTGTGGATGTTATATGCTGCATTCATATGATATACTTCCTAGGTTGCATATGGGTGGGAATTATGGAACGGAAGAAGTATATAAGGATCGCATGGTTGCTTGACGATCGTGGATCCACCGATGGCTTTTAAGCCCATTAGCAGCTTTGCTACAACGTAGGTAGTACCGCAACCGGGCTACCATTGATGTGTACAGGATGGGTGGGTTGATGTAGACATCCCCACATGATGTGTATCGGGCGACGGAGATGATGTGTAGCAGATGGATTATTTGGGGAGGGTTGCACAGCATTGCATGTATGATGTTGCTATGTTATTATTATGATATGGGCTTAGGCCCAAATGAATGTTGTATTTTTTGTTTGCTGAGGGTTGTACACGTTGAGTTTCAAAACTCACCCCCCTCTTTTATTTTCTCAGGAAATCCCCAGTAGGCAGTTCGACAGATGGAGGGACTTGGAGGTGGCCAGCTAGCAAGATGTTTTGAACTTGGTTTTCTTTATAGTTTTCGAGTAATTTGATTATTTTAAGTTTGGTTTGTAATAAGGCCTTCCCTCTGCTTATCGTTACTTTGATTGCTATACTTTATATTTTAAGAAACAGAACTTGGATTTGTTTCTTATAAGCTTATATCAAGTTTTCTTAAAATGATTGTTTTTAGTCAAAATTAAGCTTCCGCTGGTAAAAAGTCTTACTTTTAAAATAATTATTCCTAGTAAAAAGACCAATTTATTTTAAACACACACCATTTCGCGAAACAACTTTAAGCCAAGTTTTTACTCCAAAAGTCTTCAGGAAGGGTTTTTCAATGAAAATAAGGTTTTCGCAAAAACACTTCAATGTGCCATCGCTAGATTCGGCCATAACGTCCGGGCCGGGTTTGGGGTGTTACATAGGGTAATAGATTCAATATTCAATCATATCATAAATACCTATATATTATCATACACAAATAAATTTGAGCCTTAATCAAGCTTACGAAAGCTCTTTTGTTAACCCGAGCACGAAATAGGACCAAATTGTAAACTTTCAAAATTTTTGAAAAGGTATTGATACTCTTAATAAGTACTAATACTTTTTTTTAACTTTGAAGCTTTGAGAAATTGATAAAAAATGATAAGTATTGATTTTTGTTCTAAAGTATCAGTACTTTATGATGGTATCGATATTGTTTTGAGGTTTGATGTTTTGAAAATTCAATAAAATTTATGAAGTATCGATACCCAATCCCATTGTATCGATACTATTAAGTTTACAAACAAAATATTCATTTTCATACCTATTTTATGCCAACAACAACTTATACAGTAAGTGCATAAATGCACATTTATACATGCACCAAACTAATCCAAAAACATACCTAAATAATAATATTTCAATCAATTTGCATCATTCAACCCAATATGCCAAAATTTGGCACCAAAACAACCATTCAACATATGCCAATTCTACCTATACAATTTCAACTAATTCAATCATACATTTAACCACTAAATGCCATCATTTCACCATACTATTTCAAGTTCAAACATACCCTTTGAGAGTCATTCAAAATCACAACAATTTACCAAATCAAACACATATACACATGAGCACTAGCCTTTCCAAAATCAAGTATTATTTAAGGTTCAATCCAATTTATCATCCAAAGTTAGCACATATATATTAACACTTATGTACATGCCACATAATTGGTTTGAAGGAATCAAAAGTTTAATGATTAGATAGTTGGATAGTGTGAGCTTCGAGGTGATTTGACTGACACATTTCGCAAACCGACAATCTAGAAAGAAAAGGAAGACAATGGTAAACATTTTGAATGCTTAAAGTTTAAATGAAATTGCTGAACTTACCTTGATAATTCAACAATTTAAGCTATTAAAACATATTGGAAATAAGCTTGGTAATCCATTGGCATCCTATTATTTTCATATACACACCAACAAGTACATTTAGTGTTAGATCATTTAAAAGATAAAAGCTCGTAACATGATTTTAATATTCATCATATAACATGTATTGAACCATTTGCTTACACATATAATTTCACTCAAAAATAATTCAGTCATTAATTCAATCTATCTTCCATTTTAACTTCTGTTTTTTGCCCAGAGAACTATAGAAAATTTAACTCGGATACATGGGACTAATTTGCTCACACGAGATGACATATTCGGGCTACTAACACTAGCTTCAGACTAGGGTTCGATGCTGCTTACAATAAATTCAGAGAATTTGCAACATATTTAACATCCCAAACCCGGCCCAAACACTACAACCGGATCTGGTATGTCACTAAGGAAATTTTGTAAAACATGTCGTATTTTTAGAAAAACATTTTAGTAAAGTTTAACCTTTTATTCGGGAAAAATTTATAATTTATAGTTTTAAATAAAATATGCCTTTATGAATTAAAACCCAAATTTAAATACATGCCTTAGTTCAATTAAAATAAAATTTAAATAACTAAAAGTAATAAAAGCCCGTAATAAAACAAAATATAAACTGGTGGCCCATGGCCTTATTACAACAGATTTAAAATCCATTAAATAAGAATATAAAATAATAACTAGAGTCTTTTTTTGGATCCAAATGTTCTTTTGCATGGCCACCTTGCGCTCCTCTTTAGCCTTGGTCCGATGTACTAAATGCTACCCAAATGTTAATTAATTGGTTGAGTCATGAGACTCAGTGTGCAACCCTCATGCACCATTAGATTTGGGCCTTAGCCCCATACAACTAAAATAATCGAATTAATATACATAATAAAAATAATATGCAAGCCCAACCCAAATCCTAAGTTTTCGCTCTGCTACACGCCCGCATCACCATTCACACCATTGGGGATTTCTACAATCAACCCATACCGCTACACGCCTTGATGGCGATCATTCGCTCATCATCGATCATGGCAGTAGCTACTACAATGATCACGGCAAAAGCCGCTACAATGATCACAAGAAAATCGCTACAACAGATCACGGTAAAAATCGCTACAACAGATCACGGTGAAAACCGCTACAACATATAACTTCCTCCTTTCATCAAACCCAACCCATGCAATCACAAAAAATCGGCATACACATATCATTTAATCAGAACATTCACTTAGAATGATAGGGATCACTAACCTGGTGATTTGCTTTACCCTCTTTGGGTTTCAAACGTTATGCTGGGATTTCGGCATTTATCAGAACATACAAGTCTTATAATCATGTATTTAACAAACAGATCTAGATGGTGTGGAAAGTTACACACCTAATTATGTCGATACCCTTGCTAAATCGATTTACTGCCTTCTATCTACCACTTTGCTCAAAAAGCCAGAAATATGTGAAAATAGGGCCTCTCCTATAATCGGCCAAGGGTTAATAAATACCTGAATTTTGTACGTAAAAGAGTTAGTAAATCTCTATACCTTAAAATCTCAGAGGTAACACGATTCGAGTGTTATCGAACTATATCTTGGAGATCTATGCGATTGGCCCTACTTCAGATCCCGGAATGCCGAAAATAAGAGAACATAAGGGATTAGTTTCTAAGTAGCCATTCGGCTAGGGTATTTGAAAAGCCGAAAAGATTTGGAAACTCAAAATCAACACTTACCCATTGCTTCCTTCAAGATTCGGCACAAACAGTCTCCACTGAAGAAAATTCGGTAACTTCAGGAGGTGAGATCTAAGAATTTTGACTTTTAGAAGATTTAAGAATTGAAGAGATGGCTAAGAGAGATTTGGTCAATGAATATTAAGGAGAAGAATAGAATAATAGAGATGTGATTTCGGCTTTTAGGGATTAGAAGAAAAATAACAATAGAGGTTAAAAGATTCGGCCAACCAGGAAATTTTAGAGAGGAAGAAAGGGTGAAGAAAATGGTGGTTTTCGGCTTTTGAGAGGAAGAAGATGAGAAAAGAAAATAAAAGAAAGGCTTCCAAAATTTTGGCACACCCCCTCCTTATATAGAAAACCGATTCCTCCCTTTAGCAGAGATTGATTTTCAGCCAACACTGCCACACATGATAGCTTCCTGTCCCTTTTCCCTTATCTTAATCTATTATCTCCTCAAAAATAGTCTTTATCTGCTTATTATCCTTAAAGACTAAATCCCTAAATAATAGCCTTTATCTGCTTAATATCCACATAGAATAAATATAATAAAATTCCCCAAAAAAATAGCCTTGTGCCGTCCACTTCCCTAATCCTTAATGCCAAATTTAACTAACTTAAATTAGAAGATTTGGGCTCCTTAAAACTTAAAATTTGGGCCTTTAACACTTAAATTAACTCATTCCGCATATTCACCCATTAAACGCATAGGCCCAAAAATTTAGGATGTTACAGTTCTACCCTCCTCGAAATTTCCAACTAACTAGAAATCATACTACCTAAGTCTCACCATTATGCTTTCGCTGCACACTCTAATTCTAAAGCCAAAATAAACACTTAGTATACTATGGTAGGGTACACACCATTATTCGCATCTGTAGCGTCTTCGTCCCCTTGTACTCATTCTTTCGATCGACATTTATCTGATTAAGAATTTTAAGAATAATTAATTCTTCCCACTTATTAACTGCGAACAATCTTATGTAAAATTATTTCGATAGTAGTTCTTTCGAATTCGAATTCTATCTACAGGTTTAGTTCTCAAGTCTATATTTCCTAATTCTAGAATTCTCATTCAATCATCATCAATCAGAACATCACATACACGCATCAACCACACAAGCAACATCCATGAACTCATATTCCTCTCCTAGGGGTATTTTCATCATTTCACTACCCAGGGGTATTTTCGTAATTTTAACCTATAGGGGTATTTTCGTAATTTTCAAAATAAGGTGTCTTAGTTTTTTTTAAGATAGGGGTATTTCGATAATTTTGTAATCCGAAAGTATTTTGATAATTTTACAAACCAGGGGTACTTTGGTCATTTTTTAAAACCAGGGTAGTGTTTACGAATCAAGGGTAATTTGGTGATTTCACAACTAGGGTTTACTTTAGGATTTTACAAAACAGGGTGGCTGGTCCCTTTTGGGTTTTAATTATAAATTTTGGCTCGTCAACTCGTCCTCATGGTTAGGGTGAGCAAATACTACGCACTGTAGGATTCCAACAAGAGGAGGTGAGTCACTAGGACCGCTTAAATACCAAGCTCTTCCGAATCCAATCCTAGACATGCGTATGCTGTTGCCACACCCTAACTCAAATGACTAGTTCACGTGGATTTGTTTGGATAAATTAAGTCTTATGGAATTTAAGAAGTGGTTTAAGCTAGGCCTATAGTTCATCAAAGTCTAATTAAGATAGTCTACGTTCCATAAAGCCCATCAAGCTCACATATATATACCACACCATGGTTTAAAGTACTTACCTGGCGAACTTGGGCCGGAAACGCAGGTGCCATGCCGAAAAACCCATCCTGTAACATTTATAAAACATGCATATTTCGAAAACCTATTTTTAGAAAATGTTTTGAGCCCAAAAACCCCAGAGCCGAGTTTTAAACCAGGCTCTGATACCAATTTGTAACACCCCAAACCCGGCCCAAACACTACAACCGGATCTGGTATGTCACTAAGGAAATTTTGTAAAACATGTCGCATTTTCAGAAAAATATTTTGGTAAAGTTTAACATTTTATTCGGGAAAAATTTATAATTTATAGTTTTAAATAAAATATGCCTTTATGAATTAAAAACCCAAATTTAAATACATGCCTTAGTTCAATTAAAAATAAAAATTTAAATAACTAAAAGTAATAAAAGCCCGTAATAAAACAAAATATAAACTGGTGGCCCATGGCCTTATTACAACGAGATTTAAAATCCATTAAATAAGAATATAAAATAATAACTAGAGTCTTTTTGTTGGATCCAAATGTTCTTTTGCATGGCCACCTTGCGCTCCTCTTCAGCCCGGTCCGATGCACTAAATGCTACCTGAAATGTTAATTAATTGGTTGAGTCGTGAGACTCAATGTGCAACCCTCATGCACCATTAGATTTGGGCCTTAACCCAATACAACTAAAATAATCAGAATTAATATACATAATAAAAATAATATGCAAGCCCAACCCAACTCCTAGGTTTCCATCCGCTACACGCCCCCATACCATCCATTCACACCATTGGGGATTTCTATAATCAACCCACACCGCTACACGCCTTGATGGCAGTTGTGCTGCTCATCATCAGATCATGGCCGTGGTCACTACAACAGATCACGGCAAAAGTCGCTACAACAGATCACGGTAAAAACCACTACAACAGATCACGGTAAAAATCGCTACAACAGATCATGGTAAAAACCGCTACAACAGATCACGGTGAAAACTGCTACAATATATAACTTCCTCCTTTCATCAAACCCAACCCATGCAATCACAGAAAATCGGCATACACATATCATTTAATCAGAACATTCACTTAGAATGACAGGGATCACTAACCTGGTGATTTGCTTTACCCTCTTTGGGTTTCAAACGTTATGCCGGGATTTCGGTATTTATCAGAACATACAAATCTCATAATCATGTATTTAACAAACAGATCTAGATGGTGTGGAAAGTTACACTCCTGATTATGTCGATACCCTTGCTAAATCGATTTACTGCCTTCTATCTACCACTTTGCTCAAAAAGCCAGAAAGATGTGAAAATAGGGCCTCTCCTATAATCGGCCAAGGGTTAATAAATACCCGAATTTTGCACGTAAAAGAATTAGTAAATCTCCATACCTTAAAATCTCGGAGGTAACACTATTCGAGTGTTATCAAACTATATCTTGGAGATCTATACGATTGGCCCTACTTCAGATCCCGGAATGCCGAAAATAAAAGAACATAAGGGATTAGTTTCTAAATAGCCATTCGGCTAGGGTATTTGAAAAGCCGAAAAAGATTTGGAAACTTAAAATCAACACTTAGCCATTGCTTCCTTCAAGATTCGGCACAAGCAGTCTCCACTGAAGAAAATTCGGTAACTTCAGGAGGTGAGATCTAAGAATTTCGGCTTTTAGAAGATTTAAGAATTGAAGAGATGGCTAAGAGAAATTCAACCAATGAATATTAAGGAGAAGAATAGAATAATAGAGATGTGATTTCGGCTTTTAGGGATTACAAGAAAAATAACAATAGAGGTTAAAAGATTCAGCCAACCAGGAAATTTTAGAGAGGAAGAAAGGGTGAAGAAAATGGTGGTTTTCGGCTTTTGAGAGGAAGAAGATGAGAAAAGAAAATAAAAGAAAGGCTTCCAAAATTTCGGCACACCCCCTCTTTATATAGAAAACCGATTCCTCCCTTTAGCAAAGATTGATTTTCAGCCAACACTGCCACACATGATAGCTTCCTGTCCCTTTTCCCTTATCTTAATCTATTATCTCCTCAAAAATAGTCTTTATCTACTTATTATCCTTAAAGACTAAATCCCTAAATAATAGCCTTTATCTGCTTATTATCCACATAGAATAAATATAATAAAATTCCCAAAAAAATAGCCTTGTGCCGTCCACTTCCCTAATCCCTAATGCCAAATTTAACTAACTTAAATTAGAAGATTTGGGCTCCTTAAAACTTAAAATTTAGGCCCCTAACACTTAAATTAACTCATTCCACATATTCACCCATTAAACGCATAGGCCCAAAAATTTAGGATGTTACAACATATGTTGGATCTCAAGCCATCGTATTAATCCCTGATCAAACACCCGTTTTCATTCTTTTCGATTGAATTATTTTCTTTTTTTTCCCATTTAGACCTTAATGGCATGCCATTCATATCTTAATCGTTTACTAAGTTCACAAAGGCACTGTTACCTTTTTCGTATCATGTAAGACCTTGTACCATCATCATATATATACCACTCAATCGTATAAACATTTCACATCAATTTCATACAAAGTATTCACTTGTAATACTATATTTCTCATAGTTTATAATTTAGTCCTTTAGATGTCAAATCCGTCGATATTACGATTAATCTAAACTAATAAACATGATAATATAATTCAAACATAACATAAATAACATAGTAAGTTCCATATGAACTTAGCTGGTAAAAACAACAACAAACGAAATGTCGAGGACTAATTCGTAATTTTATCTTTTCCTCGATTATCCTTCGATTCATTCAAATCCCAATCTAAATGATAATCCATTTTAATTTGTCAATTCCAATTACCTTATAACATCATATTTTATGCGTATGTCAATTCAATTTCATTTTTTGAAAGTTCCCTAAAGTTTTGCATTTTATTCAATCTAGTCTCTAAAATCAAAATTGCAATATTTTTCAAATTTGAACATCAATTTCAAAACCAATCTCAATTTCATCCTTTTAAAACCCTCTATTATCTATAATCATAGAAATATTACACCAATTTTAAAATTTATGTCCTTTAGTCCCTACGTTCAAAAACTAGTCCCTTTTCATTTCTAAGTTTAAAATCTAACAAAATAACACAAATTTCATCAAGTATTAAACAATGGAAAGTTTTAAGAACTTTAATAATTTTACAAATTGATACACGGGCTAGCTAAATCAAGCTCTCCAGACTTAAAAAATATAAAAATTACAAGAAAAAGATTTAAAACACTTACCAATCCTTAGATGAAAGTTTGAAACTCAAACCCTAACTTTTTCTTGTTTTGTCTCGTGAAGAAGATGATAAAAATAAAAAAATAGTTTCTTTTTCTTTTATTTTGCTTATATGCATAGTTTAATAATTAAATAATTTAAAATTAATTTAATTAATCATAATCAATTAAACTTAATTGTGTTTAACAAATTTAGTGGTTTCCAACCAAAACCCACCACCGTTTGACATAATAAGGAAAGTTCAATTGCTTGATTGGTCCTTAAATTAATTAAAAATTCATAGCAATTAACTTTTACTATTTTTATAATTTAGTCATTATACCTTAATTAACTATCCAAATGAAAAAAATTTGTGGATCAAATTTTAATTAAACTATATATACTAACCTCGTAAATATTAAATAATAATATTTACAGACTCGATCATCAGAAACAGGATTTTAAAATCAACGTTTTCAAATCATTGAAAAATAAGATGTTACATTAGGGTGCTAAAAGATCGATCCCCTATTCATTATTCTCCAAGGTGTTTATAAGAGAGATCCTCTTGTCCGTTGATATGACATATCGGGATATACATTTAACCCCATTAAATGTGTAATGGATAATAATGGACACATATCATGGGCTTTTAGGAGTACGAGGTAGTTAAGCTTAAATAAACTCCTTATTGCCTCAGAAGTGTGTACACATTTAAACAATATTCACACTTGAATCTGAGTGGATGACTCCATTGAGCGATAATGGGTGGTCATACTCAGAGATACTAAGGTCAAAAGGCCTGTCAAGATGTATTTTCAGAGGAAGTCGATGTTAGGGTCAATAATGTTTCTAGTGTTGACACATGTCCGCTTGGTTAAAAGGGATATAATTTTTTTTACCCTCGTATGATTTCCCCACTCATTCCATTTTCTTTTTCAATGTCTCTCTTGCATGTTGTCTTTACATCTTCCTTGTCTCTTTGTTTTTTTATCTACAAAAACAACTCATAATTTCCTCATCTTTAGATTTACAGGCTCAACATCCATTTCTTAGGCTTCTTTCAAGCCGTGAGAGAGAGATTTTTTATTTTTTTGTCTTATTTTTTTCAAAAATAGAAACTGAAAAATCTTAATTTTGACTCTAATTTGTGATTTGTCGCAGAAATAATGGTTGTCAAGGTGAAAATGTGTAAGGGGGATTTTAGGAAGACATTTTTGTTTCTATTCAATGAAAATCTGAATATCTATCTAGAGCCCTCACCATTGAACCCCTATTACGGGACTTGAGGGAATATAGGTGCATTACTAACTCGACAAAATCACTCAAATGGTAAACCAAATTGTAACACCCCAAACCCGGCCAAGACGTTATGGTCGAATCTGGAAGGTTACAATAATACGTTAAAATCTTTACTTTCCAAAACGTGGCTCGATACGAAATCGAAAGTCAAAGCTTTATAAAACTTGTAATTTTGAATAAAACTTTGTAGTAGAAATTTAGAGTTAATAATTTAAAAACCATGATTTCAATAAGTGAAAACGTACAGTTCGCCAATTGGGCATATTCTGAAACATTCGTTATAAATTTTCATAAAACCCATTTCAATTTGCAGCGAAAAATCCTTAGCTTGTTTTAGTTTTGAAAACTAAAATATGATTTTTAGTTTTATGTTCGAAAATATTAAATACCGAAAAATAAAGCAAAATCCAAAAAAAGTCTGAAAACAAAACCAAATTTGAAAACTTAATCCAAAAATCAAAAGCCCAAAAATCTTGATTTACTAACCAAAACAGATCATTTTATGTGAAAACCAATCCGAGCTCCTACAGGCCGACCGGTCCTAAGTCAGAAGATTACCTGAAACATATTAAACAAAAGAGTAAGCTAGAAGCCCAGTGTGTGACTTAACTCACGTACAATATTTTCTTACTACAACATACGCAATTGCAAATATCAAAACAGAGTTTTACTTTTAGTATTCACATATGCAAAAATCATATCAGGATGTCATATATCCAGAAACATTTGTCAGATCAAAATGTCATATTTTCATAATCAAATATCATAACAGAATTCATAATTTCAGAATCAAAATCTCAAACACATTTTCTTATACAAAATCAGATGTATTTCATAATCGTATACAGATGCAATCACAGATCCTACCCCATCTGCTACACACCAATTTCGTCCAACTAATCACTCCAAATAGGACTACAAGAGTCCAGCCATCCAATCACACCGGGTCATGGTGGTATGCCACTCATAATAGTGCAGCTGAGCTGCTAGACAGATATTGCGGTTTAACCACCAAAAGTGCAGTAAAATTGCTAGAAACACTTCATCCATCATATCTAAAAACCCACCCCAATGCACATTCACAATTGTAATAACATACGTACATATCATATAAATGGTATAGCATGCATACCTAATCATATTTCTTACAGATCATACACGTAACAGCCTGATTTTAGGGCTAGTCGAAACAATGGCCTCGGGACCACTAATCCGAGGTTGAGGAAAATTATTTTAGTATTATTTTATGTGTTATGGTATTAATATATAACTATATGGAAATTTTGGTGCTTTAATTTTAGCAATAGCATGCTTAATTGTGAAAAAAGGACTAAACCGCATAAGATGCGAAAGTTCTATTTTATAAGGTAGGGGTACCTAATAGCTATAGAATGTAATTTGGAGGATTTTAAAATGCAATTACGCCATTTTAGAGTGTAATGGCCGGCCATAGGGTGCTTAGGGAACAAAAGCATTAAATTTAGTCAAACTAGGTGATAGTTGGTGACAAATTGACTAAAATATGATAAAATAAGATGACTAAAGGGAGCTATCACCTTCTCCTACTACCGAAAATTTTAGCTACATCTCATCCTTGCAAGTAAGTGATTTTAGATGTCTTTCTTGGTGATTTTTATGTTTTTAGAACCCCTCAAAGCTTAAGTTAGCTAATGAGGGGACTAATTTTCATTATGGTGGGAAGTCTAGGGACTTGCCATGAGAGTAATTATGTTGTTAGCTGAGTTTTTATGGAAGAAAATGAATGTTAGGGATATAAGGAATAACTTTTGTGAAAGGTGTTTGTATGAAAACACCTAAATAAGACTTAAATGCAAAGAATGAAATTGTGTCATAAATACATGAAATGGTGAGAATGGTGAGTAGTTGTAAGAGAAATAAATGTTCAGCTAGGCTTAATTATTGAGGAAAGGTGTTGAAAAATAAATTACGAGCCTAGGGGCAAAATCGTAATTTTGCCAATGTACAAGGGCAAAATGGTTATTTTTGCCCAAGTGTAGAATTTGATGTATTATGATCATATAATGATATAAACGAATGAATTTCATTTTTATAGATCAAGAAGAGCGTGGAATCAACCTTGACCGTGGGAAAGGCAAGGTGATTGAGTAAATCGCTGGTTAACACGTTTTGCATCGAGGTAAGTTTATGTGTAAACAATACAATTTTATTTAAATACATTGTGTTGCTAATTGGTGTATGACATGATTGAGAACATATTTGATTCAAGTGGATTGAATGTAGTAGTCATTGAATAATTATTGTTTAATTACGATGGGCTTTGTGCGATACCATCGTCTATTTATCTTTTGGTGGGCTAAGTGCGATACCACCTTATTGGTTAATTACGATGGGCTTTGTGCGATACCATCTTCTATTTATCTTACGATGGGCTTTGTGCGATACCACCTTATTGCTTAATTACGATGGGCTTTGTGCGATACCATCGTCTACTTATCATTTGGTGGGCTATGTGCGATACCACCGTAACCAACCTTTTTGGTGGGCTAAGTGCGTTACCGCCCTAATAAAAACTAATGGTGGGCTAAGTACGGAACCATCAAGTAAATTGACTCTAAGTAATTGACTAAGATATTGTGATGTGTTGTATATTGTAACATTGTGATGCTAGGTGTAGAGGAACCTATTAATGAATGTATGCATTGTGCTAGTGATATGGTTGGAATGTGTGAATGGAGGAAATGAGTAAGCATGATCATGAATGTAGATTATTTCTTGCTTAGTATATAAAGTTATGAAATTTTTGAATACATGTTAAAATGTTATATTGTTTACATGTAAACTTACTAAGCTTAAAGTTTACCCCTCATTTCTTTCCCTTGTTTTGTAAAGCTTAAGAGCCGAGCCAGGATACGCTAAAAACTAGGAGACCGCCTGCACTATCTACTCACTTCGGTATATTTAGACTTAGTGATTTTGTGTATGGCATGTATAAGAGCTAGACTAGTTAGATTATTTTGTTATTTTGGCCATAAGTGTATTGGCTCTTGTTAAGATAATTATCTTGTAAATTTGCCATGGCCGTTGGCTGTTGGCTATTTTATTGTATAAAAAGATGTAGTTACCCATGTGTGATTGCACTCCAATATGAGTTGATTACGGATGTGTTGTATAAGTGCATATGTCATGCTAGTGGAGTGAATAGAACTTGTCATATGGCTTTGTTCATGTCCATGTGGATAGACACACGGGCGTGTGTCTAGGCCATGTATGACACACGGCCAGCCCACGGGCATGCGACTTGGCCGTGTGTCCCTTGTATGTTAGCATTTTAAGTCGGGATAGACCACAGACTATCCACACAGGCATGTCCAGGCCGTGTGAAATTAGTTAGTGTCGACCACGGGTGGAAGACACGGGCATGCCTTGAGGGTACACGGGCGTGTCCCATTCCACATGGGCGTGTTCCCTAGCCGTGGGACTTTGGCAGGATGCTGGGGTTTTTAGGCACAGCTTGAGTACGCGGGCGTGTGAGTTATCTAACACAGGCGTGTACTCCCTGTTTAGATAGGAAAAAAAATTTTACAGATCGTAAGAGTTCCCGATATAGTCTCGAGAGCCCTCGTATGTACGAGTGAGGTCTCGTAGGATGAAAAAGAAGTTGTTGCAGTGACTCAAGGGGAGTAGTCGCGTTAAGCCTAAGTGGTGATCAAGTAGTTTTATACGGTAACGCCTCGTGCCCGATTCCGACGGGGATTACGGGTAAAGGGTGTTACAATACATATCAAATTGCTTATATTAATAGTTATTCTACGTACAGATGTCATACATGTTTTTACATAGAACTGTGCTTTCAAAGTTATCAGAACACAGATCGTATATAAGTTTTTCACTTACCTTAGTCATATCTCATACTGACAGATATAACATTTCGGGTCTTATTCAAGTCTAATAGACCCCACAGATGGTCTAATTACGCAGTTTTTAGTCAAACGGGCCTAAGTGAAAATTTTTGAAAAATGGGCCCACATGGTCGTGTGATACAGACTGCAGTTCGAAAACAACTTTATTTTCTTCAGAATTTTTGAGTTTGAATCAATGTTTTCGGGTTAAAAACACCCCTAATTAAATAAAATCAGTAGTTTAACGACCAATTTAGTAACGAATTACTAGGCTCCAAATAACACTTTCAAGTAAAAAAAAAAAAAAAAAACACCAACATATGCATTCAAACCCAAAATTAGCCTTTTGGGTGTTTGAAAACTTACCTCAAATGATCGTAGCAGTAGTCCTAAACCGCAATTACAAAGCCGGAGGATTATTGCTTCACAAACTTCACCTAGAAAACCCCCCAACACCATTAAAGGCGACTAAACGCATTACAAAACATCTACAAACCACGAACTAATGAAAATAACAATTAAATGAACACACTTAGTATAGAAGGAAGAACCTAGAAGCTCTTACACAAGAAAACGATAGTATGATCACGCCCCAACATAGATTGAACTTGTAGAAGCAAAGGGTAAAAGATATTTTCTTGACAAAATATGAACTAAAAAGAATGGAAAAAGAAACAGAATAGAGAATGGCAGAACAAAAAAAATAAATTAGGAAGATGGGGAAAAGAGATGTGAAATAGAGTGGGAGAGAAACATGAGAATAATGGGAAAAATTTATTAGTTAAAAATCCTTTTTTTTAAACCACCCACTTTCCCCCACTCAATACCACTAATTCTGGTTAGTTATCATTTTCAGAATTTTTCCTAGAGATTAAAACAAAAAAAAAAAATAATTCACTTTGCATACATAAGATTCAAACGCAAGACTTTTGGGAAAGCTAAAGCCTTACCACTAAACCAACAAACTCATTCTTACCTAAACTTGCGCAAGAATTAAATTTAAGCCAAATATGCAGAGATAGAGATAGAGACAAAAATAACAAAAATTCCAAATAGAGCAATTTGAACACAAGATCTCAAACACACATCCAGAGCATTTATCCATTGAAGCATATCAATTTACTTAACAACATTTTCACAGTCATAATTAAAAATCAGGACATGACCACTCTTGGTTTCACTAACCCAATTTCTTCTAACCCGATTTTCGGGATGTGACACAAATAAATGAATTATTATAGCTCGTGGACTAGTGACGAAATGGAATAACTATTCTGTCAAACCAAACATACTGTTAGTTTTTCATATGCTCCAAAATATGCAACTTGTTATATACCTCTACTTTGGCAATAACACATGGCAAAGCATAGGATAACTTTATAATAACCCTCTACTAGATGTAAGCCGTGAACAACCCTCTACTTGATACCCTTTATGGTGACCTTCTGTTCAGCACAATCTGAGACCAACCTTCCATGAATCCCATTTAAGTTATCTTGAAACCGTCCGTTTTGGACCCTCCGCAATGACCACTAAGGCGTATCAACCTCGTACAACCTCATAAAGGAGAATGTCGGAGTAGGACCAGACCTATAATGGCCTGCCACCTAGCTAACCACACAAGCAAGACTACAATTCATATTGTTAACTACGTGGCACAACGAGACAAGAGGACACCCTTATAGCACATGAAATAGAGGGTCTCCTTTTTCCTCTAAGAAAAACCTAAGTATTCCCTCTATCTATCTCCTTCTTCCTCCATCCTACTCTCCTCTTCCTTCAACCTCCTATTCTTATTCTGGTTCTTCACGTGAATCAATCCCTCAATCACAATCACTTTCTTCTACTTATTCCCTTTAATCGTTGGATAGTTTGGCGAGATGTACTATGGTGAGAATATAACAAGTAGATAAAAAGGTAATTAAAAGATACTAAATTCATGTATGTAAAAGCTAAACCAAAATTTGTATAAAACGTTGTTTTTTTATTGATCTCAATTGGAAGCAACAAAACAGAATTAAGTACTAACTTTCAATTCTAAAAAAAACTGAATACAACTCTTATGAAAAGTCACCAAAATTAAAGCGTTAATAAAACTTTTAATAATTAAAAAAAACTTGAAATGTTAAATTTTAAATGATGTTTTTAACATGACAAAATAAAATATTTGACTACAGAAAAATTAGAATATCAAATCTAGAAATTAAATTTTTATGGAAATGTAACTACTAATTATGGGTTTTAAGGTTAATTTTAATTAAGATTGGAAAGTAATTTTCAAAAGTACAATAAAAAAGTTTTTCAAAAGAGTTTTAAAAATTTTGATAATGTTTATCATGCTCACAAAAAGTACTTTCAGTAAAATAAAATATTTAATGAAGAGATAAAAAATAACTTCATTGAAAAACATTTCTCTAAAAATTAAAAATTAAAAATTTTAACTTACTTTAAGGCTCCGTTTGTTTTACTGAAAATGACTTCAGAAAAATGATTTTTGGAAAATGATTTACTTTTCTAGAAAATGATTTACTTTTTTGTAAAAGCTAATATTTTCTGGTGTTTAGAGGAATCTATGTAAATATTTTACATTGTTTGTTAAATTTCTTAAAGATATTTCATAAAAGTTTTTTCAATTAAACAAACATACATTTGAGATATACTTATTTTTTTCATTGTTTAATTAAATTTATTTTTATCTATAATTTTATATTTTACATTGTTTTTCATATATTAAAAATATTATGTTAAATTCAGATTTATTACAACGCCATTTTTAATTACATTACTACTAAATGAGTATTTTTATTTAAAATGTGACATCAAAAAATTGACAAAAAATTAACGATGTCAACAATTGGACTTGATTTTAAATTTGAAAAATAAAGGGACTAAATTCTTAAAATAAAAGTACAAAGACTAAATTATAAATCATAAAGTGTACATAGACTTATGATATATTTTAACTTTTATACTACAAAATATTTATTATTAATATATTTATAATTATAATAAATATTTATTATTAAAATATTAATATTGAATATTTCCAATGATGCGTGAATAATATTATTTAAATTTATTATTTTAAAATTTATTATTAAAATAAAATTGAAATATTAAATAATTTATTAAAATAATAAATTATATTTATTATATTAATAATTTATTATATGACTAAATATAAATAATTAAATATGTATGTTTAATCATATTGAAAAATATAATATTTTAAATATTTTAAAAATAAAATAAAATTTTTATCAATATAATAATATTAAGTTTAATTTAAGTTAATTTTTATATAACAATAAAATTATCTATAAATGAGCTCTTTTCTAAAAATGACTTACACTTTTCAAAAATAGTGTTATTTTACAGAAAAAATGACTTAATTTACCTTGACCTATAAGTTATTTTCCGTTAACCTAACTATTTTCTGTGAAACAAATACAGTAAAATACAGAAAATATTTTCTGTAAAATTTTTTACATGTAAATAAACAAACCCTAAAATCTCAGTTTAAAAACAAAATTTGATTTAAAAGGTTTTTTATCATTTTTTTTATTTAAAGTCAAAATTTGGATTGAAAAGTGATTTACTAAAGCTTTAGTGATTGAAATGTGCATATAACAGGTGCAAACCAAAGCTTGACTGAAATTGAACACTTTTGTCGGTGGAGGGATTTTGCTAACGTCGCAGCAACTAGCAGAAAACTTCCACGTGCCGTCTTTTCATTTGAACATTCCACCCTGGCTGTTTTAGTAGCATTGGTCCCACATTTATACAAACTTATTATCAGTAACTAATATTAAGTTATTTCAATCAGGTTGCCCCCCTATTTTCATTAAACTACGATAATACCAGCCCTAAAAGTTGAAAAACATGTAGTAATTGCTTAGGTTTGATCCTACGCCGACACTGTCAAATTGGCACCTCTTGTCAATCCAACGGCACTAAGTCATCCAAATTCCGGGATCAACAAAATTGACCACCAATGATTGGTTGTTATTATTACAAATTTAGTTTTTCAAAATTATTTTATTTAAGGTTAAATAACTATATAACATTCTGAAATAAAAAAATTATTTACTTTATAGTTTTATAATAAAAGGTTAATTTTCGTAATCAACTTGATTTTAATAAAAAATTTAGCGAGGTTAGATTTGAATTTGAATTTTAAAAATTAAAGAAGTAGAGTGTCCAAATTTGTTGAACTTAAATATAGATTAAATTTTAAATATACAAATAGCTACAAAGACTTGGAAAATATTTTATTTTTTATTTAAGGGTAAACTACACCATTAGTCACTAAATTTGATTAGTTTTCGTTTTGGTCACTTAACTAAAAATTATAATTTGGTTACTGAACTATTCAAAAGTTTTTATTTAAGTCACTAACTTGTTAAAAACAATGTTATATGGCTTCTCTGTTCACACTAACTGCAGTAATTGAAAATCTTTTTCTCTTTCTTTTGTAACTTCAATTTTTTCCATGAAACAACTTTGAATGTCATGAGTGTGAGAACCAAAATTCAAACAACTTTTTTCTCTGATCTTTGATACTGACTGTCAGATCAACTTGGATCTAAAGTATGTTCTTTTACTCGTCGATGGGCACTGATCCACCATACCGATTATTGAATCGTCATTTGGAGCTTGTTGACGAAACTTAAAAAAAAAATCTAACAACCTAATGACTTAAATGAAAACTTTTGAATAGTTTAATGACCAATTTGTAACTTTTTTTAATTAAGTGATCAAAACGAAAACTTACTCATAATTTAATGACTAATGATGTAATATACCCTTTATTTAATGAAAATGTTAAAAAAAAACTAAAAATTCTAACTTATCATTCATATATATATATATATATATATATTACAAGGCCTCAAACTCTTAGCTGACATAGCTTTATCTTTTGCCGCGTGGGTTATTCAGTATTTTAAGTTAATGTGTGTTTGATAAATTAAAAATTTAAGTGCTAAAAATTAAGCATTGAAAATTTAACACTAAATTTGATAAGTGTTAAATTCATATTAGAAAATTGTTTGGTAAATTAGTAAATATAAGTACGGGATATGATTATATTGTTTGATAAAAGAAAATACTCATCTTTAGAAAAGTATTTATTTCTTAATTTTAATTTTATAAATAAAATATTTTATATTATTTTAGATAATTTTGGATAAAAATAATATGGTAATTTGAATATCTCATTTTAAAAAAATATAATTTATTTCAATTTTTAATAAAATAAAATCAATTTAATATTTTTACATCTACTTATCTTATTCAACACTTTTGTTCAAAATTTTATATTCAATAAAAATCAAAATAATTAGCAAACACGTTTAAAATATTAAATATTGAAAATTTTAATTTTCATTATCAAACACACCCTTAATCAATATTTTATTAAAGTGTTGTTATTAGTTTAAAAAATATTTTCATATAAGTGATAATGTAAGAAAAATAAAATGTAATAAGTTAACCATTCAAAATTCTCATTTCCTTAAAATATTTATATTTACAAAATAAATATTAAATATAATAAATATTCTTTTAATATTTGTGATGAGTTCAAAATATAAAAATTAAATGTTTAAAAATAAATTGGAATTTGTTATGAAAATCCTATAAATATATAAAATTGAATTTAATGAGTAATATTATTATATTTGAAATTTAGTTCCTTACTTTTATTAAAAGAAATTTAGTCTTTCTACTTTTTAGATTTAAAATATAAGTCTAATTATTAATATCATTAAAGATTTTTTTAATTTCAAGTTCATTAAAGCGTTACTTTTTGTTATATGACTACCAAGTGAGTAATTTTTTTAATTTTAAAATATCACACAATCTAAATTGAAAAAAAATTAAGGCGGTGTTAACAATTAAACTTGAATTTTAAAATTGAAAAATGTAAGGATTAAATTTCAAATTTATAAAAATAAAAGAATTTGGAGCATATGTTAACCTAATTAGTAATATGATATTAAATTTCCTTTTAAAAATACTAACTTAACATATTATGTAAAATGGAAAAATAAAATATTTTTTAAGAAAATGATAAAATATTTTAAATTTAAGAATTTAAAATTTCTGTTAATATATAGACTTTTGATCTAATAAAAATCTGTTTAAATTTTAAAATAATACAAATATAATTTAAAGCTTCGGACTTTGATAATAATATATATATTTAAAACTAAAATTGAAATATCGTGCAAGTCTATGTACTATTCGTGCATTTGAAATTTATTCTCTTTTATTTTTTGTTAAGAATTTTTATGCTAAATGAATTTTATTATAATAAGGACTATTTATAAGATTGAGTTTCTAAGAAATAAAAAAATTAAAACATTTATTATAAATATATTTCATAAATAACAAATTAATGAATTTTATAAACACTTTTCATCTATGTTTAATTTAGGAAATTGTATATATTATACACATATAATAATTTAATACATTATTTTTATTAAAAATTACAAAATATATAAATAAAGTTATAGAATAATTTAAATTTATATAATATCAATCATAAAATTAAATTTATGTAAAATTATAAAATAACTTAAATATATTTTAATTAATACATAGAAGTAAATTTGTGCATCGTTAAATGAGAAAACTAGTATACATTATATTACAAGGTTCTAGATAATAAAAAGGAAATAAATAACATTTTACGCTACAGCTCTTTGGACTTTGGCACATGGCACTCTTTTTTAAGTATTTATTTCCAATTTAATAATTGCTTTTACTTTTTAAATTATTCTATGCCTTATGTTTAAATATATTTTCTTTAGAATTTTTTGGAGGTTTCTTTAGAAATTTTTATATGTTAAATATGAAGTATCATTTTCTTTTTAAGATTTTACTTAATTTAATTAACTTTTAATGTCATAATATATAAATTAGCTTAAAATATAATATTTTTTGAAAAAAGGCACATATTCGTAACATTTATCAAATTAAATTTATATATTTTCAAATATAATTAGAATTAATTGTATTTATCAATTAAAGTAGAACAAAGATAAATATAAAATTATAAAAAATATTAACAATTTAATTTATATATAATAAATGACTTATTTAAATTATAACAAATTAAATATTAATATATAAATCTTGACGAGTTTTTATATTGCTCTAATATTAAATATTTTAAAGACTAAATAGCATTAATATAATCCATTAATGATTTTAAACAAAATCTAACGTTATAAAAATATTATAAAGTTAATATAAAAGTATACAAACTAGTGAGGAATATACTATGAGCTGAGTATTTAAACTTTACAAAAGAGATTTAAATGGTGACTAATGTCTTTTTAAAGCTAATAAAATTAAATATTTTAAAAATTAACATGTGATAATGTTTAAAAGGGATAAATATTAAATTTATACATAAATTTTATTTTAATGTATAATTTGATATATGAACGTTGATTTAGTGTAATTATACACAAAAACTTAAACTGTGGTTCATATGTATACATGAAGATTTGGTTTTAATTCAATTGTACACATTTAAAGAAATGAATATATACATTTATTTTTGTTGATACATAGAACCAACAAGGAAGAAAAAGTAGTGGTTGCAAGGAGGTCGGTTCACCTGTGACAAGTAAAAAGTCAAAAGGAAAGGTAAAGGGGGAGAAGAGTTGAAGGAAGGAGGAGGAGGAGGAGAAAGATGGAAACTGCTAAGTTTTAGAGAATATACTTGGGGAAGAAAGAAGAAAGGATCTTTGGTTCCTCGCATGGGGGTATATAAGGGAGGTCCACTTGTCATATAATGCCATGTCACCGACGATACGAATGGTAGGCTGCTTGTGTGGTCAGTTAGGTGGCAAATTCGTTACATGTCAGTTGTTGCCATACATGGTATTGTGGGTCCTGCTCTAACATTTTCCTTGTTGAGTTTGCACGAGGTTATTATATCTTGGTAGTTATTTAGTGATTCCCCATGGAGGATAAAAACGGGAGGCCTCATATTGGTTTAAATGTGATTCACAGGTGGTTGGTTGTGTATTTTCCAACGAAAGGTCATCTTGAAGGGTATTCGATGGAGGGCCATCTGCAGGGACGTGTTTGGACTCATGCTAGGCTACATGTATACATATGAATTTTAATTTGGTGCAATTATACACATGTCAAATATCATTATTTTGTATCCAATATATCAACGTAAAATGGTACTAATTTGATAATATTATTAGTGATTTGTGAAAATTAAATCAAATAAGAATTTCTTGTATAAAATAACACAAAATTAAAATTCATATATAATATTACACATTATATTAAACAATATATTAACTTAAATACTAAATTAAATGTTGAAACTAACTTAAAAAAAAAAAAAAGACATCGGTGTCATGTAAGATAATGTATGTAAGCATTACTTTATAAAAGAAAATAGCTTTAATTTCTGACGAAGAGATTTGATCTGTTTGACTGACTCGTCTCTCTGTCTTCCCAAAGCCTCTTCCTTTTGGTGTAATAGCGTCTTGATGCTCCCACAATCAAGGTCTAATTTTAAGTAATTTACTTACCTTTTTGGTCTGGAATTGAAACTCACCTTTGCTTTCAAGTAACTTATTATTACTACTACACTCTTATAACTTCATCTAAAATTTAAAACAAAAATGTTGAACAAAGAGATCATGCTCCTATTTGTGTTATATTATGTTTCTTCTCTTGTCCCTCTCACTCTCTCCCCACACTGCCCCCCCTTCCTAGTGTAGTAGTGGATGCCTTGGTAATTTAACCAAAACCCCCAACCCATTTTCACCAACTTTCTCTTCAGCTGTGTAGTGTTTTTATAGAAACTCCCAACCAATTCTAAAACCTGGCCCTTTTGCTCACTCTTTCCGACCCAAACCCATTAGCACGGTGGCTCTCTTTGTAATTTAACCCCATTCCAACCCCCTTTTCACATCTCAAAGTTCCAACCTTTCCCTTCCTCTATAGCTTTTAGCCACCAACTCCCCTACACTACAAATCGCTGTTAACCCTTTCCTTCCCTTCATCCAAACCACAAAAACACACAACTCAGAGAAGAGAAGGGGAAGGGAAACAACAATGATGGGGCAAAGGCAACACGTTGTTCTTCTCATTTTCTCAGCTTTTCTTCTCTTCCAAACCTCAAACGCCCATAACATTACACGTCTGCTTGCAAAGCACCCCTCTTTGTCCACATTCAATCATTACCTCACCCTCACTCACTTAGCTCCCGAGATCAACCGCCGCACCACCATCACTGTCCTTGCCTTAGACAACGCCGCCATGTCTTCCCTCTTGGATAAAAACCCTTCCATTTACACCATCAAGAACATCCTTTCCCTTCATGTCCTCCTTGACTACTTTGGTGCCAAGAAGCTTCACCAAATAAGGAATGGTACTGCACTAGCTGCTACTATGTTCCAAGCTACTGGTGTGGCTCCTGGGGTTTCTGGGTTTGTTAATATAACCGATTTTAAAGGTGGGAAAGTTGGTTTTGGAGCTGAAGACAATGGTGGAAGTTTGAATTCTTTTTTTGTTAAATCTGTGGAGGAACTTCCTTACAATATATCTGTGATTCAGATCAGCAAGGCTTTGCCTTCTGTTGTAGCTGAGGCTCCTACTCCAGGGCCAAGTGAGCTGAATATCACTGGCATTATGTCAGCACATGGGTGTAAAGTGTTTGCTGATACCCTTTTGGCTAACCCTGAAGCCATGAGAACATATGAGGTAAGCTGAATTTTTTTTTTTTTTGTAAACTAATTATAGCAGTTTGCTTTAAAATGTTGGGATGAGGATTTGATCATTGAGGCTGATTATAGAGGAAAAAAGGTAGAAACTGGAAAGAGTTCATTTTGGGCCGTTTGATTGAGTGGTGATGGTGAGATTTTAGTTTGAAATGTAAATGTTGAGAGAAATAGTGTAAAAAGCAAATTAAAAAGATATGCTAATGGCATAAGATACTGTTTAACTTTACTCTTTAATTGGCTAATTTTATTTTTCAAAAGGCAAGGTTTTGTAGGAGAGTGGGGTAGGTACATGTTTAATCCATGTGCATGACAATGACATCTTAAGATTTTTCAAATTTCAAAATTTGTTTTTGATGTGAATTTTGTAGACAAGGTCTAATCCAGATCTGGGTTTGTTTCTTTTTCGCCAATTAGATACCAAATGGTCCATTATAGATCATGCTCATTATGTTCTGGACTTAACAACATGCAGTAAATGCAAGAGACAACTGTTGTACACGTTGACTCGATGATAGTGGTAGTTTATATATGGAGTGGTCATTGTGACATTAATAGAAATCTTGTAGTAATAGCATGAACTGGTAGCTAGGAAAAGGTAATGTACTGATATTTTGCTATGTCATTTAGTTTGCCCCTAGTGTGTTGTGAGCTGTATTGTAATATATAAAATTGTTGAGGTTTTGCTTGTTTGTTACTTCTAGGATAATGTTAATGGAGGATTGACTGTGTTCTGCCCCATGGATGATCCATTCAAAGCCTTTTTACCAAAGTACAAGAACTTGACAGCTTCTAAGAAAGCATCTTTCCTCGAATTCTTTGGTGTGCCTGTGTACCAATCTTTGTCCATGTTGAAGTCCAACAATGGACTCATGAACACATTAGCTACCGACGGAGCCAGCAAGTTCGATTTCACCGTGCAAAACGAGGGTGAAGAGGTGACACTAAAGACCAGGGTTAACACTGTCAAAATAACCGGGACTCTGATCGACGAGCAGCCGGTAGCAATTTATACAATCGATAAAGTGTTGATGCCTAAAGAATTGTTCAAGGCAGCTCTTAGTCCAGCCCCAGCCCCTGCCCCAGAGGAGGCAGCAGATGCACCTAAGGGATCTAAATCCAAAACCAAGTCCAAGTCTAAGACTAAGTCTAAGGCAGCACCAACACCGGATTCAGACTCACCAGCTGAGTCACCAGATGATGACCCAGCTGATCAGGTAGCTGATGATGATAATGCTGCTATGTGTTTTGGGGCTGAAAGGCTTGCTGTTGTTGGATTGAGCTTCTTGTTAGTGTTTTTCTTGCTGTAAGTGATGCCTGATATGAGGCTAACTTATTAGTCGCCATCAGTGTGGTTACTCTTTTTTTCTTTTTGTACTGTTTGTTTTGTAGTGTGTGATGAGTATTTTTGTGTTGTTATATTCGCTCGAGTAAATGCAAATTGGGATGTTAGTTGATAGCAATTAAGTTTTGTTAGTATGATTTTTCTTTTGAACTTTAAAAGTAACAAAATGTGAAGGAAAAATTGTGTTTTAATGTAATCACGATACCATTTATGGACGGTTCATCACATTGATGATCAGCATTCAGCAGCATCATGTAAAGGGTTACCAACATTTACATGTTATTATTTATTATGATAAAATGTTAGGGCTGATTTAATTTGGTTAATGTTTACTAAGTAGAAAATAATAAGGTTAATGTGTAAAAGTTATATATATTAAGGTTAATGGTTATCAAATTACACATACGGAACTTTTCTAACATCCTATCTTCAAAAAAGAGAGTTACGTTCTTTAAATTACTTATTTGTGTGTTAATTTAGAAGATCAAAACTACAAAATTTAAAAATTTTAAAAAATTGATGGTATCTAGTTTTGTTTTTTATTCTTTGATGTGACGGATCTTGATTTATTAAGTTATCTATCAAATTTTTATGGTTCTAACAAGTAGCATCCGAGCCTCGTCATGTTGAACCATTGAGAATGAATTGATTTTTTATTATTTTTGAATTAATTCATTCTTAAGATTTTATAGATTCAATATATGAATTCAGTGTTTTAATTATACATATGTCAAATCTTTTAAATATCCAATGAGATTATGTATATTTTCATTCACAGTTTGAGTATTGAGAATTGGATTATACATATGTTGAATTTTTGAAATTATTACGAAGTTTTAAATTTTGATTATATATTTTGTAGTTTATGTTTGCTGATCCATTGGTTTGAAAAGCCCTTTTAAGTGTGGTAGACATATATATTTTAGAATTATAGTAAGGCAGTGTAAGTATGGTTACATTAATTAGAAGCTGTATATGACATTAAATCATTTGTGTGATTTTTGTCCTGCTGATCAAACCCACGATTTTTATTCTGAAATTTTAATCTTGTTATTGTGTTTTACTAAATGATAAACTAGTTAATCTTATATATGCTACCATGGTTTATGAAAATATATGCTTCAAATTATACGTGGAATTAAAATCTATCCATACTACAATTGAAGTTTGAATATGAATATTATCTATCTTTTGTTATTATTTTATTTGATAATGATTACGAGTTTTAATCTTTTGTTATATTTTATTTTAATATTTAATATTTAATATTTAATATGTAACAAGTTCAATCAAATAGTAAGGTTTTGGGTTTTTGATTGTGTAATATAGATAATCTTATTTTAGATTATTTCAAAATTATAATGTGATTAAAAAATTCAATTTTGACCTTTGATCATTACAAAAATTTTAATTTTAAATATTGGCATGTTTATATATATATATATATATATATATATATATATATATATATATATATATATATATATATATATAAGCTTAATTGAAGAAATAAGTCGCAAAATTGGCCTTTGTAGAAATTATTTTGTTTTAAAATATAAAAGGTCTGCATACGTATGTAACTTAAGTTATGTTAATAATGATCAGTTCAAATGAAGGTTAATGTTTAACAAAATAAATGTGAAATTGTGGTAAGAAACATGTGATGATTGTTTAGTTTTACATGTGAGTAATAAATCAACCGGATGGAAGATTTATTGTAACATCCTGAATAGGGCCTATGCATTTCCAGTTTAATTGTATGAAATGACAAGTTTCAAGTACTATGAATAAATTTGTGAAACTTTTGGAAACCTAGAAATGCATGGAAATGGAAATGAAAATGAAAATGGAAATGGAAATGAAAATGGAAATGGAAATGAAAATGGAAATGGAAATGGACATTTTGGAAACTTAGACATTTTGGAAACTTAGACATTTTGGAAACTTAGACATTTTGGAAACTTAGACATTTGGAAACCTAAATATTTTGGAAACCTAAACATTTTGGAAACCCGAACATTTTAGGAAACTTGGATATGTAAGAAAATGGCAAGTTACAGAGTCATGTGAAAATTTTAGGAAACTTAAAATGGACCCCGAATGTCAATTTTAGAGCCCAAAGGGGACTTAGGGCCAAGTGACCCTAAAGATATAAAGTACATGAAATTTGACCCAATAACGGGCTTGGAAATGTGGCTCAAGATGCCACATAAGGCCTTAGGAAATGGCCCACATGCAAAAGGTTTTGGGCTGAGTTTGAGACACCAGAAGCAAATAATGAAGGCCTTATTTTGCTTCCTGGGCTAGGAGGTGGGACAGCACAAGCATGTTGAATAAGAGGAGTTTCACTTGATTAAAACTCGTTTAATTAAGTGTTAAGTAAAGGAATTTCTTTTAATAAAATAAATAAGGAGATAAAGGATGGATAAAGTACTTATAATTTAATTAAAGTGATAATTAAATGATAATATTATCACTTGTAAAGGAGTAGTGGCCAAGTTTTGGACTCTTGGTCTAACAATTTCAGTTAAAAGAGGAAAAGCGATACTCTCATCTCATTCATCAACTTTCGAAACTTTGCTCTCACTTCCCCTCTCATTCGAATTCTCCTAAGCAAGGAACCATCCTCTCTTTTTCTATTTTCTTCCTCGTTTCTACTATCAAAATTCATTCCTTATTGATTCTAAGTAGAGGAGGAATCATCCACAACATCAAAAAGAGGTAAGATCGTGGATTAGTCAACTTCTATTCTTTTCTTTTACCAAAATCAAGGTACTAATTCCATTCTTGTTCATGGCGAATCCACCATGATTCCTTAGATTTCTACCATCATCAATTACAAAGATCAAGGATCTAAGGTAAGAACAATTAATTTTGTTCTTCTAAATCTTTTAATCAAGAACAAGGAAATAACCTTTTCTATGTCTCATGGCGAATGAAAAGGGAGAGTTTGGGATTTCAAAATCAAGGATTTAAGGTGAGGCACAATCGGCCAAAGGCCAACTTCTTACTTATTAAAGTTAGATCGGATCTAACATATGAATTTTAGGAATTTAACAGATATTCAAGACAAAAGGAACTTTCGGATTTGGAAATCTATAAGGTAAGCCTCTAAACATTCGGCCAATGGTGGTGAGATCATCTAAATTAATTCCTTAATTATTGAAAAGAAAAACTAACCATATTGAACTACAAGGTGGCGAATATCAAGTAGAGGAAAACCCAAACTTCCGGATTTGTGTAATCACCAAATCGGCAAAGGTGAGTTTTTCCTTACAAATCCTACTAGGATTTGGTTTTGTTTAAAAGGGTTTATTAATGTGTGTTAATGGATGGGCCGAATATAGGGATTAATAGATCTAAAAATTAGATCGGGATTCTCAAGATATCAAGGAACCTATTAAGCGAAAAAGGTGTGTACCCTTACTATTCTTCGATATATTATGGTTAAATATTTTAATATATGATATGAAAAATAATTTGAATGTGGCTATGTACCACACATGTGGCAAAAAGTACCAAGGTACGTTTCCTACCTCTGGTAGGACTGTGGAAAATGTTATTTAATAACATGCGAATATAAGAATATGAACATGAAATTAAATTATGCTATATATGTATATATGTTTTGGGCATTGGGATTTATGTAAAGGGGAGAACAGTGTTGACTTGGTCTCACCCACGAAAAATGTTGACTACGGTCACATTGCGAAATATGTCGACTACGGTCACATTGCGAAATTTTGGTAACCGGTTACAATAGTGTCTAATGACACAACGTGGAGAGTAAGCGGATGGAGGGTTGACTTAGTAGTCCCTACGGTGTGTTGGTTGAATGCGGTGGAGAGTAGCGGATGGCATATAGGTTTTGGGTTTGGGTTGCATCATAATTTCATTATTACATGGACTCGATGATTTGATCATGAATGCCCGATTTATTGAATGATAGTATTGTGTGCACATTGAGTCATTGACTCACCCCATTGTGGGAATTATTTTTCGGTGATGATGCAAAGATTGAATCGGGCGGTGAGACCATGAGGAGGCCATGCATCACTTGAAGAATTTGTTCGAATTTGGACTTTATTAAATTCTAATACTTTTAAATTTTATTTTGGGTTTATTTGATGTAATAAGGCCATAAGGCCCGATGAGATTATTCTTTGTTTTTACATTACTTTTTAATATTTTGCTAAAGACTATTTTGGACATGTTACATCAAATTGGGTTTACAAGTTAAAATAAATGGGTTTTCAATCTAAGCCCAACTCAAATAATAGTTTTTCTAAAATCTACAATTTTCTCTAAGTATCGAACGTTTTGAGATCGGTTCTTGTGGGAACATACAGATTCGGTCCGGGCTCGTGGGTAGGGTGTGGGTGTTTCGATTTGGTATCGAGCCAGTTTTAAACTCTCTCTACTGTGGGCTAAGGCCCAAAACGTTTTCAAAGCGAGCCAAATGAATTTTCTTTGAAAATAAAGCGAGCTTATTGGCATGGCCCCTAAGTCTCCGACCATGATCCACCGGTAAGTACCCTAACTTTATGTGTGATTCATGATTTATATAAGGGTAGAAAAGGCATGGAACGTAGAATAGATAATAGGAACTTGAACCTAGGATTAGACTACTCAAACACGACACATAAGACTTAATGTACTAAACCAACCTATGGCTAAGTCCTTGAGCTAGTGGTGTGGTAACCCTTATACGCATGTCTAGGATTGGATCCCAAGAGCTTGGTATTTAAGCAGTCCTAGTGACTCACCTCCTCTTGCAGAATCCTACAGTGCGTAGCATCGGTTCACCATAACTCGGAGGGCTCGATGGTGTGGTAACCTCTCATCATGCATGTCAGGAATGGTTTTGGTGGGAGCTTGGTATTTAAGCGATCCGCGTGACTCACCTCCCTCCACACGAATCCTGCTCAGTGCGTAGCTTTGGTTCACCACGACCAAGAGGGCTCGGTTATAGGCTAAACATAATGACTAAAACCCGAAAGGAACTAGCCATGTTTTGAAAAAAAAAAAAAAACAAAACAACAAACCCTAGTTTTTCCAAACTTTTAAAACTTTCGTTTAAATCGAGAAAATTATTTTACAACATTTTCTGAAAAACTCACGATTTACGGAATTTACTAAAATACCCTTAGTGGTGAAATTACCAAAACGCCCTTGGTTTGTAAAATGTTCAACTACTCAACAACTTTACCAAAATTTCATGATTTCATAAACATTCAAAAACCCTAATTTGTAAAATACCAAAATACCACGATTTTGGGAAAAAAATTACAAAATTGCCCCTAACTTACAAAATTACCAAAATGGCCCTAATGTCCAAATTTTTGCAACATCCCCATCTTTGAAGGAACAACTTTCCAAAAGAACCCTCAAAGTTTTACAACTTTTGAAATACCCCAAAATTTACTAATATTTTCAAATTTACCCTGATTTGTGAAAAATTACCAAAATACCCCTGAGGTCGAAAATTACCGAAATACCCCCAAATTTTGAAATTTTTCCTAAATTGCCAAGACTTCGAAATCTTCAAAATATACTTTTTGACAAAAACACCAAGAAACATTTTTTCTGAAAAATTACGAAAATGCCCTGTAGGATAAAATTACGAAAATACCCCCGGGTAGTGGAAAATAACAACAAACAACAAAAACTACAACATTTCTCTGAATGAACGGAAGTTCATATTTGTTTGATGGATGAATGGAAAAGACTGTGTGTTGTATGATACGAAAGAACCACTCTTAAATTCTTTTTCATAAAACTTCTTCGGTAAATAAGTGGAACAATGACTAATACATAAAATTCCTTAATCAGATCTCGCCGCTAGAAAATGAGCTCTAGAGGACGTGGTCGTCGTGGACGAGGAAGAGGAAGGATGACCGTGTCGGAACCCGTTAGGTCGGGACAAGGGTCCGACAATGAGATGCCACCGCCACCACCACCCCCAGCTGTCAATGTTGAGCAGCAGGCTCAGACGGGAAGAGGTCAGTGTCGCAGTCGCTCGCGAGTTTTGGAATTGGTGGTAGGTCAGGGAGGAAATGGAGGAAATCGAAGTCGGTACCGAAGCGACTCGAGCTAATGGAGCGAAATGTTTCGAGGAGTATCCAATGTGGCACCTAATACAATTTGATCTTGGTTAGAAGCAACGGAACGCATCATGGATGAGCTTGATTTGACTCGGAGGAGAAAGTGAAAGGATGGTGGCATTGTTACGCGATGAAGCGTATCAATGGTGGTTGATTGTGCGTGATGGTACCAGTGAAAATCTAACACGGAATTTGTTAAAGAGGCCTTTCGGAAGAAGTATGTGGGAACCGGTATCTGAGATGAGCAGAGGAAGGCTTTTCTAGGGTTAGTACAAGGGAGTAAGTCCGTCATGCAGAATATGAGGCGAATTTCTAAGGTTGAGCCGCTATGTTCGAGGGTAGTGGCAACCGAGCATGAACGCTGTGTTCGTTTTGAGGACGGTGAGAAATGACCTAAGATCATTAATAGCACCGCATCGGGGCGGAATTCTGTCTTGGTGGAAAAGGCCAAGGTGGCCGAGGGATTAAGGATGCTACTAAGCGGACGTGGACAAGAATAAGGCCAAAAGAGGGTTTGGATCATCGGGAAAGGGTTACAAGAGGCCTCGAATGACGGGCCACGAATCAACAAGTTTGGTACAAAGTGCGATTCGTCGTGTGAGTATGTGGGAAGAGGCATCTAGGGGAGTGTTGGAAAAAGATAGGAGCATGCTATAGGTGTGGGTCCAAGGACCATATGTTTAGGGATTGCCCCAAACAACCAGACGAAAGCCAACCGGTAGTTCAAAATGTTAGCCAGACCGGTAGAGGCGGACAACAGCCTCAACGGGGTCGTGGTTCGAGTAATAGAGGTAATGGTTCCGGCCAAGGACGTGGAGCACCGAGCGGAGATGTTGAAGGTTCAGAAGCAAGGCAGCCAAGGATAGTTTATGCAGTCGGCCGTCGCGAGGATAGTGCCGCGCCAGACGAGACAACGAGTAAGTTTCATATTTATGGATTATACTTCATTACTTTTCTCGCTATAAGATTAGTTCGATCTTATGTTGCTAATGAAGTATATGGAACCTTGATTATGAACTTAGAGAATGTGCCTAGAAAGTAAGATAGTTCTTTAAGATCAGAGTGCGCAGCAATAGAGTAGTGTGGTGAGTTAGACTATACGGATGAGCGATAGTAAGTAATTTCGAGGACGAAATTATTTTTAAGGGGTAGAAGCGTAACATCCTGAATAGGGCCTATGCATTTCAGTTTAATTGTATGAAATGACAAGTTTCAAGTACTATGAATAAATTTGTGAAACTTTTGGAAACCTAGAAATGCATGGAAATGGAAATGAAAATGAAAATGGAAATGGAAATGAAAATGGAAATGGAAATGAAAATGGAAATGGACATTTTTGAAAACTTAGACATTTTTGGAAACTTAGACATTTTGGAAACTTAGACATTTTGGAAACTTAGACATTTTTGGAAACTTAGACATTTGGAAACCTAAACATTTTGGAAACCTAAACATTTTGGAAACCTAAACATTTTGGAAACACGAACATTTTAGGAAACTTGGATATGTAAGAAAAATGGCAAGTTCTGAGTCATGTGAAAATTTTAGGAAACTTAAAATGGACCGGAATGCCAATTTTAGAGCCCAAAGGGGACTTAGGGCCAAGTGACCCTAAAGATATAAAGTACATGAAATTTGACCCAATAACGGGCTTGGAAATGTGGCTGAAGATGCCACATAAGGCCTTAGGAAATGGCCCACATGCAAAAGGTTTTGGGCACGAGTTTGAGACACCAGAAGCAAATAATGAAGGCCTTATTTTGCTTCCAAGGCTAGGAGGTGGGACGGCACAAGCATGTTGAATAAGAGGAGTTTCACTTGATTAAAACTCGTTTAATTAAGTGTTAAGTAAAGGAATTTCTTTTAATAAAAATAAATAAGGAGATAAAGGATGGATAAAGTACTTATAATTTAATTAAAGTGATAATTAAATGATAATATTATCACTTGTAAAGGAGTAGTGGCCAAGTTTTGGACTCTTGGTCTAACAATTTCAGTTAAAAGAGGAAAAGCGATACTCTCATCTCATTCATCAACTTTGCCGAAACTTTGCTCTCACTTCCCCCTCTCATTGCCGAATTCTCCTAAGCAAGGAACCATCCTCTCTTTTTTCTATTTTCTTCCTCGTTTCTACTATCAAAATTCATTCCTTATTGATTCTAAGTAGAGGAGGAATCATCCACAACATCAAAAAGAGGTAAGATCTGTGGATTAGTCAACTTCTATTCTTTTCTTTTTACCAAAATCAAGGTACTAATTCCATTCTTGTTCATGGCCGAATCCACCATGATTCCTTAGATTTCTACCATCATCAATTACAAAGATCAAGGATCTAAGGTAAGAACAATTAATTTTGTTCTTCTAAATCTTTTAATCAAGAACAAGGAAATAACCTTTTCTATGTCTCATGGCGAATGAAAAGGAGAGTTTTGGATTTCAAAATCAAGGATTTAAGGTGAGGCACAATCGGCCAAAGGCCAACTTCTTACTTATTAAAGTTAGATCGGATCTAACATATGAATTTTAGGAATTTCGACGGATATTCAAGACAAAAGGAACTTTCGGGATTTGGAAATCTATAAGGTAAGCCTCTAAACATTCGCCAATGGTGGTGAGATCATCTAAATTAATTCCTTAATTATTGAAAAGCGAAAAACTAACCATATTGAACTACAAGGGTGGTCGAATATCAAGTAGAGAAAACCCAAACTTAAGGATTTGTGTAATCACCAAATCGGCAAAGGTGAGTTTTTCCTTACAAATCCTACTAGGATTTGGTTTTGTTTAAAAGGGTTTATTAATGTGTGTTAATGGATGGGCGAATATAGGGATTAATAGATCTAAAAATTAGATCGGATTCTCAAGATATCAAGGAACCTATTAAGCGAAAAAGGTGTGTACCCTTACTATTCTTCGATATATTATGGTTAAATATTTTAATATATGATATGAAAAATAATTTGAATGTGGCTATGTACCACACATGTGGCAAAAAGTACCAAGTACGTTTCCTACCTCCGTAGGATCATGGAAAATGTTATTTAATAACATGCGAATATAAGAATATGAACATGAAATTAAATTATGCTATATATGTATATATGTTTTGGGCATTCGGATTTATGTAAAGGGGAGAACAGTGTTGACTTGGTCTCACCCACGAAAAATGTTGACTACGGTCACATTGCGAAATATGTCGACTACGGTCACATTGCGAAATTTTGGTAACCGGTTACAATAGTGTCTAATGACACAACGTGGAGAGTAGCGGATGGAGGGTTGACTTAGTAGTCCCTACGGTGTGTTGGTTGGTACGGTGGAGAGTAGCGGATGGCATATAGGTTTTGGGTTTGGGTTGCATCATAATTTCATTATTACATGGACTCGATGATTTGATCATGAATGCCCGATTTATTGAATGATAGTATTGTGTGCACATTGAGTGCATTGACTCACCCCATTGTGGGAATTATTTTTCGGTGATGAAGCGTGTGATTGACCGGGTAGACCATGAGGAGGCCATGCATCACTTGAAGAATTTGTTCGAATTTGGACTTTATTAAATTCTAATACTTTTAAATTTTATTTTGGGTTTATTTGATGTAATAAGGCCATAAGGCCCGATGAGATTATTCTTTGTTTTTACATTACTTTTTAATATTTTGCTAAAGACTATTTTGGACATGTTACATCAAATTGGGTTTACAAGTTAAAATAAATGGGTTTTCAATCTAAGCCCAACTCAAATAATAGTTTTTCTAAAAATCTACAATTTTCTCTAAGTATCGAACGTTTTTGAGATCGGTTTACTGTGGGAACATACCAGATCCGGTCCAGGCTCGTGGGCCGGGTGTGGGGTGTTTCATTTATTGTTCGACACGTTCTTATTGTCAATGTTTGATTACTACACCAAGATATCACTTACAAGTTAATATTTTGTTTAAAGATGAAATATTAATGGAGTGGTCAGTATCTTGAGATGAGATTTATCTTTATTCAAATTATTTTGGTTTAAATTTGAAGCCTTATGTGAGTTTGTTTTGATTGATTCAATTATTATTATACCTGCGAACATCATTATATGCGTTGAAACATTTAGGGGCATTATGTCTGATAAAATTACCAATGGTAAAGAATTTATGGCCGACATTGAAAAGAGGTTTGTTAAGAATGAAAAGGTTGAAATTGGTGCATTCTTAACAAATCTAATTTCAATGAGGTATATAAAAAAAATACAAAAGCTATAAGCTGCCAAAAAAAAAAAAAAAGAAGAATTAACTAAGTATGGTTGTTTCTCTTGTGATGCGATAGGTGCACTTCTTAATTTTGTTTGTTTTGAGGTTAATTTGATTTCGACACCTAGACACACTTAGTGGATAGATTCTGGTATAATAACTCACATTAGTGTGTTTATGTAAGGTTGTCAGACCTATCAAAAGCCTAATGATGGTAAAAGCGACAGTAATTCTGTAGAAGTTAAAGCAAAATGGGCTTTTAGATTATTATTAAGAATTTGTTAGCCCGATCAATCAACCGAAATAACCAAAAGGGGAGTGAATTAGCATTTTTAAAAAAAAAATTATGGAAGAAAGAATCAAGTGATGAGACAATGACCACAAGAATTTAGAGTGGTCTAGCCCTAATTGTTTACTCCACAACCTTAGGTTTCCACCTAAGGATTTTTTCCAAATTCACTAATTTGATCAACCTTTGATGATAAGGTTTAACCTTACAAATTCCCTTAAGATTTTTACCCAAATCTTAAGGCTTAAACTCTCTCAAAAGAGTAAGCAAACAAGCAAACAAATAAACAATCCTTATAAGATTAGAATGTTTGCAAGTTAAGCCCACACCCAATGAAAAACACTTGAGCTTAGAAAACACAATAAATGCTCACAAGTGTTTACAAGAAAAAAATGAAGAATTTAAGCACAGAAGGTTGGTATAAGAGTTTTTTTTATCTTTCTTGATAGCTTTTGATCTTTTATAATCTCTCTTGTAGTTGTAAAAGCTTTCGAACCTAATATTTATAACCCCTAATTGATTTCCAATCGTTGTGGTTGTAGAGGAATTGAATAGAGTCGTTGGAGTTCTAAAAACCATAGCATTAATGTGTCCTGCAATAACAAGTATCGATAACTTTGAAGAGGTATCGATACTTTGCGTATTTAATGCCTCAATTTAGTGACTGTTAAAGCCTATAGTATCGATACAATAAGGAGTGTATTGATACTTGCTATGAGGTATCAATACTCAGACAATTTTTCTTTGATTTTTCAAAACATCGAACTTTAAAATGGTATCAATGCCAGGAAGGGGTATTGATACTTTTGATTTTTGTTCAATTTTCCAAAACATCGAAGCTCAAATTGGTATCAATACCAGGTCATGGGTATCAATACTTTGAAGAAGGTATTGATACTTTTATAAGGGTATTGATGCTTTTGATTTTTGCTTTACTTTTATGAACTTTGAAGCTCATTTTGGTATCGATACTAAGCATGGGTATGGATACTTGGTTCAAGGTATCAATACCTTATTGAGGGTATCGATATTTTAGTCCCTGAGAGTAATTTCATAAAACTATTCAAAAAAATTACTTTGAACAAGTTCCAAAATATTTTTTAAGTGTTTTGGAATATTAGATTTAAAAGTTTATCTTTTAGAAATATTTTGAAATAAATTGTCACTTGAAATTTATCAATTTTTATTCAAAACATTGTCTTTGTTATATCAAAACATTTATAGAATAAAATTTAGTTTAACAATCTTCCCCTTTTGATATAACAAAACACTTTGGTAAATTTTGTTTTTGAATAATGTACCCCCTTTTACTAAAAAGCAATTTCAATTAAAGGCTCGATTTTTTTTTTGAAAATAGTCACAAAATTATAAAGATTAATATACCAACCAATTTACCACATGTCTACCCTTTTTGTTATATCAAAACAAATCAAAGTAAAGCTTAAAAAGAAAGGAAGTGGTTAGTTCAATAATATAAAGCAATGAAGAATAATGAACTAACATTTGAAATAGGGTAATGAAGCCTTCACCCATGTACCAATGCGAGGATCCTTCTTCTAGCCAATATGACGAAGCAATCCAACACCAAGAGGTAAAGGAGTCATCAAAGGAGGATTTCCTCAGGTGGGAATTTTTAAACATTTGAAGATATAAGAGAGATATGTTTCGGGGGGTAAGGTGACTACGCTAGTAAACTCTTTGCTGATGACTTGGGTAAGGTGACTACGCTAGTAAACACTTTGCTGATGACTTTGGTAATATCATTAAACATGATTAGAGTAAGTTCGAGACATCTATTAGTTTAAAAACAATCAAGCCATCAATAATCGATGGCTCGTAGGAAAGCATGTTTAGAAATAGGTCTTAAAATCCAAGTGAGAATTAAGTGAAGAAACCGATAATTAATATTGAGCTTGGAAGTATTCGAGCTTAGAATGACTAAAGCCATGTTTGAAGGTCATTTTTCATTGGATTCACCACCAGTAGGTAATTTTAAAAATTTGCCAAAGTTTTCAAGGGTGAGCCGAATAGGAGTATTTAAAATATATGAGTTGATAGCAACAATGGTCTCACCAATTGGGTCATGTTCAAGTAAAGTGTTAGAATAAAAGGCTTGAACAAGATTGACATAGGTGAAACAATGAATTTTAAAGAAATTGATCTATAGCCAATCGTTGAAAGTTTGAAGATAGGAAAAATTAAAATCAGTTAAAGTATCAAGAGCTAGAGGATGAGAAACATTAACTTTTTGAGAAGCAAAATAAGCATGAAAACGATTTCCATCCTCGAAATTTCAAAAACATTCATTTAAAGAGTCACTTTGACCACTAGAAGGGTTGAAAGAAGAGGCATTAGAACAAGAGTGTTTCTTAAGAGGCATAGTTTAATATCCGGGATTTTGGGCTTGTGCATTATTGCTTAATTGTATGAAGTAGCATGCCTATGTGTGTTTGAATGTGTTGTATGAATTTTTGAGAACTTCAGAGTGTAGGTAAATACGTTAGAAAATATCAGATTTTAAGTATTAAAGGGGAGCTAAGCTTGATAGGCCTTAAGAGGAATTGTAGGGGAAATTGGACATAAAAATCAGCTTGGTAAAGTGGTAGGAAGGCGCCACTTAAAGCCTTAGTAAGTGACGCCACATGCAAGTCAAGGGTGGCTTAGGTTTGAGCAGCAATGGACGAAAATAGGAGTTTTATTTTGCAGCAAGGAGGAGAGGTAGTGGACGGCACAGGGACTTTAAGAGAATGAGCTTTAGATGTGGTCAAATTCCTTTTAAAATTCAGCTAAGGCCAAAGGATAATGGTTGATTTATTCAGATAATTTTGAATGGATAAAGAAAAGAGAAAATAGGAGGAAAAAGTGGGATTTGATAGGGGAAAGAGTGTTGGCCGGCCAAGGGGTTCTCTTGGTGTCATTTTCGGTCAAGTTAGTAGGGAGGAATAGCCGAATTTCATAAAGACATTTAGCCTCTCTTTCGTTTACTCCTTTCTCTCCAAAACCTGTCACTTTCTCTTCTTTTTCTTTTACCTTGCCTAAGCCGAAATCTTTCCCTCAAACTCACCATTGCTAAATCCAATTAAGCCCCACACTCCCTCCATCATTTTGATAAAGGCCGAACCACAATACCATTCTTCCCTTTTCCATTGAAGCCGAATCTCTATTTTTCACCATTGCCAAATTGCTCAATCATCAACCTTTCCCTTCTTCTCTTCACAAATCAATCAAAAGCTGAATACTCAAAGTAACCCCTAGCTGATTGTTCAGTAAATCCTAAAGCCAAAAGTTCACCTCATTGTCACTCTTTGAATCGATTTCTTCTCAAGTCTTCTTGTCGATTTCTTGAAGGGGGCTGGCCAATTGTGTTTTGGTTATTCTGTTTGGGGAATTTCGGGATTCCTATTGCAGCCGACTTCAAGAGGAGATCTTTGAGATTTCTAGATCTAAGGTAAGAAAAGTGTGATTTAGGCCGAAGGCCATCTGCTTTAGTTCAATAAATGTTAAGACTAAATCTAACATAAGGCTTATAGGTATTTCAACATCTCCATAGCCAAGTGACGATTTTCGGGATTTAGATTCACAAGGTAAGGAAGTGTTAATATTCGGCCAAGGCCATATTAAGTGTTAGTGACCAACCGATTCTGACTATGTTTTTTTTTAGGAAGGAGTACAATCTGTTTCGGTAGATTTTCGTGAGTCAGTAAAAGCGTTAGTACTAGGTGTGTAACCCCACACTAATTTCTGATAGATTTATGGGGGTAACATTATGAATGTGATAATGAAAATATAAAAAATGTGGCTAAGGGTACTATTCAATGGTACAGAGTACTCAGGTACGTTAACCTTTACTACTTTGTTAATAATGTTATGAACATTGGATATGACTCATATGTGAATTCGTTATGAATGTGGAATAAGGTATATAGTATGATCTCTGCATGTTTTGTATGACACATGGGCATATGGGTGATTATGAAAAGGGGAAGTGATCTGGTGGTTTTTACCACAATATCTGGTGACTCATGTCACATAATCTGAATGTGGTGACTTATGTCACAAATTGTTATCTGGTGACCTTGTCACATTATCTAGTGGCTATGCCACAATTTATAAGGGCGATGTGCAAGTCGTCTGCAGTGACTGCCTTCGATGGTGTGTAGCGGATGGAGGGTCGATTTAGTAATCCCTACGGTGTGATGGCAGGTACGGGTGATGTGTAGAGGATTGTTATTTAGGTTTGGGTTCGGGATTGCATCATTGCCTATATTTGTTATATATATGATTTATTATGCCTAAATCGTTGGGAGATTGTGTTGGTTGTTACACATTGAGTCCGTTGACTCACCCCGTTGTGGGATATCTTTTCAGGTGACACTCAGTAAATGGACCGGGTCGGCAGGAGCTTAGTGGTGGCCATGCTCAACTCAGCATTTATTTTATTTTGAATTTTTATATTTAAGTATTTTGGATTTATTTCGGGTTTTGCTTTGATGTAATATGGCCATTACTATTAACTGATTTAAGTATGCATTTAATTTGGTTTATCATGATACGATTATTATTAAATCAAGATTAAATAACTTTCCTTAAAAATAAATTTTAAATGTTTTTACACCCAAACACAATCGATTTTCAATTTAATGTTAAACTCTAAAAACCGGCAATACTTTTAACTTATTGATTTCAAGTACAAATAAAAATCTTGTTTAAATAAAATCTAGTCTTCAAGAACAACGCCATTTTCAATTTGAACCCAACACAAATCAAATGTTCTTCAAAACCACCCAAATTTTTCCAAAGTAACAAACAAGTTTTGAACCTGTTTTACTCAAGGAACATACCAGATCCAATGAGGCTCGTGGTCCGAGTTTGGAGTGTTTCGATTTGGTATCGAGCCAGTTTTAAACTCTCGACCTTGGGTTTAAAGCCCACAATGTTTTCAAAATTTAGCCCAAATAAGTTTTGTGAAAATTTTGTGAAATAAGGAGTTTTTCGGCATGGCACCTAAGTCTCCGGACCAAGTCCACCGGTAAGTACCCCTAAGCTGTTGTATGATTTATTGTATGATTTGTATGTGGGTATAACGGAACGTAGATTAGTATATTAAGTTATTGAACCTCGGGATTAGCTTACTCCAACACGTAATTACATAAAGCGTAAAGCCTAATTAAACCAACCTGTGACTGAGTCGCCGAGTTAGGGTGTGGCAACCATTGTGCGCATGTCTAGGATTGGATTCAGGCATAGCCTGGTATTTAAGCAGTCCTAGTGACTCACCTCCTCTTCGCTCGAATCCTACCTGGTGCGTAGTGACGGTTCACCCTAACCAAGAGGACTCAATCACAGGCTAAATTCAATAATTAAAACCCGAAAGGGACCCGTCACCTTATTTTGTAAAATTCTAAAGTCAAACTGTTATTATAAAATTCCAAAGTACCCTTGATTTAAAAATGACCAAAATACCCCTAATTTGTAAATTGACCAAATTACCCTTAACCGGTACAAATTACCAAAATACCCTCCGTACCCTCAAATTAAAAATTTCCAAAATACCCTTATTTCGTTAAATCACCTGGAACCATATTTTGCAAAAATTACCGAAATGCCCCTGGTTTGAAAAAAATTATTACAAAAATACCCTCAGTTTATAAAATTACCATTTTACCCTTAAAATTTTCTTACCAAGTATTTCAATTTTGTAAAAATACCAAAAATCTCTACTTTGCGAAATTTTCAAATACCCTAATTTGAAAAAAATACCAAAATACCCCTATAGGATAAAATTACGAAAATACCCTTGGGTAGTGGGAAACAACAACAATGACAACCACAACACTTTTTTGTAATGAACGCAAGTTCATGAATGTGATGATTGAATGAATGAATTTGAGACTGTGTGTGTGTATCCGAAAGAACTACTCCTTAGAACTGTTGAGCATAAGACTGATCGCGATAAATTAGTGGAACAAAAACTAATTCATAAAATTCTTTAACTAGATAAACGCGATTCAGAAGCATGAATTCTAAGGGACGTGGTTGTAATGTGAGTGGTCGTGGTAGAGGTCGAATGACCGTGTCAGAACCCATTAGGTCTAGTCAAGGGTCCGAAAATGAAATGCCACCACCACCAGCCGCTGATGTGGAATATCGAGGATCGGATGGGGATGATGCGATATCTGAGCGATCTGCGAGTTCGGAAAAGGTGGTCGGAGCAGGCGGAGGCATGGGAGCTCGAAAGTCCAGACTGGCGACTCGAGCTAATGGAGCTGAGTTTTTCCGTGGTATATCGGTGTGGCGCCAATCTGGTGAGTATTGGTTGGAAGCGACGAGCAAATTATGGATGATTTGGACCTAACTGCCGAGGAGAAACTGAAAAGGGTAGTGTCGCTACTCCGTGATGAGTCATACCAATGGTGGCTCACAGTTCGGGATGGTGCTGCCGCAGATGATCTTACTTGGGAGTACTTTAAGGCGGCATATCAGAAGAAGTACATTGGGACCAGTTATGTGGATGTACAGAAGAAGGCGTTTCTGAGGTTGGTTCAGGGAAATAAGTCCGTAGCGAAGTATGAGGCGAAATTTCTAAGGTTGAGCCGTTATGCTCGAGGAATCGTGGCTACGGAGCATGAGCGATGTGTCTGGTTTGAGGACGGACTGAGGGATGACCTGAGATTGCTGATTGTCCCACAACAGGAGCGGGAGTTTGCTGTAATATCCTGGAATAGGGGTAATTTTTTTTAATTGTGTTGCATGTGTGAAGCTGTCTATTGTGATCATTTGTCATGATTTGGGCCTAGTTATAACCTTAGGTTAGGCCTGAGTTAGGGCTAAGAATTTTGTTTTGGGCAATAAGGGAAATGGAACTAAGGGAGATAGGGGTTAAAGAATTTATTTGGAGTTTTAGACACAAGAATACCAGTGGATAAGTGGCAAGGGAGGCGCTGCTAAGATGTTCAAGGGGTGACGCCACAAGCTGAGGGGAGTGCCTGTGTTCGAGCAGCAAGGATAGCACTCCCTGCTATTTCCTTTTTGACGCCAAGGAGAGGAAAGAGTTGTGCTCAGCACAAACTCTGGTGGATGAACCTTGGACTCAGTCAAAGTGATTTGAATGTGTGGTAAAGAGCAAATTTAGGAGTTTGATAGGTTCAAACTCATTTGAATTATTGGCTAGGAGAGCATTAAGGTGGTTGTCAAATTTTGAACTCCTCCTTGGAGGGGTGTTCGATTTTTGGAAGATGAGTGAATGGAGGGTGCCGAATTTTCTAGGCACCTAATTTAGCATTTTCGGCAAGCCTAGGTTCATTTATGTGTAATGTGTCAAAAGCCGAAAGCAACCCATGGGATGGTGCCGATTCCCTCAGTGCACCATATTGAACCAAAAGCCAAAACTTCATAGGTAGTAGTCGATTCCTTTTCTAAATCATTTGGCCGAATTCCCTACCCTCCCATTTCTCTCTTTTTCTTTCCATTCTTGCTCCAAGCCGAAACATCCTGTAACACCCCTAACCCAAATCCGTCGCCGAATTAGGGTTATGAGGCATTTTCAAAGATAATACCGCTTTCATACATTCACATAATCACATAGAACTTATCCATAAATGCATATATATATATACATGTATATAACATTTTACTAATTAAATATTAGTCTTAAATGATTAGTCATACGATATACAAATCATGTCTCACAGTTCAATTGAATTCATTTCTATTATATAGCATTTATTCGCACCATTATACATATCTTAAAGTCACACAATTTGCCTTAAAATACATACTTAAATCATGAGCTTATCAATATAATGACGCATACAAACCAAGCATATAATGTTTATTAGCCATGTACAAATGAAATCCAAAACCAAATATATTTTCTACTCAATACCATGTATTGTCGAATACATAACTTATGAGATTTATTTTTTACCTTTCACATTTAAGCAAAACATGCATATTTAATAATGGATATTTCACAACTAAACACATCACGCCTATATGTCATGACTAACCTATGTATATATATATCCATATATGTGTATACGATATGTACCTAGATTATAACCGAATATACCCACATACAATTCATAATATCCATGCATCATAATAATTTATATAAATTTAACTTATACTTTGAACACTCACATGAAATCCTAACATTATTAACCTATGAACAAAACACAACTATGGTTCGGTATAATCAAGTATACAATTGATTATTCATACCACATTACCCAACTCAAATGTTCACTTCACAAACATATATTTCCTTACCATATTCGATTTAAACCTTGATTGAATTTGCACAAACATTAACGATATAAACTAACAATTTTATCAAAAGCATAATAAACGTTACTTAATCAGAAAATTTAGCCATATTCGCATGGCTATTATATACATGAACAAAAGTTTTCAACAAAACAAAGTCAAAGTCTTTCCTATACATGCCTCTATCCAAAACCAAAATGAAAGAGTACCCAATTTAGATTGATAGTGTGGTCGACTTTCTTGACGATCCCGTTGAGCTTGTAGCCTAAACCTAATCTATAAAACAGAGGAGAACATTTCACACAAATAAGTTTACTAACTTAGTAAGTCCCAAGCTCATAATAATATAACATTCAAACACTTAAACATTTAAATATATTGATTTTTACAGGGCCGAATACTAATAGTTCATTAACCTAAGTAATTGTACTTCATTTCCATAAACCTGTATCTCTTCGAAGCACAAAATAAGTATATTACAATAATCACATGCTCCAAATCGTATAAGTACATCATTCATATCAACCATGTTATCGTACTAAAATTTCTTTCACTCTTAGCATTTTCTATTTGAAAACCGAATCTTCATAATAGTACATTCAATCTCAAATTCAATCATATAATACTCATGCACATCAATCGTAATCTCAAATGTACATAACACTGTTCTCATAGTATTAACTCAACTTGAGTAACATTAAACATAACATACCTTACTTGCTTACCTGAGCCTTTAACTAGATACATTAGCTACATGCTTACCTTAAACAAAATTCGGTTTCTCCTTTGTAAACACATCAAGCATAAAGCACGCTAGGCATTAAAGCGAAATAAATCACCGACACGAAGCACTGCTAGGCATTAAAGCTCAAATAAATCATCGACACGAAGCTCGCTGAGCATTAAAGCCCAAATTAAATCACAAGACGAAGCACGCTGAGCATTAAAGCCGAATTAAATCACTCAAGACGAAGCACTCGCTAGGCATTAAAGCCGAAATAAATATAGTTAATATTTCATTTCACATTTCATTGTGCTAAATTCACCACCACTTATAATTCACATATTTTATCATATAGCAAACCAAAACACTTATTCATATCACATTGAATAAAATTTCAACCAATCCATTCTAATACTTTTACATTCGGCTAACACAAGATTCTATACTCAAAATTATCGAATATTATCATTTAACACGTTCATAAATAATTCTGTAACATATACTTGCTTAAGGACTTACCTCGATTGTCGATAGACCGTGCAAATCGGCTATTCGAGAACCTTCGTCTTCCCCCGATCTAAATCCGTTTTTCTTTGCTCTTGATCTAAAACACATTAAAATTTAGCTCATTCAAGTACATTTCATTTCAATTTAGTCCTAAGCACATAAATGGGCAAATTACTATTTTACCCTTAATATTTCACAACTTTGTAATTAGGTCATATTTGCATAACACACAAAATACACCAAATTAGCTAAGACTATACAAGGGCGAATATTCCTAGGGACTTTACAAGCCCTCACATTTCACTTATTTTGCAAATAAACCCCTAAAATTTCATTTTTACAATTTGGCCTAAAAATAAAAATTCTTCAAAACTTCCATACATAATATACTAATTTTTAACTTATCTTTTATCTAACATCATCAAACATCAAAAACCATATAAACCTATCAATAGCCGAACATCAAGCATGCTTAGATTCAAAAATTTTAACATGGGTCAGCTACGGTTCGAAGCAACGATCTCAAAAACGTAAAATTTATCGAAAACTAACTAAAACTCACCTTGAATTTTTGGCTTCAAAGTGCCGAAATTTCAAAGAATCTAAAGCTTATTTTCTTCCTCCACATTCGGCCATGGATGAGTCAAAATGTGATGGCTTTCTTTTCTTGGTTATTTTAACATATAATAATTAATTACCAAATTACTAAACTAACCTTATAATTAAAAATAACTAAACATTTTAACTTAAGGACAAACTTGTCCATGGCTGGCCACTAACTCTTAAAATGGGTTATTTACCCTTTCAATACTTCCTATTAAAATCCATGCTCAAATTAGCACATTACACTTTAATATGCCACTTTTACCTTTTACGATTAAGTCCTTTTATCAAATTCAATACTTAAGCGATAAAATTTTTCTCTGAAAATTTCACACATATAAATTCATATAGGGGCTCAGATTTGTGGTCCCAAAACCACTTGCTTCGATTAGGGTCGATTCGATGCATTACACATCCTCTTCCCTTTCATCTTTTTCGTTGCTTCTCTCAACTTTTGAGTGCCGAAACTCTCTCCAATTCTTTTGTCGAATCCCTCTCTTCCCTTTTTATTTTCTTTTATCGAAACCAACAACCCCACCCCTCAGTTGACTTTCTTCATTTGTTCTTTTCACAACCCCTTAGTGCCGAAACCTTCTTTCAACTTTCTTGCCAAATTTATTCTTTGCTATTCACCCATTCTTCATCATCTTTTCACTTCTTGAAAAGCCGAATACTTGACTCATAAATCCTCTCTCTCTCTTCTTGCGTTTCTCCATCATCTTAAGTGCCGAAATCAACATTCTTTCCTTTGGGGATATAGCCGAATATCCTGTCGAAACTTCTAACATCAAGAAGGGGTGCCGATCTTAGGAGTTTGAATGCCGAATCAGTCATTTAGGTAAGGGTCAAAAACTCATTTGGTTTAAGATTCATGCTATGGCCGAATGGCCTTTGATCTTTAAATGAAATGATAAAGCCGAATGCATGGAGGGTTATAGCCAATGCAGTGTATCTCCGGGATTGGTGGTCGATCTAGGTAAGGGTGTTAACGACTCAAGATCTATTTCTTGTTGATCAAAAGCCAAGGGCTAATTGTTTGTGTCTGCAGGTGTTGTCAATTGTAAGAGGTTGAGATTGGGTAGGAAACCAAATTGTCGTTAAGGTGAGTATTACTTGTGGTGCGACATACCCTGTGGGGGTTGCTAGTTTAGCCGAATGAGGCTTTTGAATACTAACTAAGCATGGGCCGATTGTAGGAGCAGTGAGGGCCTACGTTTGAGGATCCGTAGTATCGCGTGTAGTTTGGCATTCCTACTTAGATCTGCGTTTAGCGGTGTGTAAACCCACACACTTTATTGGTATAAACTATGCTTGTTGTGTTCTTGTATAACCTTTGTGTTAGCGATCTAGCCTTATGGGCTTAAGCTTGGATTACTGTACGCCCCTACTATGTGACTTATGACCTTTGTTTGTATATGCCATCATATGCTATTAACATGCTGTATTATATGTAAATGCATGATATGAGATTATGACACTTGTTGGTTGAGCATGATGATGGTGGGATTGATAAGAGGAGGGGGATGTTATACATATTTGGACTGTCACCAGTGGTTTTGACCACACGATGGGTTGGCCCCATCAGTTTATTTGTGACTACGATCACCAGTGGTTTTGACCACACTATTGATATATTTGTGACTAGTCCCAGTGGTTTTGACCACACTTGAGATATTTGTGACTACGGTCACTAGTGGTTTTGACCACATATACTTTGTGACTTGTCCCAGTGGTTTGGTACCACAGTGGGTTGGCCGCACATGATTATTACGCGATTGTCATCAGTGGTTTTGACCACACGATGGGTTGGCCCCATCACTTGATATATTTGTGACTTCTATCACCAGTGGTTTTGACCACTAGTGGTTTTGACCACACGGGGTAGTTAAAGGTGTTTGGATGGCTAGGTTATGGGTTGCATAATCTGCATGTTTGACTAATAATTTGTGTAAGTGGATGAATTATCGGGTTGGGGATTTATACACTGAGTAGTGGTGACTCACCCCTTCCCTTATATTTTACAGATGAGGCATGATTCGCGGATTCGGAGCTGGGGAGGACTCGAAGTGGACATGCACATATTTTCGGGTTTTAATGATGCGATACTAATTCAGTTTTTATTTTCTTGCTTTAAATTTGGGTTTGTTTTGTAATAAGGCCGCTAAGTTTTATTTTGCGGTTTTAATTACTTGCTTTTATTTTGATCATATTAATTATAGATGGGATTTATGGACTTGTTAATTAACCGGTAAAAAGTAATGTTTTCTAAACTATAACTCTTTCGGGTTTTTAAAACGTTACTATCGAGTAACCCCACTTATAAGATGATAACCAAGGTAACTTGAATGCTTTAAACTTAAATTTGCAAACAACTACAAATATAAAGAGGTTTTACACTTGATAATACTCTTCACATCCCGTTTTTAACAAGTACCATATGTTTTCTAAAATCTATAACAACAAGTAAATTTTCAAGTATAAATTTTAAAGCAAACATCACATGATTTCAACATCACCTTAAATCGGGTTTTTCCAAACTTTTAAGCATTACGAGAGGTTTTCTAAGAAAGTATCAAACAATCTTGTGTTTTCAAATTATTTTCACTCCGTAACATACCAGATTCGGTCGTAGTGTATTGACCGGGTTTGGGGTGTTACATTTGCTGTGTTGGTGGAAAAGGCAAAGGTTGCTGAAGGAGTTAAGGAGTCTGTGAGACAGAACACGGACAGGAATAAGCAAAAGAGAGGTCTTGGATCATCAGGGTCATCTGGGAATGTTCAGAAGAGACCTAGAACGGATGGGTCGCGAGGTCAGCAAGTTGCTACGGGAGGACAGTACCGCACTTGTGCTCAGTGTAGAAAGATGCAGTTGGGAGAGTGTTGGAAGAAGACGGGAGGATGTTTCAAGTGTGGGTCCAAGGACCACATGATTAAGGACTGTCCTATAAAAACAGATGGGAGCCGACCAGCAGGTCAGGGTTTTAATCAGGCTGAAAGAGGTGGACAGCAGCCACAGTGGGGCCGTGGTCTGATTGGCAGAAGTAACGGTGCTGAAAGAGGATGGGGAACACCGAGTAGAGGTGTTGGTAATACAGAGGCATGGTAGCTGGGTCTGGTGTATGCAGTTCGCTGGAGGGAGGATGGAGACGCACCAGACGTCATTACCGGTACGTTCCTTATAGCTGACAAGCCTTACTTTGCTTTAATTGATGTTGGCTCTACCCACTCTTATGTTTCAGGTAGAGTAGTTGAAACACTAGGCATAGCCTCTGAACTGTCTAATAGGGAAATGACTGTAGTGAGCCCATTAGGTCAAACTGTAGTGGTGAATAAGATATTTTGGAGTGTACCTCTAAAGCTTTAGGGAGTGGTATTTCCTGCCGACTTGATGGAACTACCCTTCGAAGAATTTGATCTCATCTTGGGCATGGACTGGCTAGTGGAACATCGGGCTGTATTGGATTACGCAGCTAAGCGAATGGAGTTAAGGACGCCGGAGGATAAGACGATAATTATGATAGGAGAAAGAAGAAACTACTTGTCCAACGTAGTCTCTGCTTTAAAGGCTAATAAGATGGTTCGAAAAGGGTGCAAGGCATTTTTGACCTTTGTTAGTGCGTTGGATGCAAAGGAAAGGGGAGTTAGTGGAGTTAGAACAATAAGAGAATTTGTGGATGTTTTTTCGGAGGAGTTACCTAGAATACCCCCAGATAGGAAAGTGGAGTTCGGAATTGACTTCTTTCAAGATGCAGACTCCTGTGCCAATTGCCCGTCTGAGAATGGCACCAAAGGAGTTGGTTGAGCTCAAGGCTCAGATCCAAGAGTTGCTTGACCGTGGATTTATACGACCTAACGTGTCTCTATGGGGAGCACCGGTCCTATTTGTAAAGAAGAAGGACGGGACTATGCGTATGTGCATAGATTATCGTCAGTTGAATAAGCTGACCATCAAGAACAAGTACCCGTTGCCAAGGATAGACGACTTGTTCGATCAGCTTAAGGGGGCCGCGGTATTCTCAAAGATAGATCTAAGGTCTGGATATCATCAGCTTAAGGTGAAGGAGGTAGATATCCATAAGATAGCTTTTCGGATAAGATACAGGCATTATGAGTTCTTAGTAATACCGTTCGGATTAACGAACGCCCCAGCCGTATTCATGGATATGATGAATCGGGTTTTTCAACCTTACTTGGATAGAATCGTCGTTGTGTTCATAGACGACATCCTAGTGTATTCTAAGTCTAAGGAAGAGCATGATGAGCATCTCCGGATAGTGCTGCAAGTGTTAAAGGAAAAGAAGCTATATGCCAAATTCAGCAAGTGTGAATTTTGGCTTAAGGAAGTTGCTTTCTTAAGGCATGTGGTATCTGCAGAAGGGATAAGGGTGGATCCTAGAAAGATTGAGGTAGTGCTAGATTGGAAACCACCTAAGTCTATGGCCGAGGTTCGTAGTTTTTTGGGATTGGCAGGCTACTACAGAAGGTTTATGGAAGGGTTCTCATCAATAGCCGCACCTTTGACGAAGTTGTTGAGAAAGGAGGTACCTTTCGTATGGTCAGATAAACAACATGAGAGCTTTGAGAAGCTTAAGAGGGTTTTGACTGAAGCTCCAATTTTGATTCAGCCTGAGGCAGTGAAGGATTTTGTGGTGTACTGTGATGCTTCTCACACAGGTTTGGGATGTGTTTTGATACAGGACAGGAAGGTAGTTGCTTATGCGTCTCGACAATTAAGACCACATGAGGTTAACTACCCGACGTATGATTTGGAATTGTCGGCAGTAGTCTTTACTCTTAAGGTATGGAGGCACTATCTATATGGAGAAAAGTCAGTGATTTACACAGACCACAAGAGCCTTAAGTATCTGCTCACTCGAAAAGAGTGAACACGAGGCAATGAAGGTGGGTGGAGTTATTGAAGGACTACGATTGTTCTATAGAGTATCACCCGGGCAAGGCGAATGTAGTGGCAAATGCCCTAAGTCAGAAAGTAGTGTCGGATCTGAGGGCAATGTTTGCACATCTTAGCTTGTATGACGATGGAAGTTTGTTAGCAGAGTTGCAAGTAAAGCCGACGTGGTTGAATGAGGTAAAAGAGAGTCAGTTGGCGGATGATGATCTAAGTACTAAGCTACGGCAAGTGTGGAATGGGGAGTTAGAGGATTATGGTGTTAACAATGAGGGAGTATTGTGTTTCAAGGGTAAGGTCTGTATGCCTAAGAATAAGGAGTTAAAGAGAATTCTTCGGGAATCGCATAGTAGCCCTTATGCTATGCATCCTGGAGGTAGTAAGTTGTACAAAGATTTACGGAATAGTTTTGGTGGCTTGGTCTTAAGCGGGAAGTTACCGAATTTGTAGGAAGTGCTTAGCGTGTCGACAAGTTAAATTTGAACACCAAGTTCCATCGAGATTGCTTGGTAGATAAAGATTCCGCGATGGAAGTGGGAGAGAATCACCATGGACTTCGTTAGTGGGCTTCCCTTACGCCTATTAAGAAGGACTCGATGACGGGTGATAGTGGATCGATTGACAAATTCCGCGCATTTCATTCCAATGTGGGTTGACTATTCTTTGCAGAGGTTAGCAAAGTTGTATGTGGCAGAAGTTGTGAGGTTGCATGGAGTACCGATGTCTATTATTTCAGATAGGGATCCAAGGTTTACGTCTCGGTTTTGGAAAGCACTACATCAGGCTTTAGGCACCAGATTGGGCTTCAGTACGGCATTTCATTCGGAGTCAGACGGTCAATCTGAGTGAGTGATCCAAGTGTTAGAGGATATGTTGAGGGGCTATGTGATAGACTTCAGAGGGAGTTGGGAAGAGTTCTTGCCTTTAGCGGAATTTGCGTATAAGAATAGCTATCAGGCAAGTATTAGAATGGCACCGTACGAAGCACTATATGGACGGAAGTGTTGCACTCTTACGTGTTGGACGAAATTGGGGGAACGTCAGATTTTGGGTTCGAAAATTGTGGCAGAATCGGAAGAAAAGGTTAAAGTGATTCGGACACGGTTGAAGGAGGCTTCTGACAGGAAAAAGTCATCTGTGAGATCTTAAGCGGAAGGAGATTGAGTTTCTTTGTGGGAGATTATGTGTTTCTTAAAGTTTCACCTTGGAAAAAGGTAATGAGATTTGGTCGCAAAGGGAAGTTAAGTCCCAGGTTTATAGGGCCTTATCGGGTATTGAAGCGAGTTGGACCAGTTGCATATCAGTTAGAATTGCCTTCGGAGTTGAAGCAGATGCACGATGTGTTCCACGTATCAATACTATGCCGATACCGATCAGATCCATCTCATATAATACCGATTGAGGAGGTGGAGCTGATACCAGATTTGTCCTACGAGGAGGAGCAGATTCAGATTTTAGAACGGGATGTGAAGGTACTACGGAGGAAATCCGTTCCTCTAGTTAAGGTGTTGTGGCGTAATCATGGATCAAAAGAAGCTTCATGGGAGCCGGAAGAAGCAATGCGATAGCAATACCCTCACTTATTTTAGCCAGGTAATTTCGAGGTCAAAATTATTTTAAGGGGGTAGAACTGTAATATCCGAGATTTTGGGCTTGTGCATTATTGCTTAATTGTATGAAGTAGCATGCCTATGTGTGTTTGAATGTGTTGTATGAATTTTGAGAACTTGAGTGTAGGTAAATGCCTTAGAAAATATCGATTTTAAGTATTAAAGGGGAGCTAAGCTTGATAGGCCTTAAGAGGAATTGTAGGGGAAATTGGACATAAAAATCAGCTTGGTAACGTGGCAGGAAGGCACCACTTAAAGCCTTAGTAAGTGACGCCACAGGCAGTGCAGGCAGGGCTTAGGTTCGATCAGTAAGGGATGCAAATAGGAGTTTTATTTTGCAACAAGGAGGAGAGGTAGTGGACGGCACAGGGACTTTAAGAGAATGAGCTTTAGATGTGGTCAAATTCCTTTTAAAATTCGGCTAAGGGCAAAGGATAATGGTTGATTTATTCAGATAATTTTGAATGGATAAAGAAAAGATAAAATAGGAGGAAAAAGTGGGATTTGATAGGGGAAAAAGTGTTGGCCGGCCAATGGGTTCTCTTGGTGTCATTTTCGGTCAAGTTAGTGGGGGAGGAATAGCCGAATTTCATAAAGGCATTTAGCCTCTCTTTCGTTTACTCCTTTCTCTCCAAAACCTGTCACTTTCTCTTCTTTTTCTTTTACCTTTCCTAAGCCGAAATCTCTCCCTTAAACTTACCATTGCCGAATCCAATTAAGCCCCACACTCCCTCCATCATTTTGATAAAGGCCGAACCACAATACCATTCTTCCCTTTTCTATTGAATCCGAATCTCTATTTTTTACCATTGCCGAATTGCTCAATCATCAACCTTTCCCTTCTTCTCTTCACAAATCCATCAAAAGCTGAATACTCAAAGTGACCCCTAGCCGATTGTTCAGTAAATCCTAAAGCCAAAAGTTCACCTCATTGTCACTCTTTGAATCGATTTCTTCTACAAGTCTTCTTGTCGATTTCTTGAAGGGGGCTGGCCAATTACGTTTTGGTTATTCTATTTGGGGAATTTCGGGATTCCTATTGCAGCCGACTTCAAGAGGAGATCTTCGAGATTTCTAGATCTAAGGTAAGAAAAGTCTGATTTAGGCCGAAGGCCATCTGATTTAGTTCAATAAATGTTAAGACTGAATCTAACATAAGGCTTATAGGTATTTCGACATCTCCATAGCCAAGTGACGATTTTCGAGATTTAGATTCACAAGGTAAGGAAGTGTTAATATTTAGCCAAGGCCATATTAAGTGTTAGTGACCAACCGATTCTGACTATGTTTTTTTTAGGGAGGAGTACAATCTATTTTGGTAGATTTTTAGGAGCCAGTAAAAGCGTTAGTACTAGGTGTGTAACCCCACACTAATTTCTGATAGATTTATGGGGGTAACATTATGAATGTGATAATGAAAATATAAAAAATGTGGCTAAGGGTACCATTCAATGGTACAGAGTACTCAGGTACGTTAACCTTTACTACTTTGTTAATAATGTTATGAACATTGGATATGACTCATATGTGAATTTGTTATGAATGTGGAATAAGGTATATAGCATGATCTCTGCATGTTTTGTATGACACATGGGCATATGGGTGATTATGAAAAGGGAAGTGATCGGTGGTTTTACCACAATATCCGTGACTCATGTCACATAATCAATGTGGTGACTTATGTCACAAATTGTTATCTGGTGACCTTGTCACATTATCCGTGGCTATGCCACAATTTATAAGGCGATGTGCAAGTCGTCTGCTGCGAACGCCTTCGATGGTGTGTAGCGGATGGAGGGTCGATTTAGTAATCCCCACAGTGTGATGGCAAGTACGGGTGATGTGTAGAGGATTGTTATTTAGGTTTGGGTTCGAGATTGCATCATTGCCTATATTTGTTATATATATGATTTATTATGCCTAAATCGTTGGGAGATTGTGTTGGTTGTTACACATTGAGTCCGTTGACTCACCCCGTTGTGGGATATCTTTTCAGGTGACACTCAGTAAATGGACCGGATTGGCGGGGAGCTTAGTGGTGGCCATGCTCATTTCAAACATTTATTTTATTTTGAATTTTTATATTTAAGTATTTTGGATTTATTTGGGTTTTGCTTTGATGTAATATGGCCATTACTATTAAGCGATTTAAATACGCATTTAATTTGGTTTATCATGATACGATTATTATTAAATCAAGATTAAATAACTTTCCTTAAAAATAAATTTTAAATGTTTTTACACCCAAACACAATCGATTTTCAATTTAATGTTAAACTCTAAAAACCCGGCAATACTTTTAACTTATTGATTTCAAGTACAAATAAAAATCTTTGTTTAAATAAAATCTAGTCTTCAAGAACAACACCGTTTTCAATTTGAACCCAACACAAATCAAATGTTCTTCAAAACCACCCAAATTTTTCCAAAGTAACAAACAAGTTTTGAACTGTTTTACTCAGGGAACATACCAGATCCGGTCGAGGCTCGTGGGCCGGGTTTGGGGTGTTTCACATAGTGATGAACTAGGATCCTAAGACACACTAAACAACTTCGAAATTTTGTTTAGGAATTATATCGAACACTTTATAGGCAAGAGTCTATAGAAAAAATTTCACAGGAATTTTCAGTTTTGGCAAACCCCCTGCATCAAAACAACAATATATATATTCCAGATCATCCCATTAACAAGATGCAACCAAGAATTAACACAAATAAATTGTAATTTTTGAAATCAAAAAGTGAAGATTTTTTTTACCTTAGATATCTTTGAAAATATGAAAAACTAATGTGAAGGAATTGAATCCTTGATAAATTGGAGAGATAGAGAATTGAATCCTTGATGAATTGGAGAGATAAGATGTTTTTGCTTATAGGTTTTTGAAGAATGATGGAAAATTTAAAGGTTTTTAATGTATGGGTTTTTGGTGTTTTGAGAATCGGTAAAGAGAAAGTGTGGAATTTTTTTTGCCCTACACACTGCAGACCATTTTTAAATCCCGATGGTATCGATAATTTTCATGAAGTATCGATACTTCACCTCAAGTATCAATATTTTTGTTAAGTATCAATATTGTAATGCCCAGATTGGTTCAAAAGTGTAGAAACTTCCAAAAACTTAGTTTTAAGGCCTAAAGTGTAACACCCCAAACTCGGCTCAGACGTTACGGCCGAATTTGATAGTGCCACATTGAAGTGCAATTTTGGAAACGTAGTTCTCATAAAACTTGTTGAAATAACCCTCTTAGTTAAAACTCATTAAGCCCTTTTAAGTTATTAATTCAAAACAAAATTGTAGTTACATCTGAAAACTTGATCATTGTGGAAGCTTACTTTTTAAATTAATTGTTGTAAAGCTGTGATGTTTTTGAAAATAGATATCTTTTAAAAAAATCGCCCTAGTTCTATTAGCTCCAAAATGTAATTAAGTAAACCCAGAATTTAAGTTTTAAAGTTAAGTAAGGGCCTTATTACAACCCAATATAAAATAATAATTAAGGTAAATCAAATCCAAAGTAATTTTAAATGTGTGGCCATCTCCAAGTCCCTCGCAGCACTGAACCATCTATGCCTGGGGATTACCTGTATAGTAAAACAGTTTGGTGAGTTTACGAAAACTCAGTGTGTAATCCCAATAATAATAACAGTAACATACAAAAATAGTCTGGGTCTAAGCCCATTTCAGTAACAGAGACAGTCTGGGCCTAAGCCCGTTTCAGAACAGAAGCAGTGTAGGCCTTAGACTAAATCAGTACAATAACAGAATAATCAAGCATGCACGAATCCTACCCATCCAGCCTCTACACTCCATCTCCGTCCAACCCTACGCTCCATTGGGGATATAATATAGACCCACCCATCCATACACTCTAAATAATAGTACCGATGCGGCACTAAATAGAAATATGCAACAGAGCTGCCAGTACAATAGGCTAAAAGCCATCAGAGATATGCAGCAGAGCTGTCAGAGCAGTACACTTCCTCCAATCATATATACCCAACCCCCATGTAATGCAACATACATCAGTGACATGCTATATCATAATGTTATGCATGTATTCAGATCATAACCATATATATATATGTTATCTCATGGCATACATAATCATCCATACATCATATAGGGTTAAAACAAACATTTTACCTATGGGGATTTTAGTCATTTTACCCCTTAGGGGTATTTTAGTCATTTTTATCAGTTTGGGCCTAACTACTCTTAGGCCCATCAATAAGCCCACGATCGTCTCGGGCAACTCATGCGAACATAATAGTGCAGACAGTGGAATTGGGCCCAAGCCCATCAAGCAGGCCCATGTGGGTCTACACAACCGTGTGGCCCACCAAGCCTAAAATTGGCCTAAGCCATGTGTGCGTCGCAGCCAGGCTAGTAATACCCACCTAACGGTAAGTTTCACTTGTACGGGCCCATTGGGCCCATACGACCCATTTCGACCCAAACCCATTAAATCGCTCATGATGTCTATTTCTCGATGTAGGCCCACATTTCGTGGGCTCGACTGATCACATGTGCGTTCGCGTGCCCATGTGGCCAAAATCCCAATCTTTTAGCTTTTCGGCTGCTCGGCATTTCGGCATTTCAACTTTTGCCTTTATAATCTATACAGTGTGAAAAACACACCTATTTGCGAGATGCGCGATCAACCTACTCGTATCCAACCTCCAACCCAATCAGAATAATTCGTTAGTCAGCTGTCCAACTGGGTTAATGACTTTAACACATAATCCAAAATACTCCTTCCTTACCTTGTCTGAACGAACGACCTTGATCCCACTAAGATCGCTGACCCTAATCGGTTCACGCCCTTTTCAAAAATTTGTAATGCAACAGATATTACAAAATTAATCACTCACCATTGTGGCTTAAATCCACATATATTGTGGTATAGGGACAAATGGCATATTCGGCCCATTCCCAAAAGAATAAAGGTAACCATTTACCTATTCCATAATGTAGATATGGATTGTGATTGCTTCTCAAACATAAGTGCTTCTTCATTTCACTAAAAGTCCCTCGAACCCATTGCGAAAAGAAAAGATTTGCAGTTAGAAGTCATAAGAGTAATACATTCGGCTTCCAAAAATAAACCCAAAGAACCGAATGAACACATACTAAAATGGTCGAAAAACTAAAAGAACAAACATAAGGATACCTGTCGATTGATAACACCCTTGTAAAAATAATTTCTGACACTAGTAGTTAGCACAGAAGCATTCGACCAACACCACCCAGTAGGAAGAATCGAAAGGAATTAAGAAGAAAAAGGAATAATCAGCTATGAGCAGTAACCAAATAAAAAGAAATGCTGAAGATTTGTGACTGAAACCATATAGCCATCAAGGACCATTTCTTTTCTTCTCTTTTTCCTCTTCATTGTCGAATGCATTTTGGTCTCAAAGTTTCTTTTTGATTCATCTTCTATCCTTGAGAACTGAAATACAAACCTCTCATCTCCATTTTCTTTTCTCTTTTCTCTATTCTCTTTTCCTCTCCATTTTATTTACCATTCAAACACATCCTTCCTTCATTTTCCTTCCATGGCCGAATGCTTGTAACCATCCCCATAGCCGAAATTTATTTTCCTATCTATTATATCATAGCCGAGTCTTTTATTCTTCTTTGACCTTGCTCTCAATCATTTCTTTCATTAAGCTTTGGATAATCGTAAGATAGTGGAGGGCCGAACCACAATCTTGTCAAGTCATCTTGAAAGTTATTCAAGTTCGGCTCATATTTAGCAAGGTAAGAAGGAACTCTTCAAGGATTTTTGATCACTTTCATTTTTATCAATGACTATCATTGGGATTGTTATAACCGAAAGTTTTTACGTATAGGAATCCTTTGGAAATCACTCGGGATTTTAAGGTAAGCCGAGTTCGCCCTTTTAAGCCATTAGTATTAAAATTTCGATATATTGTAGGAGTAATAATCCTTTGTCAATGGAGGCAAGCAAGATAGGGACGAAAAGAGTTGTTAATAGCGTTTGGAAAAGGGGTGGTTCCGCTATTCCCCCTAAATTCAAGCGAAGGGCTATTTCGAGGATTTGAGACTTTCCACCGGGTTGTGGACCCTCATTCGAGGAGAATCGATTATTCGAAGTTGTTCGTAGTTCGGAGCCATTAGCGGTTCGGGATTTCCCATTGGGTTGTGAACCGTCAAACGGGGAGAACCGACAAATAATTATCATTCGAGATTTCGAGGGTAAAGATCTAGATCGTTTATCAATAGTATAGTTTTATTAAATATTAGTGTTCTAATCAAGCGTGATAAATATTTAGGTATCGACGAGCGGGAAGGTATAGTTCTCACCGTAATCAGGTGTGTAACTTCACACTTATCTCATGGGTTATATTATACCGTAAGCATAAATCGTAAAATTAGTAAAATTGGAAAATACGAAATATTAGCACTTTTTGTGTGAATGCATGAAAACGGTATTGTAAAAAAATGACATTTTGGGCCTTATGGATTATTTTCGATAAGCTGGCCAAGTGAGAAGATTTTGAAAAGGGCCTTATATGTTTAATGGGCCAAATTTGCTAGATCGTTAAGTAGGCCAAAATTTGCTAGATCGTTAAATGGGCCAAAATTGCTAGATCGTTAAATGGGCCAAAATTTGCTAGATCGTTAAATGGGCCAAAATTTGCTAGATCGTTAAATGGGCCAAATTTGTTAGATCGTTAAATGGGCCAAAATTTGCTAGATCATTAAATGGGCCAAAATTTGCTAGATCGTTAAATGGGCCAAAATTTCTATTTTTGACTAATGGGCCAAATTGATAACTTGTAATATGGGCTTTTTGTTGAAATTTACCTTATGAATATATTGTTATGCATTATCTATATATACATGACTGCATGGGTTGGGGTAATTGACGAAGAGAAGAAACGCCTGTTGCCAAAAATCTAGTTCGGTGGCTCTGCCACAAATATTTTAAATGGCTTAATGCCTCTAGTTCGGTGACTCTGTCACAATCTAGTTCGGTGACTCTGTCACAATCTAGTTCGATAGCTCTGCCACAAATATTATAATTGGCTTAATGCCTGCTATTGGTGTGTTGGCGGGGTGGGTTGACTTGATCCCCACAAGTGTGTTGGTTGGTACGGGTGGTGTGTAGTGGATGGAAATTAGGCTTGGTTGGGAATTGCATATCACATGCATTATTTTTATATTGTCATTGGTAGATGGGCTCAAGCCCAACTAATTGCTTAAATGGTTTTGGCCCAGTGAACACGGTAAGTAGGTTACACATTGAGTTCTAAGTAACTCACCCCGTTTTTCTTACCCTTCTCAGGTAATAATAATTGATGGAGGCTTGGGCCGGGGATGACTTCGTGTGGAGGCCATACTACGAATGATGAGTTATGAAAACTTTGAGCTTCTTTTAAGTATTTTTATTTAAGTACTATTTCAATTGCGATGTAATAAGGCCTCCGGTATTATTTTTATGGGTTTTTATGCGTGGATGGATTTTAATATGTTTTAGTTACTTAAATGGGGTTGTTTAATTTTTTTATAAATATTTTCTTAAACTTGCATATAAAAAAGGGTTTTTTTCTTAAATATCACTCACTCGTAAAATTTTGTGAAAACTCTTTTATAAATTTATTTCAACCAATTATTTAAGTTTTAACCAATTATTTCTCTGAAAATTAAATTGTAAACTCTTATGTTTTAAAATCATGGTTTTCAAATAAATCTCGACTTTTGATAAACTCCATCTTCAAAATCGTTTTGAAGAATTGTTTTCATTAAAAGCATTGATGACTGGACGAAAGTTCAAATTGTGCGGCATGCCAAGTCTGGTCTTAAACGCATAGGCCGGGTTTGGGGTGTTACATTTTATGGTATCAGAGCTAGTTTCAAAACTCGGCTGTGGTTTGGGTTTAACAACAATTTTTGTTTAAAAACTGCTTAAACTTCTAGATTTTATGTTTTAAAGGTAGTATGGCACCATGAGCATCCGACACCAAGTCAAGTAAGTATTTGTATATTAAATATTTATTATTGCGACATGATCATAGGAACACTCTAGAACTTCTAGTTTTAGGTGTTGAAAACGGTAGAGATTGAGACTATAGGATGTGATTGCGAAAACAACTTTATCTCTTATATCTCTTAAAATATCGTTAATAAACACTGAAATAGTATTCTGATTCATAAAACTTGTAATCAAATAAAATCGAATTAGTCATTATGAGCACTAGAGGACGTGGTCGTGGATGCGGTAGACGTGGCCGTGGTAGAGGACGAGGTGATGCGTCTAAAGCACCGGGCGCAATTGGATTGTGCCGAAAAGCGGATGTCAATAAGGACTGTGGATGATGATGAGGTAGTTATGATTGGTGAGCGAAGAAACTTTTTGGCAAATGTGGTATCTGCTCTGAAGGCAGAAAAGTTGGTGCGGAAAGGGTATGGAGCATTCCTAAACTTCGTTAGTGCTTTGGATGGCAAGGAATTATTGGTGGAAGGTGTGAGAATGGTGAAAGAATTTCCAGATGTCTTTCCCAAAGAACTTCCTGGTCTACCTCTAGATCGGGAAGTAGAAATTGGCATTGAGCTTTTGCCCGGAACGACTCCGGTGTCTATTGCTCCTTATAGAATGGCGTCGAAGGAGTTAGTGGAGCTTAAAGCTCAAATTTAAGAACTGCTAGATTGGGGATTTATTCGACCAAGTGTGTCTCCGAAGGGAGCACCGGTTTTGTTCGTCAAGAAGAAAGATGGGTCGATGCGTATGTGCATTGATTATAGGCAGTTGAATAAATTGACGATCAAGAATAGGTATCCATTGTCGAGAATCGATGACCTGTTTGATCAATTGAGAGGAGCTTCAGTTTTCTCCAAGATTGATTTGAGGTCGGGTTATCATCAACTCAAGGTGAAAGAGGCCGACATTCATAAGACGGCATTTCGGACTCGTTATGGACATTATGAGTTTTTGGTTATTCCATTTGGTTTGACCAATGCACCAGCTACATTTATGGACATGATGAACCGAGTCTTTCAACCCTATCTAGACCGGTTCGTGGTGGTGTTCATAGATCATATCTTGGTATATTCGAGGAATGAAGAAGAGCATGATTCACATTTGCGCATCATGTTGCAAATTTTGTGAGATAAGCAACTTTATGCCAAATTCAATAAGTGTGAATTTTGGTTAAAGGAAGTGACTTTCTTGGGTCATGTGGTGTCAACCGAAGGAATAAGAGTTGATCCTCGGAAGGTAGAGGCTATGTTGGATTGGAAACCACTGAAGTCAGTGGCTGAAATTTGGAGTTTCTTGGGTTTGGCTGGTTACTATAGACGCTTTGTTGAGGGTTTTCGTTGATTACTGTACCGTTAACTAGCTATTGTGTAAAGGAGTACCGTATGTGTGGACTGTTAAACAACAAGAAAGTTTCGAGAAATTGAAGAAGATTTTGACGGAATCGCTAGTTTTGATTCAACCTGAGGCTGGAAAAGAGTTTATCGTTTACTGTGATGCGTCACACACGGGTTTAGGATGTGTACTGATGCAAAGTGGAAAAGTGGTGGCTTATGCTTCTCATCAGCTGAGGCCGCACGAGGTCAACTATCATACTCATGACTTGGAGTTGGCTACAGTGGTGTTTGCTTTAAAGATTTGGAGGCATTATCTCTACGGTGAGAAGTCAATCATTTATACGGACCATAAGAGTCTTAAGTACCTCCTTAATCAAAAGGAGTTGAACTTGAGACAACGAAGATGGGTGGAGTTGTTAAAAGATTATGACTTCTCAATCGAGTACCATCCTGGAAAGGCTAACGTTGTGGCAGACGCGTTGAGTCGTAAGGTTGTATCGGAGTTAAGAGCAATGCTTGCTCATCTCAGTTTGTATAAGGATGGCAGTCTGCTAGCGGAACTTCAGGTGAAGCCATTGTGGTTAGAACAGATCAAGGAAAAGCAGTTATCAGATGAAAAGTTGGGTTCTTTAGTGCAACAAGTTGAAAGTGGTATAATAGGGGACTTTGGATTGAACAAGGATGGCGTGCTATGTTTTCGTGGAAGAGTTTGTATGCCCACAGATTTGGATTTGAGACAAATGATTCTTTGAGAGGCGCATAATAGCCCTTATGGTATGCACCCCGGAGGAAATAAGATGTATCGGGATCTTCATGAGCAGTATTGGTGGCCAGGGTTGAAGCGGGAGGTTACTGATTTTGTGGGAAAATGCTTGACTTGTCAACAAGTGAAGGCGGAACATCAATTACCATAGGGTTTATTGCAATCGGTAAAGATTCCTCTATGGAAATGGGAGCGGATAACGATGGATTTTGTTAGTAGGTTACCCTTAACACCTACTAAGAAAGATTCTATTTGGGTGGTAGTAGATCGATTAACGAAGACTGCTCATTTTCTACCAGTTCGTACGGATTACTCGTTGCAAAAGTTGGCTAAGCTATATGTATTTGAGATTGTGAGGTTGCATAGGGTACCAGTGTCTATTATATCGGACAGGGATCCCAGGTTTACATCACGGTTTTGGAAAGCTTTACATGAGGCGTTGGGAACAAAGTTAAACTTCAGTACGGCTTTTCATCCTCAGTCTGATGGTCAGTCAGAAAGAGTAATTCAGATTTTGGAAGACATGTTACGAGGTTGTGTGATCTACTTCAGAGGTAGTTGGGAGGATTTTCTATCGTTGGTAGAGTTCGCGTATAATAACAGTTACCAATCTGAATTATACGGTCGTAGGTGCCGTACTCCTACTTGTTGGACTGAATTGGGAGAACGATAGTTGATGGGTCCTGAGCTGATTTCTAAGACGGAAGAAAAGGTAAAGGTGATTCGAGCGCGGTTAAAGGAAGCTTCGGATAGACAAAAGTCATATGCGGATCTGAAGTGTAAATATATTGAGTTTGCGGTGGAAGATCGGGTCTTTCTGAAAGTCTCACCTTGGAAGAAGATTTTCAGATTTGGAAGGAAGGGCAAGTTGAGCCCTAGGTTCATTGGACCATACCGTGTGCTGAAGCGTGTAGGACCAGTGGTCTATCAGCTTGAATTATCTCCGGAGTTGAGTCAGATTCATAGTGTACGTTCAATTCATACATGTACGTTCAAAGTTTATTTCCATTTCGTAGATAAATTCAAACACATATATCCCAATTAACTTTTCAATTAAATAATTCAAATCATACTAACTACTAAATCGGTCTTTTCAAAGAAATCTTTATTCTCATTAGAAAAATGACCCCAGACATATCATTATACAAATTAATCTTGATCTTCTATCATTTTCACTTTTATCACTGTTGAACCTTCACGAGAACTAGAAAAGAGTTTATAATAAAATTGTCTCATATATTAATCATCGAAACTCCAAATTATACTAAAATCACCTTAACCATATAGAAATCATTGAGCTTTATTGGGAACAATGTCTCAATCCTATAATGAATATTATCCCAGCTGTTAATGAAGTATCTGAACACAGAAAGGAATCAAATATGATTTAAATAGCAACCATTGTAGAAACACATCTTCTATAACTCTGAGGAAGGTACCACTATGCTCTCACATTTCAAGCTAGAAATTATAATTGTAATAGACAAAGTCATCTCTGTCAAATAGAAATCTCTTGCAGATAATCACATGGAATCATAAAAATACCGGAATAGCAAAATTTCAACATTTGGAGTTACACAGAATATCTGAAAATTACAACTCATATAAAATAATATTAGTTCCGATGATATCCCAGAAATGTCCAGAAAGAACAATGTCACTCATAAATACTGAAATCCACTATAATAGAAGTAATATAATTTTCACGTATATTCAACAGAGCAATAACCAGTAGAAACAGAATATTAGCCTCATACAAATTTTACCGTCGACTTTCATATCCACACAATGGAATAATTTATTAAAGAAAGACATAACAATGTCGAATATAACCCAAACAGATCAACAATGCTTTCGTCTATTAATATGTTTAGCTAAGGTTCTCATATGATAAAACTTTCTTTATGAAATTAAACAGTCACATATACTTCTGAGGATAAATGTACACATAGAATGTCCAAATGGAATCATAATAACTGCCCGACTATAACCATGGCATTCAACCATCAATACAATTCAAACATTAATCCACTGTCTAATTCTGTCATCAGAAATTTTCATATTATCACATCACTAACAGAAATCAATTCAGAAAAGCTTCAAGTGAATACTTTCTTTAGATAACATACCTGAATAAGTCATTTAATCGGAGTTAACTTCTTCTTTAACAATGTCTTTGCATAATCTGAATAGTCTTCAGAACTGTCCAATATCTCTTTTAGTACTGTCTTCATTTGCTGATTCATTCTTCTTTCTGACCACATTACTAATCTTTCAAACACGGATATTTATAACTCCACTCTCGTGAGCTTATTCATTCCAACTCTTATAATAAAATTATAATATTTTTCTGATAAGGGGGTGAGGGTGGTAAAGCCTCAAATTTAATTCTCACATAATTGCACATAATACATACTATCACAAATAGTCAGTTCATTACTAATTTCACATTCTCAAATCATTTAATAAACTTTTGCTTTTAATCACTTTTATTCTTAACACATTGTTCATATGTCAACTCAAATCACTATTTCACAATCAGAGCATTTTAGATAGCAATTATAACTCAAATATCATATCTCATATGCTCATATAGTTATAACATTTATCAATAACAACATGTCATACAATTTGATTCTTACCTTTATGAGTCTCAACTCATCATCAACATATTTCCACTCATATATTTGAATATTTACTTCTGTGCTACCAAAATTAGCTCAGTTGGAAAAATTATCTTTCTCATCAAAATAATCTTCGCTAGAGTCGGGAGATATCACACTATCACAGATTTAATATGGCATCTATAGCTAGACCCACATATGCTAAGGTAGTCCTAGAACCGACTAAACCATAGCTCTGATACCAATCAAATATAACACCCCTAACCCGTATCCGTCACCAGACTAGGGTTACGGAGCATTAACAGATAAGATACAACTCAGAACAGGCATATATATATTAAAATTATAACACATTACATCTAAGCTGAGTATAACAATACTATAAATACATATCACACATGACATACATTTCTATAACCACATTTATACATTTACGATTAAAAGTGATCATTACATAACATACCAATTCACATACCTAACATTCAAATTAAAGTTGATATTTGTATCTGAATCATCCAAATGAATAAAGTTACACATTTTGCTATTTCAATCAAATCATACTAATCTTTATAAATTTAGCATATACTATTATCTTATACTTATCAAACAAGAATACATTTAATATTTCAATTTCATTTACTAAATAAATACCAACTCACCATATGCTTAATCATTTTAACATATCATTAATCAAATAAAGCACATATCTAGTCATTCATTTTATGTGCTATTCGAATATCATATAATTCATCTTAGTTAATCTATATATCATATCAACCATTTAAAAAGGTGAATGATGTACCTAATCATGTTACCTTTCAAAACCAATACTCACACATTCTTATATAACATATTAACCACTTTTATATAATCTCATAACTATTTCATAAAGAACAAATTATTAACAACCACCAAATATTTTAACCAAGTATAGTAGAATATCTATATAAATACATACATAATTTCCTAGTCAAATTCCACATTATATAACCAATTAATCATGAGACATATCCTTTATTTCACAAACCAAAATTACATCTAACATTTCCCATTTACCAATACAAATTTCATAACCTAATTACAAAACTAAATTCATTTGCATCGCATGTAATCATCCATCGTAATTTTACACCATGTCCGAATACATAAATATTTAACCTTATTAATACAAACTCAATTGTCAATGACTTATTGACTAAACATAACGTTATACCTAATTTCCACATTCAAACATATATATAATGAAAACCAAATCACATCGTACTAATATACATACTCACAAAAATTATCTGTACAAACCTTTCATTTAACATCAACCACAATATATGTATATATACACATTCGGCCTTAGTCCATCTAATAAACAAATCAAACCATCACACAATGCACATCAAATATACATTTATATACCACTTAACCACAACCAAAATATCTATATGTATACATTCAGTTTTGGTTCACCTCTTAACTAATTCAATCCATCATACAAATCATAACCAATACACATATATTAATCACATAACAAAATTCAATATGTCTAACTTAAAATAAAACATAACACATACTTACCTGTCATGAACATATACCATAATCACATATGAATAAGTATAAACTTAGTTTTCAATGACCATTATCAACCATAAACATAGAAACCAAATCACTCAAAAGAAGATAAGCCATCTTCGCATGGTTATTAATTACATACAAAGTACTTAACTCCTATTCAACCTTTTACTATGCTATACATGCCATATATTAAATTTTCAACTTAGTAAAATACCAAAGGAAATTGTCGATAGTGTGAATAGTCTTGCTGAAGATCCCGAGCTCGTAACGTATATCCAAACCTTTAAAACAAAAGTAAATAGAAAAACACAAAGTAAGCTATTTAAGCTTAGTAAGTCATAAGCAAGCTAATACCAACTAAATTAACAATACCAAATATACAAAGCTACGAATATAATTTACCATTAAATCCCTTCGTTTACAAATCAAATAGTTAACTTATACACATTCATAAGCACTAACACAAATCTCAATATCAAATTCACACATAAGTCACTTTGGCCGAATACCTTAAATTACAATCTTACATATAGTTCAGATGCTCATTCTTGAACTTTTATACAATGCATTAAACATATTACTTACCTTACTTTTCGTAACACGGTTTATATACGTACCCGAGTTCTTTTAATTTGAATTTCACATTGACCTTCACTTACACATGCCCGTTGAACCATTCGAAATTCAAAAGGATATGGGGATAGTCGGAAGCTCGTACAATGCCAACGTCCCAAACATGGTCTTACATGTAATCACATATCGATGCCACTGTCCCAGACAAAGTCTTACACGAATCAAATACGATGCCAATGTCCTATACATGGTCTTACACGTAAACACAAGTCAATGCCAACGTCCCAGATGTGGTCTTACACGATAACACATATAGGATATCCTATGTCATGACATATGTATCCTATCTATTCCTAAGGTTCGTACGGGGCTTAAAGACGTCGAATTTCGATCGAATCAAGTTCAAAAGATAGCCAATTATCCAAGTACACATTCAGCCATAGCATAAATAATTCAAATAATTCATTTTGATTATGTAAAAAATATATATTCATAGATATAACAACATTTAAATGCCTATTGACTTACCTCGGACGTCGACGACTGTGAAATCAACTATTCGACCACTTTTGTCTTTCCCCGATCCAAATCCGATTTCTTTAATTGTTGATCTACACATATTCAAATTAAGCTTATTTAAACACCATTTTATTCAATTTAGCCTAAAAACACATAAATGGACAAATTACAATTTTGCCCCTAATATTTTACACTTTTTACAATTTAGTCCTTTTTGCGCAAAACACAAAATTTGACCACACTATACAAGGGCCGAATATTCCTAGTGTTCATACAAGCCCACATATTTCATTTATTTCACATTTTAGTCCCTCAAAAATTTATTTTTACAATTTAGTCCAAATTACTCAATTTCATCAAAAATTCAAAGACAATACTTGTTAACCTAACACATATATATCATATTTCATCATCAAACATAAAAAACCACAAGGTATCATCAATGGAAAAACTAAAAATCATCATCAAAATCACAAATTGAGACATGGATTTTGAAGTACACAAAGCAACGATCTCAAAAACATAAAAATTACAAAAACCGAACAAAAACGAACCTTTAATCAAGCTTTGAGATGCCCGAACTTAGCTAGGTTGTAATTCTTTTCTTTTTCTTCACTTTTGGCACCAAGAAGATGAACAAAAAATATTATTTCATGAATTTGTTTTTATTATTATTAACTTAATTAATAAATTACTTAAATAACCTTTATATTTTAATATATAAAATAATAATAATAAGGTTAATTTTGACATATGCTGTCCACTAACTTTCAAAATGGGCTAATTGCCCTTTAAGGAACTCATATTAAAAACCCACTATCAAATTAGCACTTTACACTATATTTTGTAACTTTTACATTTTACGCGATTAAGTCCTTTTATTTAATCGAACACCTAAACGACAAAATTAAGTCACAAAAATTTAACACAAACAAATTCACACATAATAAACACAAAAAATAATTTTAAAAATATTTTTTGGACTCGAATTTGTGGCCCCGAAACCACTATTCCGATTAGAGTCAAAATCGGGCTGTTACACTTAATATATATGCCCATTAAGCTAACTTCCAGGTTTCTAAAAGAGCAAAAATCAAAATTTTGCCAAAGGCCATACTTGAACCCAGGCTTCCTAAAATCCCCAAAACACTCAGCCATTAAAGCAAACAAGCAAATTGGTCAGAACATGAAAAATTAAAAACCCTATATTTTGGGGCGTTACACTCTCACTTGCCCTAGTGAAGTAAATGTGTCATGTTTCGCATTCCCATATCCTCGACGTGTTTGTTAAAACTCCTAGTCACAAGTGTAACATCCCAAAATTGGGCCCAATGGGCCTTGGGCGTAAGAATGCTTAAAATTTTTGAGAATATGAGAATGGCGTTGTTGCAAATTAGACTTATTAGTTAAGTGAATTTGGAAGGTTACGGGGTTTCTATGAAGTCTTGGGTTTAATTGGGCCTTAGGAAAAATTTGGTATTTTAGCACTTTAAGGAGAGATGGTAAGTAGCTTCAAGGCTTATAGAAATAAATGAGTAAATTGTTAGCATAAATGAGCAATTAGTAAAAGAGGTTATGGCATCAAGTGAAGGACTTTAAGGGAAGAGGTTCAAATTCCATTGTGTGCAAATTTTGACTATTATTTTTGCATGCTCTCCTTAAGTGTCGGCCAAGAGGTATATATGGCAAAGTGGACTTCTTTATTTTTGGTAAGGTGGCTAAGGAAATAAGGAAAGGTTGAGGTTGGGGAAAGGAATCAAAAGAAAAAGGCAAGTATGGGGGGCATGTTGGCACAAAAAGGGGAGAATGTTATGGAAAGTGTGGTTGGCCAAATGTTTGACCAATATTGTAATGCATGTGGACGGTTTTGGGGGTAGATAAGTAGCTAAAATTTTTACTTTGGCATTTGGTAAGGTCTTGGTATTGTTTTGGCCAAAAATCCTATTTGCAACTTTTGTGTCATCTTCTTCCAATTTGCTATTCTCTTTGCCGAAACCTCCTAGCACAATTGTGCATCTTTCTTCTCTTTTGTTTAGTCAAATATTCATCATTTGTTCATCTTCTTTTGATAGCCGAATTTCTATCATCTTCTATCTTTCTCATTTTTGTGTGTTGGACATCTCTCCTTGGTTGAATCGGAGTTCTAGTGGGTGGCCTAATACCAAATCCTTATCGATTCATTCGTAGTCATAAGCCAATTGGTGGGAATCGATATTATCATCGATTAAGGCAAGGAGTCTTTTCATAGTCCATTCGATATCGCTATTCAGTTATAGTGTTAATCAAATTGAAAGTTTGGCTAATCGATTATGTTGTTAGGCACGAAATCACGCGATACTCTCTACTTGTGGATTTTTCAGAAATAGTGGTAAAGTCGAACACTTATCTCTCGTAATAGGAGACTCGGATTGTTGGTGCCAAGAAGAATATTGTGTTATGGATTCCGAATAAGGTGTGTAATCCCGTACCTTCCGAAAACATGTTTGAAATGGTGTGTAATCTCACATCTCTCTGAAAGTTTATATGATATGTTTTGGATCAAAATACCGAAGAAAACCAGAAACTGGCATCCGTGATCACTCGAGAGTGCGTATATTCGTAGTAGTAACCATATTTTGTAATAAAATAATTCCGATTAGAAACAGTGATGTGTTTTTGAAAAATCATGAAAAATAAGATAAAGGGAATTAGAAAGTGAATGAGATATCAAATTAAATCTTACTGTATCTATTTTGATATGGAAGAAAGCGGAGAAGGAAAAGGAATTTTATATTACGAGATATCTTAATTTTAGTAAAAGCGGTTACGATTAACTTCATGGTTCCACGATACATTTTGGAAAAATCATATAAAATTGTACAAAGTGAATTATGGGTTATAATTTATATGTATGGATTTCTTAGTGAGCGTATATTTGAAATATAAGAAAACCAAATGCAGTGAGATATTTGAAATTAAGTTAAGAGAGTTCGAATCGTTGGACAAATGTAACAAGGAAATTTTAAGGAATAAACTGTACTAAATGGTCGTGTCAAAATTCGGAAAAATTGTAGTAAGAAGATATATGAGTCTAGTTTCAAAGAAAATTTATGGATCTTAATTTGAGTTTCCTAACTCGAGTTATAGTCAATTTAGTCGATTATGGCCAGATGATGGATGATTTCAAGTTTTATGTCCCAAATTAGTAATTAAGTCCGGGTTGCAAAATTACGAAAATACCCTTGAAGGGTAAATTATCGAAATACCCCTGGGTTACGAGATTATCGAATTACCCTTAGTGGATAAAATTATCGAATTACGAAATTGCCCTTATGTGTCAAATTACAAAAATACCCTTATGGGTCAAATTACGAAAACACCCCTAATGGGCCGATTTGATAGATTGCCTTAATGGGCCGATTTTGATATATGGCTAAATGGGCCAATTTGACATATGGCTAAATGGGCCAAAGTTGATATATGGCATAATGGGTCGATTTTGAAAAGTGTTAATGGGCCAAATTATTTGTAATAAATCTCTGATGTTATTAATTATCATTGTTATATTGTAAATATCATAATTTGCTATGAATGTTGCATTCACATAATTCTGCATGGGTTTGGGGTGTTACAACAAGAGTCTTAGTGTTACAACAAGAGTCTTAGTAAACGGATCCCCAAGGTTACTTTCAGAAGCTACTTTCATCACTTCTACAATTCCTTCGGCTACTGCCTCTCTGATAAACCATAATTTATACATATTTTGACCTCATGCTTGGCTTATTTTTGAATGAATTTCCATTAGATTTGATGAATCCGATGCCCCTAATCCCTTAATTTCATGGTTTACATTCAGGAGAGCATAGGGAGTCAAAAAGAACGAGAAACGGGCCAAAAGGGACAAAATAGGCCTACCTTAGAAATCAACACGGCCTGGGCTAAAACACGATCATGTGTTATGAGCAGAATCGAACACGGCTTGGATCAACGTACACGGGAACACGGCTTGGGTTATTTTTAGGAACTTGTTGCAATAGCCAAAGTGCAAGGCTGGATTTTAGAACCTAGTAGGGAAAGATCACGATTGTGGGGGCAACGAAGAGTGGTTCTTTAGGAAATTCGAATAAGGTGTGTAATCTCGTACCCTTCCGAATACATGTTTGAAATGGTTTGTAATCTCACACCTCTTTGAATATTTGCATGAAATGTTTTTTGATTCGGTCGAAAGATTGAAAATCAGAAACCGGCATTTGTGATCACTCGGGTTTGCGTATGTTCATAGTAGAAACCATATTTTGCAACGAAACAGTTTTTGGTTAGCAGCAGAGACGTGATTTTGAAAAATCATGAAAAATAGGAGAAAGGGAATTAGAAAGTGAATAAGGTATAGAATTAAAGCTTATTGCGTCTATTTTTATATGAAAGAAACATAGTAGGAAGAGGTATTTTAGGATATTTTAATTTTAGTGAGACTGGTTCTGAATGACTTCGTGGTTCCCTGTTCTGTCTTGGAAAAATCATTAAAAATTGTACAAAGTGAATTATGAGTTATAATTTATATGTATAGATTCCTTAGTGAGTCTATTTATAGAAACAATTGGGAGCAATCTATGAAAACTGTACAATGAGATATTTAGATCTAAGGTAAGAGAGGTCAGAATCGTTGGTCAGTGATACAGGGGAAACTTTAATGAATAAACTGTACTAAACGGCTAAGCCAAAAATTCTGGAAAAATTGTAGTAAGAAGATATATGAGTCTAGTTTCAAGGAAAATTTACGGATCTAAATTTCAAGTTTCCTAACGCGAGTTATAGTCAATTTAGTCAATATGACGCAGATGGACAATTTCAATTTTTATGCCCTAAATTAGTAGTTAAGTCTGGGGTTGCGAAATTACCAAAATAATCTTGGAGGGTAAATTAAGAAAATGCCCTTATGGGCCGAATTACGAAAATGATCCTATGGGCCGATTTATCAAAAATGCCCCTATGGGCCGAATTACCGAAATGCCCTTATGGGCCGAATTACGAAAATGCCCCATGGGCCAATTTGTTAAAATGCTTTAGTGGGCCAAATTATTATATTACTTTAATGGGCCGATTCATTAAAAGTATTCAATAGATTAATGGTTGTTATTAATATCTGGATATTTTATGTTATTATGTATGTTGCATCTCTACATATTGCATGGGATGGGAAAATTGAATGAAGAGAAGTGTAGTCTGGTGGCATTGCCACAAAATTCTGATAATGGCTATGTGCCAACCTAAATATGGCTTTGTGCCATCGTGATTATAATACCGTATATGATACTCGGTGGCTCGACCACAAATATTATGATAAATGGCAATTTGCTGCGATTTGGTGTGATTGGCGGGGTGGGTTGACTTGATCCCACAGGTGTGATAAGGTGATGCGGGGATGTGTTGGATGGATGGGTTGGGTTGCATACATTGCACATATATATATATATATATATTCTGTCAAGTAAATGAGTTTCGGCCCAAGATTATGCTACATGGGCTCCGACCCAAGTTCTTGCTAAATGGGTTCAGACCCAGTGGATGACGGTAAGGAGATTATGCACTAAGTTCTTGTAACTCACCCTCCTTTCTTTCTTAATCCTTGTAGGTAAATCTCAGTGACGAGGACTTGGGCCCATGGATGACTCGGCGGAGGCCATACTTCGAAAATAAATGTTTCAAACTTTAGTAAATTAATTTTCTGCTCTATTTCATTAATTTTATTATGTTGGGTTTAAACTTGTAATAAGGCCTCCGGGATAAAATTTAATTTGCTTTATGTTTGTACATATTTATTATTTTTCTTAAATTGTTTTAAGCAGGATTTTTTCAAATCATTAATAATGGTTTTTCCAAAATTGTAACATCCTAAATATTTAAAAAAATCATTATGTTGCTAAATGTTAGTTCGGGTTTATTTGGAGTTTAAAAAAATATTAGTTAAGTGTACTTTAGAGTAAAGAAATTAGGTGACCTTGAAACTTAAGTTAATTAAGTACTAAAAGATGGTATAAGATGAGCTAGTGACAAGGTGGTGATGGCGCCATAAGTTGGACATGAGGGAAGGAGTTCGAATCACCTAACATGCAATTAGGAATTTTTTTTTTTTTTTTTGCTTTAGCTTAAGCATGTGTCGCAAGGGATAAGGTTAGGATGACTTGGATTGTTTTTATTTTGGTAAGAAGACTAAAGATTTGGAAAGCTAAAGAAAAGGGCTTGAATTGGGGATTTGTCTCTTCAAATAAGGAAAAGGAGGAGGATAAGGCTTAAGTATAGGCGGATGTTTTGGAAACTCCCTAATGGCCTTGTGACCATTGCATTTGGACTGACATAGAGGCTAGGGGATGGCGGTTTGTAAGATTGGATGTTAGGAGAACACATCCATTTTGGTCATTTAGGCAAAATGTATTTTCTCTCCATCTATCTTTCTTTCTAGCCAAAATTTGCCAACATACTTGAGTAAGTAATTCATTTTTTTTAGCCATTCTCTTTTGATCATTTCGGTTTTTGAAACTTTTTCTCTCCCAAAACTTTTCTTCTCATTGTGACCAAAAGCACTTAGGCAAGCAAAGATTCTTCTTCTTTTATTTTTCTCACTTCTCCTCCTCAATGCCAAATGCACTTTTCTCTTAAACTCCATTCTCTTTTCTTCTCTTTTCTTTCTTTCTTTCTCTCTTGAAACCGAATTATATCACTTTCAATTGCCCATTCTTTCATTTTCTTCTTCATTAAAATCTCTCCAATACTTTCATCCATGGCCGAATGTTAACTTGTTCTTGTGCCAAAATTTCTTTCATTTTCTTTGATCACAACCGATTTCCTTTAATCATACATAATTATTCTCACTCAATTTTCCTTCCAATCGTGAGCATTAGTGAGATTTTAGTGGATAAAAACTCAAGGTGTTCTTGAATATTTTTTTGGAACTTTAGAATCGATTTCAAGAATTAAGGTAAGGAGATTTTCTTTTAAGGGTTCTTATTTTATTCATTATATTAGTATAGTTAGTTATTAATCTATTTCGTTTTAGGGACATAATCGCTCGATCGTTTCTTGAGAGCGAAGATAATCGTGGTAAGTCAAATCTCAAATCTTATAAATCGTTAGCCATATTTGATACTTATAAGTTGGATTAACGATCTTATGTCTTTAGAGACATTCAAGATAGGGCGGAAAAAGGCGTCCATAGTCTTGAAAGAGGCGGTTCGCTAATCCCCTAAGTATAGGCGAAGAAATTTTTTGAATCCGAGGATTTTCTCTTGGGTTGCGGACCTTCAACCGAGGTGAATCAATTGTTCGAGGTTATTCGTACTCCGAGCCTTTGTTCGTTCTTGGATTCTCATAGGGCAGCGAATCAACAATCGAGGAGAAACCAAAAATAGAAGTGGTTCAAAATCAAAAGGGTAAAGATTTAGATCGTTTACCAATAATGTATTTTTGATAAATGAAAGTGTTCTAATGGTTCGTGTTACGTTTAGGTGTTGTGACGGGAAGGTTTAGGACTCACGATATCAAGGTGTGTAACTTCACACTTATCTTGGGTTAGATGTCATACCGTAGTATTGAGTAAAATCGTAAAAATGACAAAATCGGACAATACGTAATAATTGGTATTTTTGGTGAAATTACATGAAAACGGTTAAAATTGTGAAAATTATGAAAATGCCCTCGATGAGTTAGTGGGTAAAATATAAATTTTATGTCTCATGTGTAAATGGGCTAAAATCTATACTAGATCGTTAAATGGCCCGAAATCCCTGATAGATTGTTAAATGGGCCGAAATCTCTGCTAGATCATTAAATGGGCTAAAATCCCTGATAGATTGTTAAATGGGCCGAAATTTATACTAGATCGTTAAATGGGTCGAAAACCCTGATAGATCGTTAAATGGGCCGAAATACCTGATAGATCGTTAAATGGGCTGAAATCTCTGCTAGATCGTAAAATGGGCCGAAATCTATACTAGATCGTTAAATGGGCCGAAATCCCTGTGAGATCGTTAAATGGGCCAAAGTTGCTAGATTGTTAAATGGGCTAAATGATATTTTGTATTACGGGCCTTAATAAAAACCTGAAATATTGACTCACATGCAAATTGGGCCTTTTGCAAGAATCATCATAGGTGTATAGACTATTTTGCATACATGTTGCATGGGATGGGATTAATGATGAAGAGAAGAAAGTCCTGTTGCCAAAATCTAGTTCGGTGGCTTTGCCACAAAATAATTAAATGGCTTATTGCCTCTAGTTCGGTGGCTTTGCCACAAAATAATTAAATGGCTCATTGCCTCTAGTTCGGTGGTTTTGCCACAATTATTTTAATGGCTAAATGCCTCTAGTTCGGTGACTTTGTCACAATCTAGTTCGATGGCTCTGCCACAATTATAAAAATGGCTTTATGCCTACGATTGGTGTGTTGGCGGGGTGGGTTGACTTGATCCCCACAGGTGTGATGGTTGGTACGGGTGGTGTGTAGCGGATGGAAATTAGGTTTGGGTGGGAAATTTCATTTTGCATACATTTCAGTTATTACATTGCTAAATCTGTTTATGGGCTCAAGCCCAAAATAATGACTTGATGATCTGGCCCAGTGGATAAAGTAAGTGAGTTATACACTGAGTTCTGAGTAACTCACTCCTCAAATTTTCATCTCGGGTAATGGAAATTGGCGTGGACTTGGGCGAGGATGACTTTGTGGAGGCCATACTACAAACATGGGTTTAATAAACTTTGAACTTTAAATAAATACTTTCTTTAATTTACTATTTTTGATTATGATGTAATAAGGCCTCTATTAATGTTTTATGGATTTTTATGCGTGGATGGATTTAAATTATGTTTTGGACATTTAATATGGGCTTATGTTTATCCTATAATGTTTTCTTAAAATACTATGGGTTTTCAAACATATGAAATTCTTTATCTATTCTTATTTTCAAATCCTTTGAACTCTTATAAAAATTACTTTAAGGTTTTGATAATTAAATTTAAATGAAGAGATTTTCAACTAATGTTTTCAAATTCATCAAACTTAGAATTATTTCTCTTAGTTTTTATTAAACATTAATTTCAAAAGGGTTTTGAAATACCGATTCATCTAAATTATTAGATAGACTAAAAGAATGTTCATTTCGTGTGACAAACCAAATCTCGTCTTAACGCATAGACCGGGTTTGGGGTGTTACATTTAATGGTATCAGAGTTAGTTTCAAAACTCGGCTGTGGTTGGGTTCAACAAATAACTTCTGAAATTATTTCAATTATGTTTTAAAGATTAGTATGGCACCACAAGCATCCGGCACCAAGTCAAGTAAGTATTCGATACTGAATAATTATTATGATGATGATATGATCATAGGAACACTCTAGAACTTCTAGTTTTAGATGTTGAAAATCGTAGAGATTGAGACTATAGGATGTGTTTGCGAAAAACAACTTTATCTCTCAAATCTCATAAAACATCGTTAATAAACACTGAAACAATTTTCTGATTCATAAAACTTGTAATCAGATTAAATCGAATTAGTCATCATGAGCACTAGAGGACGTGGTCGTGGGCCGCAGAGTAGGCGTGGTCGTGGACACAGTGAGCGTGGTAGTGGTAGAGGACGAGGTGTTAGAGGTGCAACTGAAGCACCAAATCATATCTTGGAAATGGATGCACTGCATCATTTGAGAGTGAGACGGGATCATATGATCATATGGAAGAAGACAATGCTTTGACACGAGCAATCTGCGAGTCCACGGAAAGGTCATTGGAACTAATGTTTTTCAAATTGATCGAACTTAGAATTATTTCTCTTAGTTTTATTAAACTTTAATTTCAAAAGGGTTTTGAAATACCGATTCATCTAAATTATTAGATAGACTAAAAGAATGTTCGTTTCATGTGACAAACCAAATCTCATCTTAACGTATAGACCGGGTTTTGGGTGTTACAAAAATAGATTAACAAATGGATTTTATAACTAACTTTTACAAATATTTTTAACTTGGAAATTTTCTCTTGAATTATCAACGATATTTTCAAAAGTAATGGTTTTATAAGATCTCTAGTTCAACTTATCGATTTATCAATCAACCTTCGAGATTAGTAGTACTTTATCAAATTTTCAAATCAAACTTGTTTTCTCGATTATAGCAAAACAACACCTATTTTAGTACGAAAAAAAAGGATTTAACATGTTTTTCTCATGTGACATGTCAGATCAGATCATAACGCATGGGCCGGGTTTGGGGTGTTACAAACACTATCCATCAGTTTAATTCGGTATATATACTAAATACATTTTGGTTGTAATGGCATGTATAGGCTAAAGTGGTCATGGATGGTATGTATGTGTTTGGTCAAAATTAGTCATTTGATATGGCTTGTAATTTGATATGTTTTGATGTGTATATATATGGCCTTAATGTGTTTGATATGTTCTTGAAATGGTTGAATGATGGAAATCATATAAGTATATTGAAAATTGATTTGAGATAGCATATTTAGTAAAATAAATATGCATATATAAGTATTTGGTAAGTATAAAGACTTGAGCATATGTACTAATATGTCTTGCATAAAACTTGGTATTGGTTTGGTTTAAGTGTCTTGGATTGACTTGTGAATGTGTTAAAGTGATAATGTAGGTGTAAAGCAAGTTTGGGTGATAAATATGGCTTGGAAATCGCCTTATTTTGTCCACACGGGCAGAGACATGGACATGTGTCTCAGACGTGTGTGGCGCACGACCTAGCACATATGCGTGTGTTTTGGTCGTATGTCCCTTGCATTTTTTTAAAAATTCAAAACAGAATGCTTAGAATTGATCACACGGCCTGGCACACGAGCGTATTGTAACGACCCGATAGTCACGAGTATAGGAAAATGTATTTTCAAGTCTCCGTTTTCGTAAAATGGATTTGTAAATATTTATTAAGTCAATTGTGTGTTTAATTAGGTTTTGGTTAGGTGAATTAGCTTGAATTAAGAGTAATTAGGTAAAAGGACTAAATTGCATAAAGGGTAAAAGTTTAATTATTGATTAAAGGAAAAGTAAAGGGACTAAATAAGCAATTAAGCCTTATGTAACAATTGTATGGTAATAAGTAAATACATGTGTACAAATAATATACATATGTATATAATAATATATGAATACTTAATATTTAAGTATATTATATTATATTATATTATATTATATTATATTATATTATATTATATTATATTATATTATATTATATTATATTATTATAATAACTAAAAGAATAAATGAAATAAATAAAGAATAGAAAGAACAAAGTAGAAAATGAAAGCAGGAGAAAGAAAAAAGAAATGAGAAACTAGGGTTTCAAGGTTCCAAGTTCAATTGGTTAGTCAATTTAGTCCATTTTCTTATAATTTTTATGTTTTTAGAATCCTAGAATTAAATACTACCCAATCTATGTCAAAATTTTAGAAATTATTGAGTTTTAAAATGTTGTCTATGTTGAATAATTAGAGTATTAGGGACTAAATTGATAGATTTTAAGCTAGAAATGAAAAAGGATTAAATTGTAGAATAAATGATAAGTTTTTAGCATTAGGGACAAAATTGTTAAAATTTCAAAATTTAGGGATTTAAGTGAAATTAGAGAGTTAAAACTAGTTTAAAGTGAAAATTGAATGAAAATATGGAATTAATTTTGAAGAAATAAAGTTAGTCACGTTTAGGGACTAAATTGGAATTTAGGAAAATATTGAATAAAATTGAAATATTCAGTGTGAAAATTTAATTGTATTGTATTGATAAATTTTAATTGTTTAACTTCAGTAGCTAACGTTATGTCGGAAACTTCGACTAAGAAAGGAAAAGATAAAGTCGACGAGGAGTAGTTTAAAAGTTCTGGTTTGTATTTCTATAATCCGAATCTAATAATTAATTGTTGTATTTTGATTTAATAATTATGGTAAGTGATTGAGGTGAGTAACTAGCATTTTGATATTGAATTGAATTTATATGAATTTGTGATTAATATGAAATGTGGATATTGGATATTGATTGTTTTTGAATTGTGGAATTAAACCCTATTAACTGTATCGAACTGAGTCGGATATTGATTGCATGCCAAAGGATTGGAAGAGTTCAAGGATTTTTGACCTCGAGTTGATGAGACACTGGGTGTCAAATATTTACTTCAGATTAATTCAATGAGGCATTGGGTGCCAACTTACTTCAGTTTAGCCGATGAGACACAAGGTGTCAACTTATTACTTCAAATTATCTGATGAGGTAGTGGATACCAAACTAGTGTGTTTTGGTTGGATTCGTGCATCCGTCCAAGTCTGATTCGTGTTAATAAGGTAATTAAATGAAATGATAATATGATTGGAACTGAAAAGCATTGAATGTGAAATGCAAGTGAGATATATGGATTTCTATATCGTATTACGAAAAGCTATTTTAGATAGCAAATGATGAGAATTGAATATGCTATAAATAATTTGTTTATTGACTGCTTAATTGAATAGCTATTGTTGTTGTACGACTAAATGTGTATGTTATATTAATTTTATTTAAAATATTTGGATTATAGAAATACCACTGAGTTTATACTCAGCGTACGATTTGTTTTTTTGTGCGCAGGTTAGATACTTAAGAGTTGATCGTCGATTTAGCATCCATCAACGATCCCGATCTCAAACTTGGTGATGTATATTTCTTTTATGTCGGCATGTACCTAGGGTGCCCAAATGTTAACTTTATTGTGGATAGATTGAAAATATGATTATAAGTTAATATTGGTTGATTATATACATATGAGTATAAGTTATGTTAAGGCTATAATATGGCATGTTTTAAATTAGTGCATAAATGAACATGATATAGGCAAATTAGGATGAATTTGGTATCTTTACAAATTGGATTTATATGATGTCTTATTGATTTGTTTCAATGATATAATTGTGGTACCTATAAGGGTACATTGGTTAGATGCCTAGGTTTATTGTTTTGACATGTTTTGAATGTGTTTGATCTGAAAAGTCTGGTAATGCTCTAAACCCTATTCCGGTGATGGATAAGGGTTAGGGTGTTACATGTGTGGCTTGGACGTGTGACCCTGCACTTACACACGACCTGGCACACGGGTGTGTGACTTGGTCGTAAGACCCAAGTGAGAAAGTTACACGGGTATAGACACGGGCTAGGACACGACCGTGTGTCCTATTTCGAATGCCCACAAGGCCTAAGACACGGGCATGTGTACCCTGCACTTAGGAAAAATATTAAAATTTTGTGAAAAATTCTCAGAGTACCCCGGATTAGTCCTGACTTATTTCAATTGCATATTTTAGGTCTCGAGGGCTCATATAAGGGACAATATGATTGTTTATGATTGATTTCTTATATGAATGAGAAATGATATGAAATGTTTAAATTTATCATTTATTTCGGTAATACTCCGTAACCCTATTCGGAGATAGATACGGGTTAGGGGTGTTACATTTATTGGTATCAAATCTACAGTTTAGCCGATTCTTGGACTAACATAGCATGTACGAGTCTAACTATACATGCCATTATATAACTTGTGATAGTGTGATATCTCCTGACCATTTTAAATATCTTTTTCATATAGTAATGTCATCCAACCAAGCTGAATCCAAAGAAGCTAAGAACAATGCTTAAGCTTAGTTCAAAGAGAAGCATCTAATAGTAGAAAGCCCGTATCTAAGGGCCGAAGAAGAGAGGCAAAAGAAGTCTTCTTCCAAATGATGAACGAATGGTTTACAGAATTTGTAAGAACAACTCCGGCTATGCAACAACCTCCACCCCCTTCTGTTTTTCAACTAGTTCCTGATATGCCACAAGGTACAAAACTTGTAAGAACTGGAAAGCCTCCTGTAGATAAAATCTGTAAGTATGGGGTGGAATAATTCAGAGCAACAGCCGAAGATGATCCTGAAAGGGCTAAATTCTAGCTAGAAAATACTATCAGGGTTTTGGATGAATTGCCTTGTACACTAGCTTGAATGTATGAAATGTGTTGTATCTTTGTTAAAAGACTCAGCTTACCAGTGGTGGAACACCTTAATTTCTGCCGTACCAAGGAAAGGGTTACTTGGGAATTTTTCCAAACTGAGTTTAAAAAGAAGTATATCAATCAAATATTCCTTGAATAGAAGCGGAAAGAATTTTTAGAGCTTAAACAGAGCCGTATGAATGTATTTGAGTATGAACGATAATTTCTCAGATTGAGTAAATATACCAGAGAATGTATTCCGATCGAAGTTGCAATGTGTAAGCAATTTGAAGAAGGTCTAAATGAAGACATAAAGCTTTTAGTTGGGATTTTCAAATTAAAAGAATTTGTCATACTAGTCGATTGAGCTCACAAAGCTGAAGAGCTGAGTAAAGAAAAGAGACAAGCCGAGATGGAAATCAGAACTTCAAGTAAAAGATTTATTGGAAAGTCATATCAGTCGGCCTCAAAGAAGTTAAAGAAAGATCATGACCATTCTGTTACCTCTGTAGGATATTCTGGAAGAAGTAAGTTTGATATTCTAGTCCAAGATCCCAAGCTACATTTGTAGCAAGTGCATGTAATGTTAGAAACACCAAACCTAGGTGTAAACATTGTAATAAATTATTGGTGAGTGTCGTGTGAGAAGCGGAGCATGTTTTAGATGTGGTTCTTTTGACCATTATCTTAGAAATTGCCTGGAAAAGTTTGAGAAAGATACTATACAGACTTCAAAGCCGAGCAACCCCGCCTCGAGAGGTAGACCACCTCATAACCCCGATAAAATGAATGATAACTAAGGTAAAAGAAAGGATTCAACTGCCAAATCTGAAACATGAGCACCAACAAGGACATATGTTATTCTTGCACGAGATGATGCCTTTACACCAAACATCATTACTGGTACTTTTTCTCTAATTGATACTGATATATTTTCTTTAATTTATCCTGGTTCAACTCATTCATATATCTGCACGAATTTAGTGTCTATTAAAAATTTACCTATCGAGTCCACTGAATTCATGGTTAAAGTATCAAACCCCTTAGGCCAGTATGTGAAGATGGATAAAATTTGTAAAAACAATCGTTAATGATATGGGGTTTTCGTTTTTCGGCTGATTTGATGTTATTATCATTTGATGAAATTGATGTGATTCTGAGTATGGACTGGTTAACTCAGCATGATGTCATGGTAAATTGTAATAAAAGCATATTATGTTGAAATGCCAGAATGGGAAAATGATCGGTATTGAATCTGATAAATTAGATGGGTTGTCTAAAGTGATATCAGTTATGTCAGCACAGAAATATGTTAGAAAAGGTTATGATGCCTACCTTGCTTATGTGTTGGATACTAAAGTGTCTGAATCAAAGATTAAATCAGTGCCAATTGTCTGTGAATATCCTGATGTGTTTTCGAAAGAGTTACCTTGATTACCATCAGTCAAAGAGGTTGAATTTTCTATGGATCTTCTTCTGGAGACAACACCTATATCTATAACACCATACAGAATAACCCCTACAAAATTAAAAGAGTTAAAAGCACAGTTCCAAGAACTGACAGACAGAGGCGTTGCTCGACCTAATTTCTCACCTTGGGGTGCATCAGTTCTGTTTGTCAAGAAAAAAGATGGATCCCTGAGACTATGTATTGATTATCGGCAACTCAAAAGGTCACAATCAAGAATAAGTACCCACTGCCTCATATTGATGACCTGTTTGATCAGTTGAAAGGTGCTATAGTATTTTCAAAGATTGATATCCGTTCTTGCTACTATCAGTTACGAGTGAAAGACTCGGATGTACTCAAAACAGCCTTTAGAACCAAGTACGGACATTATGAATTCCTTGTGATACCATTTAGCTTGACTAATGCACCTGCGGTATTTATGGATTTAATGATTAGAATTTTCAGATCGTATCTGGATAGATATGTGGTGGTATTTATTGATGATATTCTAGTATATTCTCGAGGTGAAAATGAGTGATAAATCGTAATATATACATATTTTAAACCCACATTTAACATACTTTTGGATGAATTATCCCTTGAATTATGGAATTTGATGCTCCTAATACTTTGTTTTCACGTTTTATACTCAAGAGAGCATATGAGGATGAAAAGAACGAGAAACGGACCAAAAATGAAGAAAATGGGCCAAATTAAGGAATCAACACGGCCTAGAGTTCACCACACGGTCGTGCCTCTTTAGCAAGCTCAAACACGGGCCTGGGCTCGAATCACACGGGCGTGTCCCTGCCGTGACTCATCTTAATTCTACGCGGAAAAGGATACTTAGAGGCAAAGAAACACATTTTGAAGTCTATATAAACGCCCTAAGTATGACCAAAAAAGGGGGAGGTAGCCTGAGGCAGCCAGAGAGGGTTGAATACAGGGAATTACTCAAAGAAAGCCAGTTGATCCATCTCAGAAATTAGAATCACACTCAAGACTGAGAATTTCTCCTTCAATTCTTTCAGGGGGTTTTAGGGTTTTCTTTATGTTTTGTTATTTTTCTTCTGAGATGTATTCTTTTATAAGCATGAACTAAACCCCTTAAATACCTAAAGAGGATGAAACCTAAGACGGATCTTGTTATTGTTTTCTAAACTATATGACAAATATTTGATTTGTTCTTGATTATGTGTTTTAACTCTTACTTTAATATTCCAGGATATTGATTCAAGTATTGATGTGCTTAGGTAGTGAAGCAAAAGTCGCTATTTAAGAGTAGATCTAGCATAATTAAACGGAGTTGATCGCACTCCTAGAAATAGGACGACGAAAATCTGTCGGATTAGGGTCAAACCTAATATGGGAGTCCATAGATCGAGTTAATACAACATTAGGGTTTTTAATTAGAAAGAGATTTCAATTAATCAACAGAGGGTTAGACGTTAGTAGCCTCAAAAGAGGTATTAATATAAATTAGGAAATCCTATGGATCAAGTCAAGTGAATAAATCGTTTGGTTTAAAGTTAAATAACAAGTGAAGTCTAGGTGGATTCCTCCTCCGATATTGTCTTGATCAATTGATTTTCCCAAAAGTATTTTCCCTATTCATTCTCTATGTCTTGGCATCCTTAGCTTAGTAATTAGCTAAATAAACATTAATCACTTTTATTTTAGGGTAGATAATAAAAAGAGAGTCAGTACTAGTACTTTTGGTTCGTTTGGGTTCAACATCCGGTCTTGCCACTAAGCTATACTACTGTTCGATAGGTGCGCTTGCCTTAATCGTGGTAATAGTTAGTTTTTAGGCTCGATCATTCATTTTATAAATATTAAGACTTATCTCAGATCACGATCAAGTTTTTGGCACCATTGCCGGGGAACTAAGATATTAGGAACACTGAATTTTATTACTTTAGCCATTTTTATTTTTTTCAATTTACTTTTATTTTTATTTTAATTTTAAATTTGCTAATTTTTCTTTTATTTGTTCCTGGCAGGTACCTCTAGTTTATGACTAGAAGGAACCCGACAGGACCCTTAATTTACGACAGTGATATTGAAGGCTACTGTTCGCAGAATTTGTGGAGAAATAAGGTGAAGCTTAAATTACATAGAAGAAGAGCAAGAAGATGAAACCAATACTACCGAAGAGATGGCTGATAACAATCCACTACCTCCTGTAGTGGACGCAAACCAGTGAATCAAAATCCTCCTCCTCGTACTATGTATGATTATGCTAAACCTAATTTAGCTGGAGCTGAATCGAGTATTGTTAGTCCTACTATAACTGCTAATAATTTTGAACTGAAACCCAACACTATACAAATGATTCAACAATTTGTTCAATTTGATGGTTTGCAGGACGAAGACCCAAATACTCATTTAGCAAATTTTCTAGAATTCTGTGATACCTTCAAAATAAATGGCGTTTCTGATGATGCCATTCGTCTCTGGTTATTTTCCTTTTCTTTGAGGAATAAAGCCAAATAGTGTTTGAATTCTCTTCCACGAGGGTCAACCACTACATGAGACCAAATGACTAAAAAAATTTATTAACATTTTTTTCATCGCCAAAATGGCCAAGTTGACGAATGATATCTCTTCTTTTATGCATATGGATCTAGAAACACTATATGATGCATGGAAGAGATACAAGGACTTACTAAGAAGGTGCCCTCACTATGGGTTACCTTTGTGGCTTCAGGTTCAAACCTTCAACAATGATGTGAACCCCTCGACTAGGCAATTAATCGATTCAGTCGCTGGCAGAACCCTGAATAACAAACTCTTGAGGCGGCCTATGAGTTTATAGAGGAGATATCACTGAACAACTATCAGTGGCAAGTTATAAGGACAAGGCTAACAAAAGCAGCTAGAGTTTTCAACCTCGATGCAGTAACCATGCTATCAAATCAGGTAGAGATGTTAAATAAAAAGATTGATGGTTTGTGTTCTTCGCAGGTACACCCAGTAATGCATTATGACTCAAACCTAGGAGGTGTGGTGAAATCTAAGTACCCACCTTACGGACATGGCATGGAAAACGAGCAGATAAATTATATGGGTAATAATCCTCGACCTCAAAATAATCCTTATAGTAACAATTACAATGCAGGTTGGAGGAACCATCCAAATTTTTCATGGGGTGGCCAAGGAAATCAAAGACAGCAACCCCCTCCAGGCTTCCAACAGCAACCATACCAATAAGAGAAGAAGCCGAACCTCGAAGAGATTCTAACTAAATTCATCGTGGTGTCAGAAACCCATTTTCAAAACACCGAAACTAACATAAAAGAGAAGCTTCAGGCCATTATCACTCACAATAATGAAGAGTTAGACTAACCAAACCCGAGGCAAGAACCTGTGGTAAGTGAAGGTAAGGTTGAGGTAAGCCAAGAAAAACCAAAACCGGTAATTAAAGAGTACCAGCCTCAAATACCATACCCCAATGTGATGAAAAAAGACAATGCAGATGAACAATTCGGTAAGTTTCTTAAACTTCTGAAGAAATTACATATTAACTTACCGTTTCTTGAAGCTCTTTCATAGATGCCAGATTCAAGGAAATTTTTAAAAGACCTTTTGACAAATAAACGGAGGTTAGACAAGGCATCGCATGTGGAGCTGAACGCAGTGTACTCAGCAATTTTGCAAAATAAACTACCACGAAAATTAAAAAATCCAGAGAGTTTTACAATTCCGTGTTTAATTGGTAGTTTAACTGTTAATAATGCTTTAGTTGATTTAGGGCAAGCATAAATGTTATGCCTTATAAAATTTCATAAATAGGTCTAGGAAACCCAAACAAACTAGGATGAGCATTCAATTAGCCGAGAAAACTATTAGAATTCTAGGGGTATAATCGAAGATGTACTAGTGAAAATTAACAAATTCATATTCGATGAGATGAAACACCCAAACAACGAGCCTAGGATGTATGCTGTAAATTCAAATTCTTTTGTTACTTAGGAAAAACTTGTGTGTTTTGAAAGAAAGTTTGTTTTGGTTGGGCTTGAGTTGAAAACAAGTTTATCTCATTATTAAAAATACTTTACTTTAGGTGACAAACGTTTAGGCTTTGTTTTAAAATAAATTTACTTAATCTTTTAATAAATAAAAGTTTGTAAGCTTAATAATAAAAGCAAAGTAAAGTAGTTCTACTATGGCCTTATTAAATCAAATAATTCCCAAAAATAAAAAAATAAATTCAAAGTACTTAATGAAATAAAAGTCCAAATAAAATAAATCCCTTGCATGGCCACCTTTAAGCTCCTTCCATTACCGATCGACTTAAAAAGGTTCCACAACGGGTGAGTCAAACAGACTCAAGTGTACACAAACACTAAAATTTAACAATTTAGGCATATGTTCACATATTACATGCATATTCATATAATGATAGGAAATAATGATGCAACTGAACCCAAACCTATATGCCATACACATCTTTTACCGTGGGGACTACTAAGTCAACCCTCCATCCGGAAGGCCAGTTGACGTGCTCATCGCCTCTTATAAAATTCGTGGTCTTAGGTCACCACATTGATTTCGTGGTCTTAGGTCACCACATTCGATATCGTGGTCTTAGGTCACCACATTCGATTATCGTGGTCTTAGGTCACCACATTCACTTCCCTTTTCATATAACCCATATGCCCCATATCATACATATCATGCATTAACATGCCAAATTCTTATTTCACATTCTTATAATGTCATATGTGTGTCGAATGATATTTAACATAATCCTAGTAGGAGTAGGAAACGACTGAGTACTTTTGTACCATAGCATGGTATCTTATCCATATTCACATTCTTATAAACATGCACATATTAATTATTGCCATAAATCTTATTAAAAAGTAGTGGGGTACACACCGATTCGCTTAACAAATTATTGAAATCCTAAAAGCTTGATCTAATGCCTTAGATCTTAAATCTCTACATTTAATCAATCATTTAATACTTAGTAAAGAGCCATTCGGTGATAAATCCAAATCCCAGTAGGATTAGTACACTTAAATCCTTACTTTGCTGTCGATTGATGTCTAATCAAATGCCGTAAACTTTGTATCCTTCTTTCTTGAAATCGGCAATCACTAGATTACTTGAATAGATTAGTTTCGCTTTTAAATATTAATGAAACACATCTATTTACTCAACATGGCTTGGCCGAATGCTATAGATACTTACCTTGTGGATTTTAAATCCGAAACTCACCGAATAACTAGGAACACGCTGCCTATGGTGTACCTTCGGGAAAAGAATTTCTCCTTTCTTGTAGTCGACACTTAGTAAATCTTGAAAGATCTCTTCAAAGTTTCGGCAACAAGATATTAATGGGGTTAGTCCTAGATTTCAACAAATTTTAAAAGAAAGAGGATGAAACTGAATGAGATCTTACCCTTACTGAAGAATTCGACAGCAGCTATGTCAATCTCCACTGAGATATTCGGCTTTGAACTTGATGAAAATTCGACTAGAAGTACCCTATATTGTAACACCCTAAATTAGGGGTTGTATGAAATTTACTTATTTTTCCCATGTGTGTGTGCTTGAGAGATTTGTATGTTTGTTTGCCTGATATATTTAGAGGTCTAGTCATGACCCCGGACTAATTGGACTTAGGGCTAAAAATTTCTTTCTAAGTGTTTTAAAGAAGGAGCTAGGTGAGATAGGGGTTAAGAAAATTTTGAAAGGAACTTGACACAAAAACTAATTGGCTAAGTGGTTCTATGCGCCACTTAGGTGCTAAGAAGGTGGCGCCTAAGGATGTTCAAGGAGGAGGTTCGAGTCTTGGGAGTTACAAGGGGAAATGTTTTATTTTAGGCTTTTGGGACGTTAAAGTAAAGAAGGCTTTAAAGAATTTTCGTAAGGAATGGACATGAAAGTCGATTGGGTGGAGTGGCTTGGGGCGCCACTTAAGGGTGTTGGCAAAAGGATTCGAGTTCGAGTCATGAGGGATGCAAGGAAGGTGTTTTATTTTTGGGCTTTTGGTGTTAAAAGAAAGAGGGCCAGGAAGAAGGCTTTAAAATTAAATGGGGAGGTTATTTGACATGAAAGTCAAATGGGAAAGATGGCCTGGGGCATTAGAAGAGAGGGCTAGGGCATGAGGTTCCAGGTTCGAACCAAAGTAACAGCATATGGTTTTTTTTATTTTTTTATGCTGCTGGCGTGAATGGGAGAGTTGGTTGCATGTTGGACTCTTAATTGATGAGATAAAGCTTAATATTTTTGCTCATATTCGGCTAGAAGGGGGAGCTATTAGTAGTTTATTTGCTATTAAATTGCTGAAGGTGATTAGGAGATTAAATGTAAGATAAGTCTTGCATTATCTTTGATAATTAGAAGCTGGAAATTTATCACCAAAAAGAAGGTGATGGCCGAAATAGGGACTCCTTGGGGACTGTCCACTTTCGGTTTTAACACCTAAAGGGAGTGCCGAAATTCATTCAAATTTCTTTCATTTTTCTCTACCAAGTTGCTGCTGCCGAATTCTCCATAGCCTATCTTGCCAAATTCTTCAAAAGTTTCTTCTTCTCTTGCTTCTTTTTAGCCGAACCTACCCCTCTTCTAATCAAAATTTCCAACCCCTTCCACCTTGTGATTAGCCGAACCCCCCTAAAGAAAGGTGTTGTTTCGGTTTTTTTCTCTTCATTGAAGGTAGCCGAACCCCCCTAACAACACCAAGTGGTGCTGACTTGTGGTGTTTAGGGGCCTAAATAATCATTAAGGTAAGGGGCCATACCCTCTTTTAGGATTAAGGTTATGGCCGAATGGCCTAAGACTCTTACTAATATGATTAAACCGATTGTAGGGAAGCCATAGACGATTGAGGGAAGCTTTCGGGAATTGTTTTCCAAAGGTGAGTTGGTAAGTACATTCGGCCAAGGGTCTTTTGATAAAGGTTTATTGTTCAAATCCGTTCAAGGTAAGTCCTCAAAAGAACCCTTGGTATTAACTTGTTATGGCCGAATAGGCCTTTGGTATTAACATTGGTAATTGGCCGAATGTAGGGTCAAGATCTAGCGACGTAGATCGGATCTTCGGATCTAGGGATTTTGGTAGTGACAGGTGTGTAAACTCTTTACACACTTTATTAGTAGACTTTGCCATATTGTTGCTTTGTTAATACCATCGTAGTGACCTATGATATATGCTTGTGGGCTTAAGCATGGATTTTGGGTAAGTCCCTATTACATGATCTTTGATATATGTTGTGTATGCCATCACATGTTGTTGTATAATTTGTTACACATGAATACATAATATATGGGATTATGATATATGATTATGTAAGCATGATGATGGTGGGAATAATGAGTGGAGGGGATGATTATTATGGATCGTCGTCGCTGGTTTTGACCACAAGATGGGTTGGCCCCATCGATTATTTGTGACATATGGTCATCGTGGTTTTGACCACACCGATTGATAAATTGCGACTAAGTCCAGTGGTTTGGTACCACCAGTGGTTTTGACCACACTTGATAAATTGTGACCTATGGTCATCAGTGGTTTTGACCACACGATGGGTTGGCCCCATCATTTATTTTGTGACACTAGTCATCAGTGGTTTTGACCACCAGTGGTTTTGACCACATGGGGTAGTTAAGGAGTATGGATGGTTAGGTTGGGTTGCATGTGCATGTGTATTAATAAAAGGTGTATGAGTTGTATTTTTCGGATGGGGGATTTACACACTGAGTCTTGGTGACTCACCCCCTTCCATTACCATTTTGCAGATGAGTAGATCGCGGAGATGGAGCTGGAGAGGACTCGAGGCGGCCATGCTTATCGATGAATTTGAATTTATTTTATTATAGTTAATAATATTTACTTTCTAAGTCTTTTTATTTTGGGATTGTAATAAGGCCGTTATTTATTCTTTGGATGCTATTTTATTTTACTTATGTTATGATACAAATGAATTTACAAATGTTAAGTAAACCGGTTAAAAGTAACTTTTTCCAACTTAATAACTTCTACGGATTTTTCAAAGATGTTACCATCGGGTAACAAAATTCACCAAGTCAATTATACCCTTGACGATTTTAAAAGTTTTAAATGATCAAATGTTTTCAAAGGCTTTCAACACAACCATGTTTATAAAAAGCCCAACTAAGTTTTCAAACACCGCTTCAAAACCTTAGCCATATTTTAACAAGTTTTCACCAGAAAATCAATGTCTTTCAAAACGCTTTTACTCCGTGACATACCAGATCCAGTCAGGGCTCATGGGCCGGGTTTGGGGTGTTACATATATATTCAGCTCTTGAAATGAGTAATAAGGGTTATGGATTCGGCTTCCACAAGGGTCACAAAAGAAAAGGGTATGGAGTATTAAGGGTAACGACAATGGTGAAAATAGGGGAATGGAAAGTTCGGCTAGAATAGATAAAAAGAAAAGAAGAAGAAGATGATAGCTTGGAGAGAAAAGATTGCTTGAAAGAGAGGCAAAAGTATGAATGATATTCTATTATCCCTTCTTCTAGCTTAGCTAAATTACTAAGCTTAGAGTCCCTTACTTGGCCATCACTCCTCCCTTATTTTCCTCTTTATCTCTTTATTTAAATTACCAATAATCCATCAATTATCTCTTAAAATAAATCCATTATTTATCACTTATTTATCCACCATTTATCTCTTAAAAATAAAAGAATAAGAGCTCCTAAATTATAGCCTTGTGCCGTCCCTTGTCGCTAATCTTTGCTGCAAAATAAAACTCTTTATTTGCTTCCCACGTGACTCGAACCTAGGCTCCTTCCCCTTGATTGTATGCCACTTCATCGGGCTTTAAGTGGTGCCCCTAGCCATTTCTCCAAGCCCGTTCTTGTGTCAAATTTCTTCTATTAATTTTCTTAAGACCACCTTGCCTTAGTTTCACTTTTAAACTTAACATTTCTAAAACATTTCCTTACATTTCCAAGTTTCCAAAATGTTCACTTTCCTCTTTAAACTTAACATTTCCAAGTTTCCAAAATGTTCACTTTCCTCTTTAAACTTAACATTTCCAAGTTTCCAAAAATGTTCACCATACATTCATAATAATGTAAGACATGCCATTTCAGTATGATTAAATCAAAATGCATAGGCCCATTTTCAGGATGTTACAGTTCTACCCCCCTTAAAATAATTTCGTCCTCGAAATTACTTACTAACGAACAATCGTACAATCTAACTCACCACGCTACGCTATTGTTGCAAGACTCGATCTTAATAAAACTAACACATTTCCTATGCACAATTCCAAAGTTCACATCCAAGGTTTCATACCATTCACTAGCAATACAAGAACGAACTAGCTTTATAATAAACAAGGCAATAAAGGTATCCTGGAAATAAGAAACTTACTCGTTGTCACATCTCGCACATCACTCTCCTCATGACGACCGATTGTATAAACCAACCTTGGCTGCCTTGCATCGAACCTTCAAGACTCCGCTTGGTGCTCCACGACCACTGGCCGAACCATTTCCTCCATGGTTCGGACCACGACCTCGCCGAGGGTCTGTCCACCTCCACCACCGATTAACATTTCGAGCATGGTTGATTCCCATCTGGTCTCATCGATAGCCCTTAATCATATGGTCCTTTGACCCACACTTAAAACATCCTTCCGCTCTTTTCCAACATTCACCTAAGTGCTTCTTCCCACATTGTTCACAAGTAGGGTAACGCCTCCAAAGAGCGAGCCTGTCGACCTCGTAGCCCTTCAACTCTAGGCCTCTTTTGCTCGTTCTCGGATGGCCTTGATGATCCAAATTCTCTCTTACGCTTATTTCGACGGAGTTCTCCTCACGGACTCCTTAATTCCTTCCGCTATCTTAGCTTTCTACTAAAGCGTAAAACTCCCGCTCTTGATGTGGAGCGACTAACAACCTCAGTCATCCCTTAGTCCGTCCTCAAACCGAACACACTGCTCATGCTCTGTTGACACCACTCTTCGAGCATACCGGCTTAACCTCGTAAATTCAACCAGACTACATCGACTTGTTCCCTTGAACCAACCCCAAAATGCCTTCTCATGCGCATCGATATAATGGGTACCAATATACTTCTTCTGGTACACCGCGTTAACATAATCCCAAGTAAGATCCTCAACTATGGCACCATCCCGAACTGTTAACCACCATTGATACGCTTCATTGCGTAGCAGTGCCACCATTCCTTTCAAATTCTCCTCAGGGGTCAGATCGAGCTCATCCATAATTCGCTCGGTTGCTTCCAACCAGTATTCAACTGACTGGGTGCCACACCAGATACTCCACGGAACACCTCAGCTCTGTTGGCTCGGAGTCGCCGGTACAAATTTTGAGCTCCCATACTCCCTCCAAAGACCACCACCATTTTAAGAACTCGCAAGATGACTGCGATATAAAGATCATCCCCCGAGTCTGAGCTCACGCCGACACCAACAATGGGGGTGGTGGTGGTCATGGTAACTCATTGTCGGACCTTGACCCGATCTAACGGGTTCTGACACAGTCATTCTTCCTCTACCGCGTCCATGACGACCGCGTCCTCTAGAACTCATATCTAACGATGCGCTTTAATCTGATTAAGAAATTTTATGAATTATCCTTTATTCCACTGATTAACCGCGAAGAAGTTTTATGAAAAGAATTTTAGGAGTGGTTCTTTCATATTCATACATGCACACAGTCTTTACATTCATACATCCATCAACCAATTATGAACTTTCGTTCATTCAGAGAAATGTTGTAGTTTTCATTGTTGTTGTTTTTCCACTACCCAGGGGTATTTTCGTAATTTGCCCTATAGGGGTATTTTCGTAATTTGTCAAAATAAGGTTCCTTGGTGATTTTGTCAATAAGGGTATTTTGGTAATTTTTGAAATCCCGAGGGTATTTCAGAAATTTTGAAATTACAGGGGTATTTTAGTAATAAACCATGGTAAATTTATAAATCTTGATAAATCAAGGGTACTTTGGAATTTACAAAACTTGAGGGTTATTTTTGAGAATTTGTTTTCCAAATCAGAGGTGTTGCAAAAATTTCAGAAATCAGGGTTATTTCGATAATTTTGGAAGTCAGGGGCAATTTCGTAAAAAAAATTTCAAATTAGGGTGTCTTTGATATTTTGTGAAGTTTTTGGATATCTTTGCAAAACCAAAAATTGTTATTGAAATCGGGGGTAGTATGGTAATTTTGGAAAATCAAGGGCATTTTAGTAATTTTTACCACTAAGGGTATTTAGGTAATTTGTAAATTAAAAATTCTTAGAAAGTTTTTCCAAAATAATAATTTTCATAATTTCAAAAGGGTAGTTTGTTGACTTTTAAAACTAGGTTTCCATAAAATGTGGCTAGTCCCTTTCGGGTTTTAGTTGGGGTTTAGCTGTGTATAAGTCCTCTTGGTTAGGGTGAACCGAGGCTACGCACTGTAGGATTCGAGTGGGAGGAGGTGAGTCACTAGACCTGCTTAAATACCAAGCTCCCAAGAAACCAATCCTAGACATGCGCACCATGGTTGCCACACCCTAACTTCGGTGACTTAACCACGTGTTTGTTCAATTAGGCATTTAAGTCTTATGTAATTGTTGGGGTAACTAGCCCTAGGGTTCAAGTACTAAATCTCTATTCTACGCTCCATTTCTACCCTTCTACAAATCATAATATAAATCACACAAGAGATCAAGTACTTACCAGTGGACTTCGTGCCTGAGACTTAGTGGGCCATACCAAAAATCTCGCTTAATTCACAAAAATTCTTTTTGGGCTTAACTTTAAAAACGTTTTGGGCCTTAAACCCAAGGTTGAGAGTTTAAAACTGGGCTCTGATACCAAACTGAAATACCCCAAACTCGGACCACGAGCCTTAACCAGATCTGGTATGTTCCCCGGTGTAAACCGTTTCAAATTCTTTTGTTACTTAGGAAAAACTTGTGTGTTTTGAAAGAAAGTTTGTTTTGGGTTGGGCTTGAGTTGAAAACAAGTTTATCTCATTATTAAAAATTCTTTACTTTAGGTGACAAAACGTTTAGGCATTGTTTTAAAATAAATTTACTTAATCTTTTAATAAATAAAAGTTTGTAAGCTTAATAAATAAAAGCAAAGTAAAGTAGTTCTACTATGGCCTTATTACATCAAATAATTCCCAAAAATAAAAAAAATAAATTCAACATACTTAATGAAATAAAAGTCCAAATAAAATAAATTCCCTACTGTGCATGGCCACCTTTAAGCTCCTGCCGACCCGGTCCATTACTGATCGTCACCTGAAAAAGGTTCCCACAACGGGGTGAGTCAAACAGACTCAATGTGTACACAAACACTAAAATTTAACAATTTAGGCATATGTTCACATATTACATGCATATTCATAGAACAGATAGGAAATAATGATGCAACCCGAACCCAAACCTATATGCCATCCGCTACACATCACCCGTACCATCCTGCACACCGTGGGGACTACTAAGTCAACCCTCCATCCGCTACACACCATCGAAGGCAGTCGCTGCAGTCGACGTGCTCATCGCCTCTTATAAAATTTGTGGTCTTAGGTCACCACATTCGATTTCGTGGTCTTAGGTCACCACATTCGGATATCGTGGTCTTAGGTCACCACATTCGATTATCGTGATCTTAGGTCACCACATTCACTTCCCTTTTCATATAACCCATATGCCCCATATCATACATATCATGCATTAACATGCCAAATTCTTATTTCACATTCTTATAATGTCATATGTGTGTCGTAACAGAAATTTAACATAATCCTAGTAGGAGTAGGAAACGTACCTGAGTACTTTTGTACCATAGCATGGTATCTTAGCCATATTCACATTCTTATAAACATGCACATATTAATTATTGCCATAAATCTTATTAAAAAGTAGTGTGGGGTTCACACCTGATTCGCTTAACAAATTCACTGAAATCCTGAAAAGCTTGATCTAATGCCTTAGATCTTAAATCTCTACATTTAATCAATCATTTAATACTTAGTAAAGAGCCATTCGGCGATAAATCCAAATCCCAGTAGGATTAGTACACTTAAATCCTTACTTTGCTGCCGATTGATGTCTAATCAAATGCCAGAAACTTTGTATCCTTCTTTCTTGAAATCGGCAATCACTAGATTACTTGAATAGATTAGTTTTGACTTTTAAATATTAATGAAACACATCTATTTACTCAACATGGCCTTGGCCGAATGCTATAGATACTTACCTTGTGGATTTTAAATCCCAAAACTCACCGAATAACTAGGGAACACGTGGCCTATGGTGTACCTTCGGGAAAAGAATTTCTCCTTTCTTGTAGTCGACACTTAGTAAATCCTGAAAGATCTCTTCAAAGTTTCGGCAACAAGATATTAATGGGGTTAGTCTTAGATTTCGGCAAATTTTAAAAGAAAAAGGATGAAACTGAATGAGATCTTACCCTTACTAAAGAATTCGACAGCAGCTATGTCAATCTCCACTGAGATATTCGGCTTTGAACTTGATGAAAATTCGACTAGAAGTACCCTATATATTCGGCTCTTGAAAGGAGTAATAAGGGTTATGGATTCGGCTTCCACAAGGGTCACAAAAGAAAAGGGTATGGAGTATTAAGGGTAACGACAATGGTGAAAATAGGGGAATGGAAAGTTCGGCTAGAACAGATAAAAAGAAAAGAAGAAGAAGATGATAGCTTGGAGAGAAAAGAGTGCTTGAAAGAGAGGCAAAAAGTATGAATGATATTCGGCTATCCCTTCTTCTAGCTTAGCCGAAATTACTAAGCTTAGAGTCCCTTACTTGGCCATCACTCCTCCCTTATTTTCCTCTTTATCTCTTTATTTAAATTACCAATAATCCATCAATTATCTCTTAAAATAAATCTATTATTTATCCCTTATTTATCCACCATTTATCTCTTAAAAATAAAAGAATAAGAGCTCTAAATTATAGCCTTGTGCCGCACCTTGTCGCTAATCTCTGCTGCAAAATAAAACTCTTTTATTTGCTTCCCACGTGACTCGAACCTAGGCTCCTTCCCCTTGATTGTATGTCACTTCATGGGCTTTAAGTGGTGCCTCCTAGCCACTTCTCCAAGCCCATTCTTGTGTCAAATTTCTTCTATTAATTTTCTTAAGACCACCTTGCCTTAGTTTCCTCTTTTAAACTTAACATTTCTAAAACATTTCCTTACATTTCCAAGTTTCCAAAATGTTCACTTTCCTCTTTAAACTTAACATTTCCAAGTTTCCAAAATGTTCACTTTCCTCTTTTAAACTTAACATTTCCAAGTTTCCAAAAAGTTCACCATACATTCATAATACATAAGACATGCCATTTCGTATAATTAAATCAAAAATACATAGGCCCATTTTCAGGATGTTATAGTAGACTTCATTGTTTTAGACATGGATGAGGACAATACGGTTCCTTTAATTTTAGGAAGGCCATTTTTAGCAACTGCCAGGTCTAAAATTGATGTTGATATAGAGGAACTCACACTTCGTGTATGTGACGAGACGATCACTCTTCAAGCTCTTGACTTGTCTAGGACATCGAGCGATAAAGGTGAGAACGTAAATTCAATTAATAACCAAATGTTTCAACCTTCCTTACAGGAAAAACCATGAAATTACACAACTGAGCTAGATCATAGACCTCGCCAATAAAGAAGAAATTTATGAGGAACGACGGCTTCAGATTGATGAACTAGACGAGTGGAAGGCACATTTCAAGGAGGAATCAAATCCACAGGAAGCAAAGCCGATGGAACCCCCAGACGAGCTTATAGGAACAATAAATTACTTCAAAATAGGAGATCAGGTATTGTTGGATAAGAAAGACCAGCGAATCGCCATCTTAGACTTTAAAACGAATGAAGAGATCCCTTTTAAGGTACTTAATGTCTTTCTATACAGAAGTCGAGGTGACTCACTCTAAATTCGGCACTTTTAAGGTAAATGCCACTCGACTCAAACTATATAATGATAGCATGAGAAAGGATTTTCAACTCCTCAAACCACCATGACCATGCGAATGAGAGGTAAGTCTAGCTTAAGACTTTAAACGAGCGCTTCTCGAGAGGCAACCTGAACACTATCCCCATTATTTTTCATATTTTATTTTCATTCCTACTTCTAAGCACCTAACTACAAACTAACCAAGTTAATGAAGCGCAGGTTTCCATACCCACACGACCTTGCACACGGCAATGGTCGTGGCAGTGTGGGCACTATAGGTAGGTAAATGGGCATGGGCGTAGACGTGTAGCAACAGGACAAAATTTTTCCAACACACGGGCTGCGATAAATCGCCACGATCGTGCAATGCTACCGTGGCCGACATTGAGAAAGCCACACGAGCATAGAGACCACAACATAGGCATGAGAGAAGCGAACGAAGCACAACATGGCCGTGTGACCTAACACGCCCATGGCACACGGGCGTGGGGATGTACCAGATATCAGATTTCTATTTAAAACCCCACCCCTCTCCTCATCTACTCCCCAATCTCCTCTTCTTCCATACCCTTTAAGCTTTCCTCATTTTCATTTTTCTCCTTTTTCCATCTTTACCATCACCTCCATGTTGAAGAAACGGAAGAATCCTAGCACAGTCTCCCTATGCAAGACCGATCTACATAAGTTCATGCTGGTCGCTTCATTAACTGGACAAGAAAAGAACCTTTGAGTCCATTTATTTTTTATTTGCTTTTCTCTTCTCCTTTATTTTCCTTCTCTTTATCTCTCTTGTACTAAATCTATATTATTATATTTTGATTTTGTTTATTTAGGTTTTTCAGGCTGCTTGGGAATCACACCATCACGACCCTAGTAACCACCAGCACCACCGCTTCCTCCTCCAACTCGGCCCAAATTTCCCTGTTTCTTTTCTTTGACTCCATCCAAAATTTAAGAAGTTTTACTACTCTCCCTATCTTTTGATTTTCTTACTATATGATTATTATCTATCTTTGTACATTGAGGGCAATGTACATCTTAAGTGTGGGGGGTGAAATTTATTTAGAAAAGTTCCTAACTTTTTGTATTATTCTCAAATCCCTGAATTGTATCTTGTCTTAAGTAATTTTCTCATATTACTAATTAGAATGAAACTTCTGTTGATTTATGATTTTTATTGATATGTTTTGGATTAAGTCATAGTTAATTGTGCATTGATGATTTAAACTTTAATATATTAGAGAATCAAGCATGATAGGTCTAGTTTCAGAATTAAAAATTTGCTAGGTTGTTGACCTAAATTTGAATACTACCTTGAAGTTTGAAATTTGCAAGGTTGTCATCAAAAACCATAATTTTTGTGAGATTTTGAGCCTTAAGAGCATACATTTTTTGTGCTCACTTTATTGATTATGAGTGTGAAAATATTGATTTGTTATTCTAAAACTTGCTTCGATTATACATTTCGAGACCACACCTTTGATTTGATATACAGAGATGATAAAGGCACTTAGGATTTAACCCACTTACTCCACTAAAAGCCTACCCTCATAATTAACCCCTAGTGAACCCCTTTGATCTTCACAAACCGTTTCTTGACTCCCCCAATAATATTAACCTAAAACCCATCTTGTATTTGTTATCACCATTTCTCTTGACTACCCTTATATCGAGAGTTGATTTGATCAGTTGCCTAACTACATCCTTTATTGCAATTGTTAAATTCCATTTTTGTGATTTATTCTTGAAAAAAAAATTGTTAGAAAATCTATTCATCATTAGTTCTATGTTCTATGAGCTTAAATAGTTAAATTCACATCTTTAGAAGAAGCTCAAGTTATTGATGTAATTATTCATTATCAGTTTATTATTTCTAGTTAGGTAATTTGTCAATTCAATCTCGATTCTAACCTTCTAATTCAGCCTTTATCCACTCCTTTAACCCAAGCCCCATTACAACCCTTTGAAAGACCTTTTGATTTGTGTACCATCTCATTTTATAGTGGTGGAGATTTGATTTTCATGCAAGCCTATGGTAATAACTTTTCATGTTTGACTGATGAATGCTTTATTTTGAACCTTAAACACTTCAAGTGATTTGAGTGAATCCTTAGTGAGGATGTCAATCCTTGTCGGTTTTGAATCAAAGGTAATTATTTAGATAAGGGGAAACAACTATTTTTTTCGTGCTACAAAAACATATGACTTTGATTGTTTGAATCTTTAGGACTCTTTGAGTTAATTTATCCATGTATACATTATCTATGAATTATGATGAGACATTATTGATGAGAATTATGAACTGAGGGAAGTTAATTCTAATTGTAAGTTGAGATTTTTGCTTGAGGACAAGCAAAAGCTTAAGTGTGGGGGTATTTGATAAACCGTAATATATACATATTTTAAACCCGCATTTAACATACTTTTGGATGAATTATCCTTTGAATTGTGGAATTTGATGCTCCTAATCCTTTGTTTTCACATTTTATACTCAGGAGAGCATAGGAGGATTAAAAGAACGAGAAACGGGCCAAAAACGAAGAAAATGGGCCAAATTAAGGAATCAACATAGCCTGAAGTTCACCACAAGGTCGTGCCTCTTTAGCAGGCTTGAACACAGGCCTGGGCTCGAATCACACGGGCATGTTACACGAGCGTGTCCCTGCTGTGACTCATCTTATGTCTATGCAGAAAAGGATACTTAGAGGTAAAGAAACACATTCTGAAGTCTATATAAACGGCCTAAGTATGACCTAAAAAGGGGGAGGTAGGCTGAGGCAGCTAGAGAGGGCTGAATACAGGGAATTACTCAAAGAAACCCAATTGATCCATCTTAGAAACCGGAATCACACTCAAGACTGAGGATTTCTCCTTCAATTCCTTTAGGGGGTTTTAGGGTTTTCTTTATGTTTTGTTATTTTTCTTCTGAGATGTATTCTTTTATAAGCATGAACTAAACCCCTTAAATACCTAAGGGGGATGAAACCTAATACGAATCTTATTATTATTTTCTGAGTTATATGATAAATATTTGATTTGTTCTTGATTATGTGTTATTAATTCTTACTTTAATATTCCGAATATTGATTCAAGTATTGATGTGCTTAGGCATTGGAGCAAAAGTCCCTATTTAAGAGTAGATCTAGCATAATTAAGTAGATTTGATCGCACTCCTAGAAATAGGACGACGAAAATCTGCCAGATTAGGGTCAAACCTAATATGGGAGTCCATAGATCGAGTTAATGCAACACTAGGGGTTTTAATTAGAAAGAGATTTCAATTAATCAACCTAGGGTTAGACGTTAGTAGTCTCAAAAGAGGTATTAATATAAATTAGAGAATCCTACGGATCAAGTCAAGTGAATAAATCGTCTAGTTTAGAGTTAAATAACAAGTGAAGTCTAGGTGGACTCTTCCTTGAGTATTATCTTAATCAATTGATTTTCCTAAAAGTATTTTCCCTATTCATTCTCTGTGTCTTAGCATCCTTAGCTTAGTAATTAGTTAAATAAACATTAATCACTTTTATTTTAGGCTAGATAATAAAAAGAGAGTCAGTACTAGTACTTTTGGTTCCTTTGGGTTCGACATTCCGGTCTTGCCATTAAGCTATACTACTGTTCGATAGGTGCGCTTGCCTCAATCGTGGTGATGTTAGTTTCTAGGCTCGATCATTCATTTTATAAATATTAAGACTTATCTCAGATCACGATCAATGAGCATGCTGATCATTTGAAATTGTTCTACAAACACTGCGAGAGAAACAGTTGTATGCTAAATTCAGTAAATGTGACTTCTGGCTTTGAGAAGTTAGTTTTCTTGGACATATAGTATCTACTGAAGGCATCAGAGTGGACCTGAATGAAATTTCAGCAATTTTTAACTGGAAACCACTGAAAAATGTGTCTGAATTCAGAAGTTTTCTGGGATTAGCTGGTTACTATTGAAGATTTGTACAAGGGTTTTCAATGATAGCTTTGCCAATGACATGGCTATTACAGAAAGATGTGAAGTTTGAGTGGTCTGATAAATGTCAGCAAAGCTTTGATCGATTGAAAACCCTTTTGACTAAAGCACTAGTACTAGTTCAGCCTCAATCAAGTAAAGAAATTGTAATTTACAGTGATTCATCATTTAATAGTTTGGGCTGTGTCTTGATGCAAGAAGGAAAAGTAATAGCCTATGCTTATAGACAGCTAAAACCACATGAAAAGAATTACTCGATACATGACTTAGAATTAGTAGCCATTGTTTTTGCACTGAAAAGTTGGCGACATTACTTGTTCGGTGAAAAATGTCATATATTCACTAATCATAAGAGTTTAAAGTATTTGATGTCGCAATAGGATTTAAATTTGATGCAACGCAAGAGGCTTGAACTGTTAAAAGATTATGACCTGGTTATCGACTATCATTCGGGAAAAGGCAATGTGGTTGCGGATGCTTTGAGCAGAAAATCTTTGTTTGCTTTACGAGCAATGAATAACCGATTGTCATTTTCTGATGATGACTCAATCATAGCAGAGTTAAAAGCTAAGCTGATAATTCTACAGCAAATCTGCGAAGCTCGAAAAAATGATAATGAAATACGGGTTAAACGAGTACAATGTGAGTCGACATCCAATTCAGAATTTTAGATTGGATCTGATGATTGTCTATTATTTCGGGGCAGAGTTTGTGTACCGAAGAATTCAAAACTTGTACAAAAAATTTTGCATGAAGCTCATAATGGTACTATGTTTGTTCATCCGGGGAGTAATAAAATGTAAAATGATTTGAAAAAGATGTACTGGTGGCCAGGAATGAAGCGTGATATTTCCAAATTTGTATCTAGATGTTTGATATGTCAGCAAGTTAAAGCTAAACATCAGGTACCTTAGGGATTATTACAGCCAGTCACGATCCGAAATGGAAATGGGAAAAAGTTAGCATGGATTTTGTGTCGAGATTGCCCCTATCTCCGAAAAAAAATATGCCATTTGGGTAATTGTTGATCATTTAACAACGTATGAACATTTTATTCCAGTACGTATGGATTTCTCACTTGATAGATTGGTTGAATTATATGTTTCTGAGATTGTCAGGCTACATAGAGTGTCGATCTCTATTATTTCTGATTGAGATCCTCGATTTACATCCCGATTCTGGAACAAGTTGCAAGAAACTCTGGGTACGCAGTTATATTGTAAAACAAGTTGCAAGAAACTCTGGGTACGCAGTTATATTGTAACATCCGAGATTTAGGGGTCTCACATTTTAATTCATATATGTGTGTTAGTATGCTCTATATGCTTGTTTGAGTGTGTTTGGGGGCTTTGGGAAACCTTAGGGTTAGGTAGGAGTCTTAGTGAAATTTTGGTTTGAAGCTGATAAGGGGAGAGCTGGGGGCGTCAGGCCTTAAATGATTTAATGTGGTGTTCTTTGACACAAGAAATCAAGTGGTAAAGTGGCAAGGGAGGCGCCACTTAGAGCACAAGGGAGTGACACCTCAGGGAGTTAAAAGGGACTTGGTTCGAACTGTGAAGATCCCTTTTCTGTTGTTCTTTTTGATGCCAGGACAGGGGAGAGTTGTGTTCAGGATGGACACTGTAGGATGAGGGTTGAAGGAGTCAATGGAGTTTAAATGTGTGGAAGGGAAAAAATTAAGGAATTTGAATCATTCAATTTGTTTGAATGATTGGATGAGAGGGAAGCAAGGAGTAAAGGGTGGGACGGCATAGTGGATTAGGGGAGTGGGGATGTGTAGCCAAAATTGTGGGGGGTGGATTCGGTTTTGGGTGCTTTAGGGGGTGGCCGAATGTGCTTTAGGGAGTGTAGTTGTTGTTTTTTCTTTTCATTTCTATTTACCAAAAACCGAATAGCCTCTTGAACATTTGTTTCTTTTCTTCTCTTTTTGACTCATAGCCGAAACTTAGTAGACCATCAAGGTCACTTTTATGCATCTTTTTCTTCTCATCTTCAAAAGTCGAAAGTGCCACATTTTCTCTCTTTTTCATCTTGAGTTTCATTATCATTCTTGAAGTCACTCTAGCCGAATCATAACTCTCCTTTCTCCTCTTTTTTTTTTTCACTTCGACAGCTTTGAACCTTCACTACTTTTTGCAAAAGCCGAATAGCTCTTCATCTTTTTCTCTTGGTGGCCGAATGAACCTTCCATTTGGGAACCATAGCCAAACCTTCTAATTGTCCCATTTCTTCTTCTATCCTTTTGTTACAACTCATCTCTTAGCCGAATCTTTCAATCGACTCTAGACAAACCTATATTCCATTCATCTCTTAAGTCCCTCTTATTTTTCAATTTTGTGGGGCTAAACCTCTCTGTAGTGGTGGAGTGATTTTGGGTTCTCTGTAGAAGCCAACGTTAAGGGAGTAAGGATCTTTTGGGATTCGATCAATCGAGGTAAGGAGATTATAACGTTAGGCCGAAGGCCACTTCTGTTGTCCATAGGTGTTAGAGCCGAATCTAACAAGGCTTATGCAGGGGTTTTGACAACTTTTAAGTTCAAGGGAGAGCCTTCGGGATTTAGGTTGACTTTGGTAAGGATGCTCTTTCGATCTTAGCATTTATGTGGTTCGTTATTCCTTTCTATTCAACGTTTTAACCCAGGTCTTCTGACCAAAGACTTTGTTTGATGGATTCGAGTATCAGCATAGGAGAGAAAGGGGTTGGACACGTAGTCCCTACCCCTAAATTCAAGAAGCGGTCAGTTTCAGCGGTTCAGGATTGGCCACCGGGGTGTGGGCCAGCTTCAGAGTAGGATCGTAGGCAAATAGCGATAGTGTCGATTAGCGATAGTGTCGACATAGAGGGCATGGTATTACGTGTTATCAAGTGTGTAATTAACACACTATTTATTTACCTACTTTAATTAAAATATATGTATTATGTTGTAGCCGAAATAGTGGCTATGATGGTGTTATTACCCATATTGGGTACCCCAGTAACCAGGTTAGTATACTATCTATATTGAGGTGGTGGTTAATGATGGTGGATATGTGTAAGCATGTCATACGTGCATATTTGATATGTTCATATGTTATAATACCATTTTATCATAATATGCTGCATGTGCATGGGGTTCCGGGATATTTTGAATAAAGGGGAAGTGTATATATATTAATATACGTAGATTGATGATGGCCTCGAGCCTCATCGTGGATTGATGATGACCTTGGGTCTCATCGTGGATACTTGTGATTTTAATCACATGGATCAGTGGCTAGACCACTAAGTGGTCTTTGAGCAGTGTGCCGTTGGCATAGACTGCCAAAGAGGTGTGTAGCGGATGGAGGGTCGATTTAGTAATCCCCAGGTGTGTGGTGGATGGATATACGGGTGGTGTGTAGCGGTTGGATACTAGGTAGGGGTTGGGTTAACACTTTGCATCATCATGCATGGTATGTGGTTGATGTGAATTTGGGTCTTAGCCCATTTGTGGAATCATGTGAAATAATTGCACACTGAGTCTGGTGACTCACTCTGTTTTCTTTTTAAAACAATGCAGGTAATTTGTAACTCGTTGGACCTGGCCTGGAGCGGAATTGAGGTGGCCATGCAGAAGTTGTTTTCGTAAACTCTATTTATATTTTAAACTGTTTGGGTATTATTTGGGTTATTTTTATTTTGTCATAAGGCCACTCTAACTATTTTGGGATATTATGGATTTAAGCCGGATTTGTCAATTAAAACAACTTTAAGCCATTTACAACCTGGAAATAAAATTGAAGTTTTCAAAATTCGAGTTACTTGTGAACAATTTGTTTTCTCAAAATTCTCGCACAAAAATGATTTGAACTTTACAGAACCCAAAAGATTTGATTCGTTAGCAAATTACTATTTTAAACGACAAACCCCATTTTAAAGCGGAATATTTGTTTTAGAATTTACACCTTCAAAACAGAATTCTTTTCAACACTTTTCTAGTAACATTCTGGATTCAGCCGTGGGGTGTTAGGCCGGGTTTGGGGTGTTACATATATTTCAGTACTGCATTCCATCCTCAAACTGATGGCCAATCCGAACGTGTAATACAGATTTTAGAAGATATAATTCGGTTTTGTGTTTTAGAATTAGAAGGTAATTGGGAAAAGTATCTGCCTTTAGTTGAATTCGCACATAATAATAGTTATCAGTCAAGTATAAAAATGGTACCGTACGAGGCTCTGTATGGTCATAAATGTAAAACTCCATTGTATTGCATTGAGCTCAGTGAGAAAAAGATACATGGAGTTGATTTGATTCGCGAAACCAAAGAAAAGGTGAAAATGATCAGAGATAGTTTGAAAGCATCTTCTGATCGTCAAAATCTTGCTCAGATCTTAAAAGAAAAGAAATAGAGTTTCAAATTGGTGATAAGGTATTCTTGAAAGTATCACCTTGGAAGAAATTTCTTCGGTTTGGTCGTAAAGGCAAATTAAGTCTACGGTTTATTGGGCCGTATGAAATTATTGAAAGAATCGGATCTGTTGCATACCGATTGGCATTACCGCGAGAACTTGACATAATTTATAATATTTTCCATGTGTCTATGTTGCGACGGTATCGGTCAGACCCTTCACATGATATCTCTCTAACAGATGCCGAGATTCAGTTTGATATGACTTACAATGAAGAATCGATCAAAATTCTAGCACGTGAAATGAAAGAGTTAAGAAATAAAAAAGTAACTTTAGTAAAAGTTCTTTAGCAGCGACACGGATTAGAAGAAGCTACCTGGGAGCCAGAAGAAACTATGAGGAAGCAATGTCCAAACCTCTTTACTAGTAAGATTTTCAAAGATGAAAATTTTTAGGGGGAGAGTTGTAATAGCCCATTTTCAGTGAAATCAGAACAGTGGTTTTGGGACCACAAATTCGAGTTCAAAAAGAAAAAATTATTTTAAATTTATTTTATGGTCTACCATATGATAGGAATTTCGTATAAAAATTTAGTTAGGAAATTTTATCGATTACATGTTTAATTGATAAAATGGCCAAATTGCATAAAATGCAAGAGTTGATTTCTAGTAGCTAAAAGTATCAAATAGCTATGGAATTCAAAATTGGAGGTCTTTATATGGCAAATAGACCATTAAGAGCGGTTAGTAGATAAGTTTGATGATTCATCCATGGAAATTTAAGAAAAGAAAAGGACTAAATTGGAAAGTAAAAATAATAAAAGATGATAAATGATTAAATAAAGAAAATATCATATTTTTCATCATCTTTCCAAAATAAAAATACATGGAAACCCTAGCTAAGAGAAGAGAACTCAAGCAAGCTATTTTGGCTTAAATAGGTATGTTTTCTTGTCCCGATTTTTAATAATTTTCATATTTTCGATATCGTAATAGCTTAATCTAGCTATCTCAGGGATTAATTTGTAAAGTTATCAAAGTATTAGTTATTCCATGGATGAATATGCATGAATTGTGAAATTTATGGTACAAAATGAAAGGTTGTTGATAGATAAACAAGTTTTGTCAAGTGAATTTTTATGAAATTGTGATTTAGGGACTAATTTGTAAAGATGTAAAATTCATGGAAAATTCTAAATTTTATGGAATACATGGGTTGTTAATGATACATGTAAAAATCAACAAGTCTTGAAACAAGGATTAAATTGTATGAATTTTATTTTTCGAGCCTAGGGATTAAATCGTCATTAATTAAAAGTTAGGGCAAAATGGTAATTTTGCCTATAATGTGAATTGAATTGAATAGGAGTTGTATTAAATTGAGTTAAATTCACTTGTATAGATCCAGATAGACCTAGTACAGAATTGGATCGACGAAAACAAAAAGTATTGAATTAGTACCCTTCAAACACGGACATTGTCGAGGTAAGTTCGTGTAACTAAATTGTATATTTATGTGTTATGCTTGATTCATATGTATGTGATTTGAATAATTGTTAACTATGAAAATAAATCACATATCCGACAAGAAATAAATCTCGTTTGAACAAATGAAATTAGATGGATACAGTGTTCCCGGAGTGGTTGTGGTTTTACATATGTTGCGAACACACCATAGCTCGCAAGAGCGTCCCGTTATAGCTCACATGAGCATCCCAATATAAGCTCTCCTAAGCATTCTGATACATGGCTCTCCCAAGCTTTCCATTTATATGCTTTTATGAGCATTATGATCGGTAGTGATCCTGCATCTGTTATGGACACACCACAGCTCTTATGAATGTCTTGATATATGGCTATTTGGAGCTTCCTGATTAAAAGCTCTTTCATGAGCTTCCTAATAATAGCTCTTTGGATTTACCCGTTAAGCTCGCATGAGCTTTTTGATTTAAGCTCTTATGAGCTTCCTGTTATTAAGCCTGGATGAGCTTCCTATTACAAGCTTACATGAGCTTTCTATTATTTGGCTTAGAAGAGCTTCCCGTTTAAATGCTCAATGAACATTCTTGAATATGAATTGACGGAATATAGTATGTACACTTTGTGTCTACTAACCATGTATCCATCGATATTATAAGTGGTTCAATAGGTAAATTTATGATAAATGACAATATGAATTTGTGATGAAAGGTTATGGACATATATTTGACTACATGAACATGGCTTGTATATGAAGTTTGAATACATGATATGGAACGTACATGAATAAGGAAACTTGATTAATGATAAGTTCATACTTTTTTATTGATATTCAAGTGAAATAAATGACTAACATTTTTATGAGGTTATGTGTATAGGCTATTGGCCAACTTGCTTTGAATATATTATGTATATTTACCTTAAATGCAATTAAATGGTAAGTTAATTTCCGTTATACGAACTTACTAAGAATTAAATGCTTACTCTATTCTATTTCATCTGTTTTATAGTAATTTGAAAGCTCGGTTAAAGGTTTGGTAGAGATATCAACACACTATCCATCAACTTATTTCGGTATATATAGTAAATACATTTTGGTTGTAATGGCATGTATAAGCTAAAGTGGTCATGGATGGTATGTATGTGTTTGGTTGAAATTAGCCATTTGATATGGCTTGTAATTTGATATGTTTTGATGTGTATATATATGGCATTAATGTCTCTGATATGTTCTTGAAATGGTTGAATGATGAAAATCATATAAGTATATTGAAAATTGATTTGAGATAGCATATTTAGTAAAATAAATATGCATATATAAGTATTTGGTAAGTATAAATACTTGAGCATATGTATTAATATATCTTGCATAAAACTTTGTTTTGGTTTGGTTTAAGTGTCTTGTATTGGCTTGTGAATGTGTTAAAGTGATAATGTAGGTGTAAGGCAAGTTTGGGTGAGAAATATGGCTTGGAAATGGCCTTATTTTGTACACACGGGTAGAGACACGTGCGTATGTCTTAGTCATGTGTGACACACGACCTAGCACATGGGCGTGTGTTTTGGCCGTGTGACCCCTGCACTTACACACGGCCTATGACACCGGTGTGTGACTTGGTCTTCTGAACCAAGTCAGAGAGTTACACGAGTACAAACACGGGCTGGGACACGGCCGTGTGCCCTATTTCGAATGCCCACACAGCCTGAGACATGGGCATATCTCTTAGCTATCTATACATTTCACGTAGTCTTTCGTTTCTCGGATTTACCCGTTGAACCGTTCGGAATCTAATAGGATACTCAGAATATTCTAAATAGTCGTACAATGCCAATGTCCCAGACGTGGTCTTACATGTATTCAGATATCGATGCCACTATCCCAGACAGGGTCTTACACGAATCAAATACGATGCCAATGTCCCAGACATGGTCTTACACGTAAACCTCAAATTGATGCCAACATCTCAGATGTGGTCTTACACGATATCACATATCGGACACCTATGTCATGACATACGCAATCCTATCAATTCCTAGGTTCATGCGAGACTTTTTCAGATGTTGACACCATGTCGATACTATCTCGGATTTCATGTACTCGTCATCTCATATACATTCATCATCATAAATTTGTCATATGAACATACATATATCAAAATAAATACGTTTATTTGTATATCGACTTACCTCGGATTCGGATAAACAAAAACGAACTTGGCTACTCAATTACTTTTGATTTTCCACGATCTAAGTCCGTTTTCTTCGATTCTTGATCTATACATATTCAAATTTAACTCATTTATTTACCAAATCATTCAATTCAATCCAAAAACACATATTTAGGGCAATTTACAAATTGACCCTCATATTTTCACAATTTGACATTTTAGTCTCTATTTCACAAAATCACAAAATACACCAAATTTGCATACACTCATGCTTAGCTGAATATCACCCATGCTCATTTAAGTCCATTTATTTCATTTATTTCATAATTTAGTGCCTTAAAATATTATTTTCTCAATTAAGTCCATATTACTCAAAATCACCAAAAGCTCAAAGACAAACTATGTTAATCTAACACATATCTTTCATAATTCATCTTCAAGCATCACAAAATTCATGTGTTCATCAATGGCACATTTCAAAACTTTCATCAATTCACAAAATTAAGATATGGGTTTGAGAGAGCACTAAGCAACGATTACAAAAACGTAGAAATTATCAAGAATCAAGCAAAAAAGAACCTTGAATTAAGCTTGATAGTAGCCGAATGTCATGGAAACTTAAAACCCATCTTCTTTTCTTATTTTTAGTTCCTAAAAGATGAACATCCACTAACATTTTCATTTGTTTTTATTTATTACTTATTAATAGATTATTTACTAATTTAACCTTTAAATTTTAATAGTAAAATCATATACATCAAGCCCATAACCGTCCATACCATTATTCAATGCTATATTGCAACATAAGGACTTCATTTTAATAAAGACATAGCAATTAAACACTAAATCAAATAGAAGGCTACTTTTACACTTTCTGCAATTAAGTCATTTTCTCAATTTAATCAAACAAACAACAAAATTAATTTACGAAACTTTCACACATGCTTATTCATATACTGCAGGCATAAAAAATAATATTAAAATATTTTTTGACTCGGACCCTAACCCGTAACCATCACCGGTATAAGGTTAAAGGCGTTACCGGACTAATCAAAAACTTTTACAGACATTTTACAATACAACTCATCAATCGCATCAAAGTGTCCCTTTTATAGGTCGATAAGACTTTAATCATGCTTTAGAATAGGGTCGAGACTAAACCGAATACACATGGAATTTCTCAAAAATTTGAAACTTTTTTTCAAAGCCGCAGAGGTCACACTCTGATAAACCATAAAACATATTTTAACCCCATATTTAGTATGTTTTTGGATGATTTAGCCTTTATTTATGTAAAAATGTGCTTTTAATCCTTTCTTTTCATGTTTATACTCAGGAAAGCACCCGAGGACGAAAAGAACGAGAAACGGGCTTAAAATGGGTCAATTTGGGCCAAAGAGGAAATAGGCACGGCCTGGACTTCAAGCTACACGGCCGTGCCTCATCAAATTACTTCACACGGCCATGCCATGATTTACACGACCGTTCCCCAATCGATAGAACCGAGACACGGCCTAAAGACAATTTACACGGGCGTGTACCATGGCCGTGCCTCTGCCGCGGGAAAGAGCAATTTCAATCGGATTTGGATGCTTAGAGGCAAAGAAACACATTCCTAAGTCTACTTAAACATCCTAGGAGGAATTCTACTTGAATTAGGATACTTAGGAGCCAAGTGAAGCATCTCAAAGCCTATATAAACACCCAAGGTAGCAACTAAAAAGGGAGTTCACCAGAAGCCAAAACAGAGAGTTTTAGGCAGAAGTTTTCTGCCAGAGCTTTTATTTAGGGAATCACTTAAAGATAGCCAGTTGATCCATCTCAAGAAGTCGGAGCTCCATTCAAGATGGAGGATCTCTCCTTCAATTCCTTCAGGGAGTTTTAGGGATTTCTTATGTTTTGTTTTATCTTTTCTCTTGATATGTTTTCTTATTTAGTTATGAACTAAACCCTTCAGATACCTGAAGGGGATGAAACCTATGATGGATTTTGTTATTTGATTTCTAAATTATATGATAAGTACTTAGTTTGTTCTTAATTATGTTGATTAATTCAATCTGATGTGCTTAGGTGGAGGAGGAATAGACCCTACCTAAGAGTAGATCTAGCATAATTGAGCGGAGTTGATTGGGCGCCTAGAGATAGGGTTACGAGTTTTTGTCAGATTAGGGTGAAACCTAGTATGGGAATCCATTGATCGATTTACTGCTTCCTTAGGGGGTTATTATAAGAGAACAAGAGTTCCACTAATTAACCTAAGGTTAGTCGTTATTCGTCTCGAGAGAGGGTTTAATATAGGTTAGGGAGTCTCACAGATCAAGATAAATAAAGAAATCATATGGTTTGGGGAATGAATAATAAGTAAAGTCATAGGTGGATTCTTCCTGAGGGTATCGTCTTCATCAACTGAGTTTTCCTAAAGTCTTTCTCCAATTCATTCTTTTGTCTTTACATCTAGTTTAGTTTTTCATTAGTTTCATAAGCCAATCACTCCATATTTCAGGCTAAATAATAGAAAGAAAGTGAGTAGTAGTACTTTTAGGCTCCCGCGGGTTCGATAAGATACTCTTGCCTAACTATACTACTGTTCGATAGGTGCACTTGCCTCTATCGTTGTCAGGGTTAGTCTACAGGTTTGATCATTCTTTTTATAAATTTTTAAACTCGACTGTTTGACACGATCAAGTTTTTGGCGCCGTTGCCGGAGAACTCTAAAATATTAAGAAAGCTCTATTTCTATTACTTTAGCCAATTTATTATTATTATTATTTATTTTTTACTTTGCTAATTTTCCCTCTATTTTGCTTTTGGCTGAAAATTTTAGTCTATGGAAAAGATGGCACTGAATAATTATCAGTGGCAAGGCATGGGGGCAATTCCTACTAAAATAGCCAGTGTCTTCAACCTCGACGTGGTCACCAGGTTATCTAATCAGTGGCAGGTACATACAGAAATACAATATGATTTGAATCTAGGAGACGTGGCGATCCTGAGTACCCACCCTACGGATATGGCATGGAAAATGAGCAAGCTCACTATACAGGTAACTATTCTAGATATCAAAATAATTTTTATAGTGACACTTATAAAGTAGGTTGGAAGTACCATCCTAATTTCTCATGGGATGATCAAAATAGCCAAATATCGAAACTTCCTCCAGATTTTCAACAACCACCTCACCAACAAGAAAAGAAATCAAACCTTGAAGAGATGCTGACGAAATTCATGGCTGCCATAGATTCTCGTCTCCAAAAGGCTGAAGCAACACCTGATGAACAACAAAAATCAATCAAAAGGATAGAGAATCAAGTTGGAGAACTTACTAGGTTAGGGGGACATCTCGCAAAGCTAATGTCAGAATGACCGCTAGGACGTCTACCAAGTAACACCGAGGTTAACCTAAAGGATCAAATTCAAGCCATCTCAGCTCAAGACAGTAAAGGGTTAGATGAACCAAACTCAATACAAGAAAACAAGATAGACGAAGGTAAGATAGAGGTAACACAAGAAAAGTCGAAATCAGTAATCAAGGAGTACCAACCTCGTATACCTTATCCCGAAGCAATGAAAAGAGACAATTCAGAGGAACAGTTCAGTAAGTTTCTTAAACTCTTAAAGAAAATACATATTAACTTTCCTCTCCTTGAAGCTCTTTTTCAGAGGCCAGACTCGAGGTAATCTTTAAGACAGCTCTTGACAAACAAACGCAAATTAGACGAGGAGCACCACGTGGAATTAAACGCATCATGCTCAGCAATGTTACAGAACAGACTACCACAGAAGCAAAAAGACACAAGGAGTTTTACAATTCCATATTTAATTGGTAGTTTATCTATTGATAATGCTTTAGCTGATTTAGTGTCAAGCATCAATGTTATGCCTTATAAAATGTTTAAACAACTAGGTCTAGGGAAACCCAGACAAACTAAGATGAGCATTCAGTTAACTGGTAAAACTATCAGAATTCCTAGGGGTATCATAGAAAATGTTCTAATCAAAATTGATAAATTCATATTCCCAGTAGATTTTATTGTCTTAGACATGAATGAGGACAATTTGATTCGTTTAATTTTAGGAAAACCCTTTCTAGCAACTGTCAGGACTAAAATTGATGTTGGTACAGGAGAACTCATTCTTCGTGTAGGTGACGAATCAATCAATCTACAAGCTTTTAACTCGGCCAGGACATCAAGTGATAAAGGTGAGAAAGTAAATTCAGTTGATAATCAAATTGTTCAACTTTCACCATAGGAAGTACCACAAGGCTACAAACTTGAGCCGAATCATGGGCCCCAAGCTGTACAAGCTCATAACAGTGAATTGTTAGTGGATCCAAACCCAAGGGAAGAACCTATGGTAAGAAAAGGTAAAGTTGAGGTGTACCATGATTTACCAAAATCGGCAATTACAGAGTACCAACCTCGTGTGCCATATCCTAATGCAATAAAGAAAGACCACACAGAGGAAGAATTCGATGAACACACACTTCGTGTAGACGACAAACAATCACTCTTCAAGCTCCTAACTCAGCTAGGACATCGAGTAATAAAGGTACGAACGTTAATTCTATTGATAATCATTTGGTTCAACCTTCTTTACAGGAAGCATCACGAAATCACTTAGCTGAGCTAGATCCTAGACCTCGTGCCAACAAAGAAGAAATACATAAGGAACAAAGCCTTAGGGTTGACAAACTAAAAGAGCAGGAAACATAAATCAAAGAAGAATAGGAACCGCACGAAGTGAAACCGAATGAGCCCTCAGACGAGCTGATAGGAACAACGAATCACTTCAAATTAGGAGATCAGGTATTGTTGAATAAGGAAGACCCTCGAATCACCAATTCAGACCTCAAAACAAACGAAGAAATCACTTTTGAGGTACTAAATGTCTTCCTATATGGCACAGTCGAGGTCAGCAATCCTAAATTCGACACTTTTGATGTAAACATTACTCGACCTAACCTATATATCCATAATCGAAGTGATCGCATGAGAAAGGATTTTCACCTCCTCAAACCACCATGACCATACGAATGAGAGGTAAAGTCTAGCTAAGACTACAAACGAGCGCTTCTCGGGAGGCAACCCAAGCACTAGCCCCATTTTTACATTTTTTTATTTTTTCTTTTTTCTTTTTTTTTTTTTAGCACCTAACCATAAACTAACCAAAGAGCAGATTTCTAGGCCACACGACCCTACACACGGGCATGCCCGTGGCCGTGTGAAAGCTAGAGGATGAACCATAGGCGTGCCAGTAGTCATGCACGACATAGAAAAATTTCTTTTCCCAACACGGGTGGCGATAATAGTCCATGCCCATGCCTACGCTGTAACATCCTGAATTAATGGGCCTTTGCATTTGATGTGTATTACGTTCAATGTGTTAATTAGAGTATTTAAGGGGCTCAGATTGGGCCAAGGCCTTGGTTAAATTTTCTGTTTGGACATTAGAGGGTTTAAAAGATGTTATCTGTGTTTCAATCACAAGTGGCAGATGGTGCCACTTAGAGAGCAAGGAGGTGGCGTCAACTAAGGAGGCCCAAGCGCAAGGGGCATGAAGCCCAATTCCTTTAATTGTAATTAGCTAAATTTTGGCATATAGGTGGGTATGGTTGGACGATAACAAGGCTTAAAAATAGGGAGATTTATCTGTTGAATAATATAAATAATTGTGCTGATATTAGTTATGAGTAGTGAAATGACGAAAATACCCCTAGGTGATGAATGTAAGTTCGTGGATGTTTACTTGTGTGTTTGATACATGTATGTGGTGCTTTACTTGATGTTGATTGAATGTGAACTTTAGAATTAGGGAATACAGACTTGAGGACTGAACTTGTAGATAGAATTCGAGTTCGAAAGAACTGCTGTTAAAACTACTTTCCATAAGATTGTCCGTTACTAATCAGTGGAAGAAAGAGTCATTAATTCATAAAATTTTTAATCAGATAAATCACGAACGGTAGAATGAGCACTAGAGGACGTGGCGTGCGTGGCCGAGGTAGAGGCAGGATTGTTGTGTCAGAACCCGTGGGGTCTGGTCACGAGTCAGAGAATGAAGTTCCAGTGCCACCAGTTGTAGAGGCAGAGTTTCAAGATCAGACGGATGGAGATGATGCTGTATCTCAGGCTATGTTAAGGGTTTTGGAGAGAGTTGCTGGAGCAGGCATGGGCACAGGAGCCCGAAAGTCTGTGCCAGAGTGATTGAGAGCCAATGGAGCGGAAGTGTTTAAGGGAATCTCGGGTGTAGCTCCTAGTACAGCTGAGTACTAGTTGGAAGCAATGGAGTGGATCATGAATGATCTCGACTTCACAGATGAAGAGAAGCTGTGGGGAGTGGTGTCTCTTCTTTGGGACAAAGCTTATCAATGGTGGCTTACGGTTAAGGAAGGTACCGTAGCTGACCATATCACCTGGGATTACTTCAAGGCGATGTTTCAAAGTAAGTATATTGGAACGAGTTATGTGGATGCGCAGCGTAGAGCATTCCTGAATCTGGTTCAGGGAAGTAGGTTGGTGGCGGCATATGAAGCAGAATTCTTACACCTTAGTCGTTATGCTCGAGGGATAGTGGCCACAGAGCATGAGCGATGTGTTCATTTTGAGGATGGCTTGAAAGATGATCTACGGGTGTTGATAGCTCCACAGCGGGAGAGGGAATTTGCTGTGCTTGTGGAGAAAGCTAAGATAGCTGAAGAGGTAAAGTGGACGGAAAAACTGAACCGGGATAGAGATAGGGGTGGAGGTAAGAGAAACTTTGGAGCATCATGAACAACTAGGAGTAACCAGAAAAGACCTAGGTCGGATGGACCGAGACGAGCTAAAAGACCTGTTGCTAACCAAACATGAAGGTGTACCCGATGTAACATCCTGAAAAGGGCCTATGCATTTTCAGTTTAATTGTATGAAATGACAAGTTTAAGCACTAAGAATAAATTTTGATATTTTTGGAAACCCGAAATGCATAAAATGGAAACACGAACATTTTGGAAACTTGAACATTTTGAAACCCGAACATTTTTGGAAATGATCCAAAATGGAAACCCTAACATTTTGGAAACTTGAAAATGTAAGAAAAATGGCAAGTTATAGAGCCGATTGAAAATTTTAGGAAACTTAGAAATGATGCGAAATGTCAAATTTTAAAGTTTAAAATAGGAAATAAGGGCAAGATGGCCTTAAAAGAAAATGTTGGTAAAGTTTGACACACAAACAAAGCTTGGAAAAGTGGCTCAAGATGTCACTTAGGGCCTATGGAAATGGCGCCACATGCGTGGTGTTGAGTTCGAAGTCACTTGGGAAGCAAATAAAAGGGAGTTTTATTTTTGCTTCCAAGGTTAAGGGGTGGACGGCACAAGCCTTCTAGAAAGGAGGTGTTTTAATTCCATAAATATGTGATTAATAAGTGATAAATAAGGGATTTTAAATTTGGATTATTTGAGGAGATAATTGATGGATTAAATGCTTTTATTTTTAGATAAAGGAGATAATATTATCTTAAGGAGAGTGGTGGCCAAGTCAAGGACTCTTGGCCTAGCAAATCGGCTAAAGAAGGAGAACCAAAGTCTTTTCTCTCATCTTTCCAAGTTGCTAAAAATTCCTAGCTCTCTCCCCTCTCTTGAATTTTTCTTTAAGCAAAATCCATCTCTTCTTCTTCTATTTTCTTCTCCTCTCCTTTGCTATTGTCGAGCCAAAACACTCTTTGATCCCCGATTAAAACTCTATAGCCAAACTCGTGACTCTAGGCAAGGAAGCAATCGATCAAAGCATTAAAGGTAAGGCTAAGCATTAATCAAGTTCTTTCTTTTTCTATTTGCCGAAAGAGAAGGGTCTAATCCCTATTTTTGTCTTATGGTAGAATCTATAAGGATCTCTCGTGTTCTTTTTACAACAGCTTGAATACAAGGAGGAATCTTTCGGAAATTCGAGGATCTAAGGTAAGATAAATATATTTGGTTAAAGGTTATGATTTATATGTTAAATTAAATTTAACATATGATGCTAGGGATGTCAGTCTTTATAAGGCAAGGAATCCTTTTCGATTTGGAATTTGTAAGGTAGGTGATATTCACCAAGGCTTGTTTTTTTTATATTTAGGATTATTTCCCATTATTTCAAAAGCGGAAACCGACATGGTTACATGGCTAGTGTTAGCCGATTTCAAGGAAAAGGAATACTAGCAATTTTGGGACTTGATTTACGTACATCCAAATTCGCAAACAAGGTAAGTAATACAAATCCTACTAGGATTTGGTTTTCTTTAAGCCAAATAGGTTTGTTAATATGCTTTAATGATTGGTCAATATAGGAGTTAAAAATCTAGATCAGAGATCGCTCTTCTGGATCTCAAGGAATCCAATAAGCTTAATCGGTGTGTACCCATACTAATCTTCAATAAATTATATGGCAATTATTAACTATATGAATATGCATAAAATGTGAATGTGGTTAAGTACCACAAATGTGGTAAGAAGTACTCAGCACGCTTCCTACTTCGATAGGATTACGAATATGATATATTATGAACATGTGAATAGGAACATGAATGAGAAATATGTATGTTATATAATTTATGGGGCATTCGGGATCTATGTGAAAGGGAAGAAGGTGTTGACTTCATCTCATTAACGGAATATGGTGACTACGGTCACAAAAATTTGAATATGGTAACCCGGTTACATTATCTCGAATTTGGTAACCGGTTACATTACTTGAATATGGTGTCTAATGACACAAATGATATGGGCGATAAGCACGTCATTCGCAATGATCGCCTTCGATTGTGTGTAGCGGATGGAGGGTTGACTTAGTAGTCCCACGGTGTGTTGACCCGGTACTGGTGGTGTGTAGCGGATGGACAAATAGGCTTGGGTATGGGTTGCATCATCATTTATTTTTATATGAATATGAATTTGATATGAACATGTATGCCCGATTTGTTGAATGTTAGTCTTGTGTGCACATTGAGTCTGCTGACTCACCCCATTGTGGGAACTATTTTCGGTGATGAACAAAGGATTGGACCGGACAGTAGACCTTGAGGTGGCCATGTTTCATTTGAAGATTTGATTTGATTTGGACTTTATTTCTTTTCAAGACATTTAATTTTATTTTATTTTTTTTTGGGTTTACTTGATGTAATAAGGCCATAAGGCCCAAGTGATTTTTTTATTTTTGCTTTACTTTTAAATATTGTGCTAAGAACTATTTTGGATGTAAGTAAGTACAAAATTTATTTCTTTAAAATGAACCCTAAAATTATTTTGTCACTTTACTTAAATTGGATTTACAAGATTAATTAAATGGGTTTCAATCTAAGCCCAACTCAAAATAATAGTTTTCTAAAATTTTACAAATTTTCTAAGTAACTAAAATTTTAAAATCGGTTTACTTTAGAAACATACCAGATCCGGTTCAGGCTCGTGGGCCGGGTGTGGGGTGTTTCACCCGATGTGATAAATTTCATGCATGCGAGTGTAGGGTAGGCAGTGGGAAGTGCTTTAGGTGTGGTTCTTTGGACCATCGATAAGAGATTATTCTCACCACGGATGAGGAAAGACCAAAGAGGCGGTGGAAATGCTCATTTGGGTAGAGGAGGTCAGCAGCCACAGAGAGGTCGTGGTCTGACCAGAGGCGGTAATGGTTGCGGTCGGGGTCATGGAGCACCAGGCCGAGGGGCAAGAAACACTGAGGCAAGGCAGCGGGGTTGGTTTATGCTGCCAGACGTCGAGAGGAGGCTGATGCACCGGATGTTATAACTGGTACGTTTTTAATTTTTGGATTGCCTTATGTTGTATTGATTGACATTGGGTCGACACATCCATATGTTGGTAGTAGTATGTCTGAAACTTTAAGTTTAGATTCTGAAGTTACCCCTAGGGCGATGACGGTAATTAGCCCATTATGATAATCTGTGATAGTAGATAAACTTTATCGGGAGATACCCTTAGAAGTTCAGGGAATAGTTTTCCTGATGGATTTGATGGAATTACCGTTTAGGGAGTTTGACTTAATTTTAGGCATGGACTGGCTAGTGAAGTATCAAGCCAACTTAGATTGTGCAGCCAAGCGGATGGTGTTAACAACCCCGAAGGAGGTGAAGTGTTGGTGATAGGAGAAAGGGGGAATTGACTGTCAAACGTGGTAACTGCCCTAAGAGCAGAAAGAATGGTGAGAAAAGGGTGCAAGGCAGTCCTAATGATTGTAGGGTGTTGGAAGCCAATGACCTAACTGTTAAAGACATTAGGATGGTGAAGGAATTTCCTGATGTCTTCCTCGAAGAGCTTCCGGGATTACCTCCGGATCGAGAAGTGGAGTTTGGAATTGATCTTCTTCCGAAAACAACACCGGTATCTATAGCTCCATATAGAATAGCACCGAAGGAGTTGGTGGAATTAAAAGCCCAAATCCAGGAGTAGTTGGATAGAGGGTTTATTCAACCAAGTGTGTCACCTTGGGGAGCACCGATGTTATTTGTTAAGAAGAAGGATGGTTCAATGCTTATGTGTATTGACTATCGTCAACTGAATAAGTTAACCATCAAGAACAAATACCTGTTGCCGAGGATCGATGACTTGTTCGATCAATTGAAGGGGGCCTCAATCTTTTCAAAGATAGATCTGAGGTCTAGGTATCATCAGCTTAAGGTCAAGGAGGCGAATATTCATAAGACGGCTTTTAGGGCTCGCTATGGTCACTACGAGTTCATAGTGATGCCATTTGGGTTGACTAACGCACCAGCAGCATTTATGGATATGATGAACCGAGTGTTCCAACCCTACTTGGATCAGTTTGTCGTGGTTTTTATTGATGACATCTTGGTCTATTCAAGATCGGAAGAGGAGCATGATTCACATCTACGCGTGGTTCTGCAGATTCTGAGGGAGAAGCAGCTTTATGCCAAATTTAGCAAGTGCGAATTTTGGCTAAAGGAAGATATTTTTCTAGGTCATGTGGTGTCAGCGAAGGGGATTAGGGTTGACCCTCGAAAAATTGAAGTGATGTTGGATTGGAAGTCGCCTAAATCGGTGGCAGAGATTCAGAGTTTCCTTGGTTTAGCCGGGTACTACAGAAGATTTGTGGAAGGATTTTCTCTGATTACGGCATCGTTGACTAAGTTGTTACGGAAAGGAGTTCCATTTGTGTGGACTAATAAGCAGCAAGATAGTTTTGAGAAGTTAAAAAGGATACTGACGGAGGCTCCGGTGTTGATTCAGCCAGAGGTTGGGAAGGAGTTCATAATTTACTGTGATGCTTCACACACAGGATTAGGATGCGTGTTGATGCAAGATGGAAAGGTGGTTGCGTATGCATCATGGCAGTTAAGACCGCACAAAGCAAACTATCCCACCCATGATTTGGAGTTGGTGGCAGTGGTGTTTGTCTTGAAGATTTAGAGACATTATTTGTACAGGGAGAAACCTATCATTTACAAGGGTCATAAAAGCTTGAAGTACCTTCTGACTCAGAAGGAGTTGAATCTGAGGCAAAGGAGGAGGATCGAGTTGTTAAAGGATTATGACTGCTCGATCGAGTATCATCCAGGTAAGGCCAACGTGGTGGCAGATAATCTAAGTCGTAAGGTGATCTCTGATTTGAGAGCAATGTTTGCTCACCTTAGCTTATATGATGATGGAAGTCTACTAGCTGAACTTCAAGTGAAACCCTCATGGGTTAGTCATGTTAAGGAGAAACAGCAGATCGATGGATTGCTTAGGGGAAAGTTGCAGTTGATTTCAAGTGATGAGCCAAAGGAATTCAGTGTGAATGAGGAAGGATTATTATGTTTTCAAGGGAGAGTGTGCATGCCAAAAGACCCTGAGTTGAGGCGAAGGATTTTGCAAGAAGCACATGGTAGTCTATACGCTATGCATCCTGGAGGGAGTAAGATGTATCGAGATTTACGGGAGCAATTTTGGAGGCCAGGCTTAAAACAAGAGGTGACTGAATTAGTGGGGAAGTGTTTAACCTATCAGCAGGTAAAGGCGGAGCATCAGCTACCATCAGGGTTGTTGTAACTAGTGAAGATTCCTCAATAGAAGTGGGAAAGGATCACAATGGACTTTGTTAGTGGGCTACCTCTCACGCCTACTAGGAAAGATTCAGTTTGGGTGATCGTTGATCGGTTGATGAAGTCCGCTCATTTTGTACCGGTTCGAGTCGATTATTCCTTACAAAAGTTGGGTAAGCTGTATATAGCAGAGATTGTAAGGTTGTATGGAGTACCTGTGTCGATTATCTCAGACCGAGATCCTAGGTTTACGTCAAGGTTTTGGAAGGCATTGTATCATGCGTTGGGTACAAAGTTGGATTTCAGTACAGCATTTCATCCTCAGACCGATGGACAGTCTCAGCGGGTGATTCAAATCTTGGAGGACATGTTAAGGGATTGTGTCGTTGATTTCAAAGGTAGTTGGGAGGAGTTTCTGCCATTGGTGGAGTTTGCTTACAACAACAGCTATCAGTCTAGCATTCAGATGGTGCCCTATAAAGCATTGTACGGGCGAAAGTGTCGTACTCCTACCTATTGAACGGAATTAAGGGAACGTCGAATTTTGGGTTCGGAGTTGGTTACCGAGACAGAAGAAAAGGTTGAGCTAATTTGGGCTCGACTAAAGGAAGCGTCGGACAGACAGAAGTCCTATGCTGATCTGAAGCGTAGGGACATAGAGTTTGCAGGGGGTGACAACGTGTTCTTGAAAGTGTCGCCATGGAAGAAAGTATTAAGATTTGGACGGAAGGGTAAGTTAAGTCCCAGATTCATCAGACCTTATCAGGTGCTGAAATGAGTTGGATCAGTAGTGTATTAGATAGAGCTACCTTCTGAGCTAATCCAGATTCATGATGTATTTCACGTCTCTATGTTAAGACGATATCGTTTGGATCCATCTCATGTGGTACTTGTGGAGGAAATCGAGGTAAGACCTGACCTATCCTTTGAAGATGAGCCAGTGGAAATCTTGGATCGTGATGTCAAAGTATTATGAAGGAAGAAGGTTCCGTTGGTTAAGGTTCTATGGCGGAATCACGGCTCTAAGGAGGCGACGTGGGAACCGGAGGAAGCGATGCGACAGTAATACCCGCATCTATTCGGATCAAGTAATTTCAAGGACAAAATTTCTTTAAGGGGGTAGAACTGTAACATCCTGAATTAATGGGCCTTTGCATTTGATGTGTATTACGTTTAATGTGTTAATTATAGTACTTAAGGGGCTCAAATTGGGCTGAGGCCTTGGTTAAATTTTATGTTTGGACATTAGAGGGTTTAAAAGATGTTATCTGTGTTTCAATCACAAGTGGGCTTGTGGCCCGAAGGGCAAATGGCGCCACTTAGAGAGCAAGGAGGTGGCGTCAACTAAGGAGGCCCAAAATCAAGGGAATGAAGCCCAATTCCTTTAATTGTAATTAGCTAAATTTTGGCATATAGGTGGGTAAGGTTGACTGACAACAAGGCTTAAAAATAGGGAGATTTATCATTGAATAATATAGATAATTGTGCTGATATTAGTTATGAGTAGATTAAGGAGAAAAGATGGGAGTTATCTGTCAGAGGCGAGTTGGTCAAATACCAACTCGAGGGAGGAGTTGGCCAAAATTCCAACTCTAAGGGGAGAAAGAATAGGTTTTGATGTGGCAAAAGGGGTGCTGAAATTCCCCATGTTTGTCAATTACTCTCGATTTTTAGAAGAGGGAAATTCTTGCATTTGATAGGTAAGTGTCGAAATCCCCTATAAATAGGAGTGTATATCTTCAAATTCTGGCATTTGAACCCTAGTCTTTGTGCCGAAATTCTCAATCCTTCTCTACACTTTCTATTCTCTTTTCTTTTCCAAAAATAGAAACCTCTCAACTTTCTTCTCATCTCCATAACCGAATACCTTTGATTATTTCTTTTTTTTTCTCTCTGTCGATTTCTCTACTAAAAGCCGAAACCTTTTTAATTCACCTTCTTTTTCCATTCTTTTCCTCTTGTGCCGATTTCTCCATAAACCAAAATTTTCTTGAAATGCCGATTTCTCTATAAAGGTAAGAACTAATTCTTTTCTCTTTTGGTTTTAAGACTATAGCCGAATGGCTAGTAGATTGATAGGCTATCTTTAGTTTGACTCTTTCGTAAACCGCATGTTCTTTGGGCGGCACTCCGGGAAATCAAAGTAGATCGAATCATCCAGATCCCAAAAAGCTAGAAACATTAATCTCTAGTATCTTATCGATTTTGGGAACTCAAGGTAAGGGATTTCTTTAGATTCCCATTAAGATTCGCTATCATAATTGAGTTATTAACTCATATGATATGGTTTAACCCTATTTCGCTATAGTAGTTCTGACAAGGACTTTTTGGATGGATTCAAATATGGATCAGGCAAAGGTGAGGGTTGGGTCCATAAACCCAATCCCTAAGTTTAAGAAACGAGCAGTGTCTCATTGTTCAAGATTGGTCAGCGGGTTGTGGACTGCTTCAACAAAGATCTTAGGTAGATAGGTCAGATCGACCTTTCCGACGTTGTCAACATAGAGGGTGTCGTCTTAATAGTAATAAGGTGTGTAGATTTTTAACACATAAGCATTTATATATTATATGTATGCTAAAAGCTAAAAGTCAAAAGAAAGGTCAGTATGAGCAGTCATATTACCTGTAAGGGTAGGCATGGATGCCGTGTGCGTTCCGTAGAAACTTTTCTATGTGAAACGTAGCATGTGAAAGTATGAGATCTGTTAGATGGCTTGATGACTTGTTTCTTGTATGTATGCATGCATGAGATGGGATTGATTGATGGATTTATGGTAGGGGAGCAGGGTCACGAGGCGATCATGGCTTTGCCACAGATAGCATAGCTGTCGAATACTATAATGTATTTCTGAGGTTCGCGTAAGCGATTGATCTATACGACAGGCAGCATAGCTATCGAATACTACAATGTATTTTTGAGGTTCGCGTAAGCGATCGGTCTATATGACAGGCAGCGCAGCTGCCAATATGGTGTGTAGCGAATGGAGGGTTGATTGTAGAAATCTCCACGGTGTAAAGGTTGGTACAGGGGTGTTTAGAGGATGGATTCTTAGGTTTCGTTTTATCTTCTTTCTTGTTATGTTGGTTTTTACAACTTATGTTTTGTTTCAAAGTCTCAAATATAAAATGAGATGGAAAATGGGCTTTTCAAACCCAATCAACGCATTTAATAATGTTATTCTTTTCAAAACCCCACATTTAATGGATTATTCGGCTATAATAAACTAGTTTTTCCAAAACCCATCGAAGTAAAGTTTTCAAGTATTAAACCCGTAGCAAACCAGATCTGGTAATGATGTATGGGCGGGTTTGGGGTGTTCTGAAGCCCGTCGGCGAGGTTCTTGACTTGTCAAGCAGGGCTAAACACTAGTGCCGTTTTCAACCGTGCCAACATTCTCGACTTATCAAACACGGAGAGCACGCCTGCATTGAATGACCGTGTGAAGAAAGACACTAGCGTGCCACGACACCCATGGCCATGCCCGAACACCCTGAATGCGTTCAAAATTCAAAATCCCAAAGCACGGGCTACATCTCTATTTAAACCTCATTCCCCATTTTTTCTAATTGTATTTCATTTTCCATTATTTATTTTTGTTTTTATTTTATTTCATCATTATTTTTTTACTTTATTTTATTTTATTTTCTTCTTTTTATTCTTTATGATATTTAGATTTAGCTTAGGATACAATAAAACCAAGCCAGCTACTTCGAGGATTCAATTTCAAATGGTTCGAGACGCTCCCCACGCTCACCTCCAATCTTATCCGGTTTCTTTTCATAGACTTCATCCAAAAATTCGGAAGTGTTACTTCTCCCTTCTCTTTGATTTTATTATTACATAATTTTTATCTATCTTTGTATATTGAGGGCAATGTACATCTTAAGTGTGGAGGGTAAAAGTACCGACTTTTTGTATTATTCTAAATCCTGAATTTTAGTCTTGTCCATAAGAAATCTTCTCATATTACTAATTAGGATGAAATTTCTAATGATGTATGATTTTATTGATATGTTTTAGAGTAAGTCATAGTTAATTGTGCATTGATGATTAAATCAAGGATACTAGAGAATCGAGCATTATAAGTCTACTTTCTAAAATTAAAATTAATAGGTCGTTGAACTAAATTTGAGTATTACTTTGAAGTTTGAAATTTACAGGATTGAGGTCAAAACACCCATAATTTTGTGAGATTTTGAGCCTTATAGAGCATATATTCTTTTTCGTGCTCACTTTATTGATTACGAGTGTGTCAACTTTGAACTGTTATTCTATAATTTGCCTCATTTATACATGTCGAGACCACACTTCGATTTGATATACGAGATGATAAAGGCACCTAGGATTTAACCCACTTACTCCATAAAAAGCCTACCTTCACAAATTAACCCCTAGTGAACCCCGTTGAATCCTAACAACCTTTTTATTGACTCACCCACTAATATTAACCTAAAACCCCTTTGTATTTGTTATCACCTTTTCTTTTGACTACCCTTTAATCGAGGTTTGATTTGATTAAGTTACCAAATTATATTAGTTCAATAGTTACATTTATCATTTATGATGTAATATCTTAGTTTGTTCTTAAAAAAGCTTAGAGCATTTAAACTCCAATTATTGAAGAAAAAGCTCGTACTAAAGTATTATCAAATTTCAAGTGATGAAAATACTCTTTATTATAGAGTAATTATCAATAGTGGTATTATTAGTTTTCATTCGAAGTAAATATTCATATTTAGCTCATTGTTTCTAGTTAGGTAATTTGTCAAGTCGGCCTCGATTCTAACCTCTAATTCAAATTTGTATCCACACCCTTAACCTTAGCCCCGTTACAAACCTGATAAAGACCTTTTGATTTGTGTATCATCTCATATACAGTGGTGAGATTTGATTTTCAGACAAGCCTATGGGATTAACTTTTCAGGTTCGACTTATGAGTGCTTATTCTTGAACCTTAAACACTTTGAGTGATTTGAGTAAACCTTTAGCGAGGATGTCAATCCTTGTTGGTTTTGAATTAAAGGCAATTATTCAGATAAGGGGAGACACATGTGTTTTCGTACTACAAAGGTATGACTTATCATGATTGAATCCTTAGGACTCTTTGAGTTGAATTATCCCTGTATAAACTATCTATGAATTATGATGAGACATTGTCGATAGGAATTATGAATTATGGAAAGTTCGTTTTAATTGTAAGTTGAGAATTCTGCTTGAGGACAAGCAAAAGCTTAAGTGTGGGGGTATTTGATAAACCGTAAAAGTAACATATTTTAACCCCATATTTAGTATGGTTTTGGATGATTTAGCCCTTGATTTATGTAAAAAGGTGCTTTTAATCCTTTCTTTTCATGTTTATACTCAGAAAAGCACTCAAGGACGAAAAGAATGAGAAACGGGCTTAAAACGGGCCAATTTGGGCCAAAGAGGAAATAGGCACAGCCTAGACTTCAAGCCATACGACCGTGCCTCATCAAATTACTTCACACGGCCATGCCACGATTTACACGGCCATGCCCCAATCGACAAAATCGAGACACGGCCTGAAGATGATTTCCACGGCCATGTACCATGGCCGTGCCCTCGCCGGGAAAGAGCAATTTCAATCGGATTTGGATGCTTAGAGGCAAAGAAACACATTCCTAAGTCTACTTAAACATCCTAGGAGGAATTCTACTTGAATTAGGATACTTAGGAGCCAAGTGAAGCATCTCAAAGCCTATATAAACACCCAAGGTAGAAACTAAAAAGGGGAGTTTGGTAGAAGCCGAAACAGAGAGTTTTAGGCAGAAGTTTTCTGCCAGAGCTTTTATTTAGGGAATCACTTGAAGATAGCCAGTTGATCCATCTCAAGAAGCTGGAGCTCCATTCAAGACGGTGGATCTCTCCTTCAATTCCTTCAGGGAGTTTTAGGGATTTCTAATGTTTTGTTTTATCTTTTCTCTTGAGATGTTTTCATATTTAGTTATGAACTAAACCCTTTAGATACCTGAAGGGGATGAAACCTATGATGGATTTTGTTATTTGATTTCTAAATTATATGATAAGTACTTAGTTTGTTCTTAATTATGTTGCTTAATTTAATCTAATGTGCGTAGGTGGAGGAGGAATAAACCCTACCTAAGAGTAGATCTAGCATAATTAAGCAGAGTTGATCAAGCGCCTAGAGATAGGGTTACGAGATTTTGCCGGATTAGGGTGAAACCTAATATGGGAATCCATTGATCGATTTACTGATTCCTTAGGGGGTTATTATAAGAGAACGAGAGTTTCACTAATTAACCTAAGGTTAGACGTTATTCGCCTCGAGAGAGGGTTTAATATAGGTTAGGGAGTCTCACGGATCAAGCTATATAAAGAAATCATATGGTTTGGGGAATGAATAATAAGTGAAGTCATAGGTGGATTCTTCCTGAGCGTATCGTCTTCATCAACTGAGTTTTCCTAAAGTCTTTCTCCAATTTATTCTTTTGCCTTTGCATCTAGTTTAGTTTTTCATTAGTTTCATAAAGCAATCACTCCATATTTCAGGCTAAATAATAGAAAGAAAGTGAGTAGTAGTACTTTTAGGCTCCCGTGGGTTCGATAAGATACTCTTGCCTAACTATACTACTGTTCGATAGGTGCACTTGCCTCTATTGTTGCCAAGGTTAGTCTACAAGTTCGATCATTCTTTTTATAAATTTTTAAACTCAACTGTTTGACACGATTACACTTCCGTGTAGGCAGGCCGTGTGCCTCCCACGGCTACTAGACACACCCATGTGTCCTAGCCATGCCAAAACAGAGCTTGTGTAGTGACTTATCCACACGACCATCTGGCACGCCCATGTGCCATGGCCTTGTAACATTAGGCTAGCTACTGAATTGCTCACACGGCTACCAGGCACGCCCGTGTACCATGGCCCTGTACACTTAGGCTAGCTACTATCTTAAACCCATTGCCACTAGGCATGCCCATGTGCCACGGCCGTGTACGCAAAACAGACCACTTGCAAGGTCAAAATGCACCCACACAAGGGTCAATCCCTACAAGCAAAATTACCAGTTCATTTCATACACACTTGACATCCAAAAACATGCCAAACAATCAACAATTCTATATATTCAAACTTATTTTCAATCATACCACTTTGTCTAACTAAAATCACATATATACATTCAAACATGATTCATCCACGTTTACCTTTCATATAGTCATTCCTTTGCTCAAATATACATACTCATAATGCATTCATATGCTTTCCATAACTTTGACAATTTCATTATCTATCAAGCCATACCAAACTATGTATCATATAACAAATTCACTCATACATATTACCAACATTAAACTAGCCACATCTCATGGCTATTTACACACATTTCAAACATAATCCAAAATGACTATCCTATACATGCCATATCTAGCAATATACATATTTTAAAGGTACCAAAACAAGTTGAGCAGTGTGATGACAATCCTCGACGGTCCCCGAGCCTTTAATAGCTTTAACGATCTTTAAAACAGAGAAAACACACACACAGAGTAAGCTTTCAAAAGCTTAGTAAGCCATATACAAATAAACTTAGCATATAATACACATATTCAATTTGATAAGATGTCTTTTATAGTTCTCATAGAAAATTCATCTCATATTCATTAACTCATATGCTTATTCAAATCATACCAAATTCTTCAACTCAAATATCACATATACACATAGCTCATTCAAGCATATTTTCACATATTATCTCATTATTCCATTTCACATATTCATCTTAGTAAGTTCACATAGATACTTACCTTTCATGCACACTTAGTGTACACATCAAACATACCTGATACAGATATACAAATCACATAATCGCTTGTATCTCGGATTTGCCCATTGAACTATTTAGAATCTAATAGGATACTCACGAGTGCTCGGAATAGTCGAACAATGCCAACGTCCCAGACATGGTCTTACAAGTAATCAGATATCGATGCCACTATCCCAGATAGGGTCTTATACGAATCAATACGATGCCAATGTCCCGGACATAGTCTTACACATAAATCTCATATTTATGCCAACGTCCTAGACGTGGTCTTACAAGAAATCTCGAATCAATGCCAACATCCCAGATGTGGTCTTACATGATATCACATAACAGACACCTATGTCATGACATAGACTACCCTATCTATTCCTAGATTCAAACGGGACTTCTCGGACATTGTCACTATGTCGATTCTATCTCCGAATTCATGTATACATCATCCCATATACATTCATCATTATCAATAATCATAAGAACATACATAATTCAATACAAATACATTTATTTGTATATTGACTTACCTCGAATTCGGATATTCGTTCGGACTTGGTTATTCTACTACCTTCGTTTTCCCATGATCTAAGTCTGTTTTCTTCAGTTCTTGATCTATAAATATTCAAATTTAACCCTTTCTTTCATAAACTTATTCAATTCAATCCAAAAATATACATTTAGGGCTATTTGCAACTTAACCTTCATATTTGCACATTTTATCAATTTAGTACATTTTTCACAAAACATAAAATATACAAGATCACCATATATCCATGTTTAGCCGAATACCCATGTATCTCATACAAGTCCAAAAATTTCATAAAATTTAAAATTTAGTCCCTCAAATAATCATTTTTCTCAATTGAGTCCAATATACTCAAATCCAACAAAATTCCAAAAACAAACTATGATAATCATATACATATCTTTCATATTTCACTATAAAGCATTACAAATCACATGAATTCATCAAAGGCTCATCTCATAAACATCATCAATACTCAAAATTAAGACATGGGTTTTGAAGTATTTGAAGCAACGATTGTAAAAACGTAGAAATTATCAAAAATCGATTAAAAACATACATTGAATCAAAGCTTGTAACGGCCGAATATCAAAAGAACTAAACCCTTCTTCCTTTCTCTAATATTCAGTCAAAAGATGAAGGAATTAATGCCTATTTTCATGCTTTATTTTTATCATAACACATTTTAATACATAAATGACATATTTAACCTTTTACTAAACATATATACATATAAACATTATGGGAATTTATATCCTTTATCCATCCACTAACTTAATAGTGGTCTAATTGCTTCATAAGGCTCCACCTTTAAAAGCCACAACTCATAGGTACTTAATCAATTAGAAAGCCACTTTTACACTTTATGCGATTTAATCCTTTTTGTCAATTAAACACTCAAATAATTAAATTTTTATACGAGGCTTTCACACATGCTTAGTCACATATCAAAGGCACAAAAAATAATATTAAAATATTTCAATGACTCAGACTCATGGTCTCGAAACCACTGTTCCGACTAGAGTCTAAACCGAACTATTACAATTCTCCCCCTTAGGGATTTTTGTCCCCGAAAATCTTACCATTGAATAGGTTTGGATATTGTTGTCTCATTGTATCTTCAGGCTCCCACGTAGCCTCTTCAACTCCGTGTCGATGCCACAGTACTTTAACTAACTAAATTTTCTTATTTCGTAATTCTTTCACTTCATGAGCTAAGATACGGATCGATTCTTCCTCATAAGTCATATCAAATTGGATTTCAATCTCGGATGGAGGAATCACATGTGATGGATTGAATCTGTATCGACGAAGCATTGACACATGAAATAAGTTATGAATCTTTTCTAGTTTTGGTGGCAACAATAACTTATAAGTAACTGGCCCAACTCGTTCGATGAACTCATACAGTCCGATGAATCTCGGACTCAACTTGGCTTTACGTCCGAATCTGAGTACTTTCTTCCACAGAGATACTTTTAAAAATACTTTATCACCAATTTCAAATTCAATATCTTTTCTTTTCAAGTCTGTATAGGACTTCTGACGATCAGACGCTGCTTTCAGAATATCACAGATTATTTTGACTTTCTGTTCAGTGTCTTTTATCAAATCGACCCCGTGTATCTTACTTTCACTGAGTTCATTCCTGTAACACCCCTAACCCGTAACTGACGCTAGATTAGGGTTAGAAGTGTTACCGAACAGATCAAAAACATTTACAGAATTAATCATACATGCATTCAACAATATCAAACATGGTGTCCCTTAAGTAGATCATTAAGACCCTAAGCATGCTTATAAATCGAGTCGGGACTAAACCGAAACACATATAAAGTTTCATGAAAAAACTAAAACTTTTCTAGAATACAGGGGAGACACACCCGTGAGGGTAGGCCGTGCCTCACCCACGGCTACATGACACACCCGTGCGACCTCACTGTGGTTACGCACAGCCAAAATCAACACGGCTAACAAGCACGCCTATGTGCTAAGGTCGTGTCCTATAAGGTCATATACTGCCATTTCTCACACGACCTGTAGGCACGCCCGTGCCAAGTTCGTGTGCAGTTTAAGCCACATTCTGCCAATTTACCCACGGTCTGAGGCACGCACGTGTGCCCCAACCGTGTGACATTATAGGCCATTGTTGCACGGCCAACATGCCACCCACTTAGGTTCAAACCTACAAGCCAATCAACCAAACACCTCATGCACATATATCACCTTTATTTAAGCAAAGTCTTAACTCATAAATAGGCAAATCACATGGCTAAGATCACATAACAACTTATACCAGCATACTAGCCTATACATGCCATATTTAGCTATTTACATTTTTCAAAAGGGTACCAAAAAAATCAATTTAGTAGTGTGATGATGATCCTTGATAATCCCGATCCCTCAGTAGGTTCGACGACCTATAAAACAGAGAAAATACACACACAGAGTAAGCTTTTCGAAAGCTTAGTAAGTCATATACAAATAAACTTGGCATAAAAAGCATATATGCAATTTGATACATTTGCACATCTCATTCACTTAACAATTTATCATGTATATGCTTGATTCATACTTATGACTACATTTGTCACATTTATCCATTCAAAACTCATTTGAAACACATAGCTCATTCATAATCTTTCTTGCATCTCATTCACATTATCCTATTCAAACATACTTTTCTTCAAATCAAAGTCATATGCATACTTACCATTCATGCATACTTGATGCACATTCAACGCACCTGAATCGGATATTCATTCACTTAATTGATCATAGCTCGGTTATACCATTCGTATTGCAGACTTGCCCATTGAACCAATAGGAACCTAGTAGGATGATCAGAAAGCTCGAAATAGTTGTACAATGCCAACGTCCCAGACGAGGTCTTATATGCACTCAGATATCAATGCCACTGTCCCAGATAGGGTCTTACAAGAATCAATATGTTGCCAATGTCCCAGACACGGTCTTACTCGTACAGATTATAACGATGCCAACGTCCCAGACGTGGTCTTACACGTAAAACTCATATTGATGCCAACGTCCCAGACATGGTCTTACACGGGTCTTAAAATCAACGCCAACGTCCCAGGCGTGGTCTTATATAATAAAACAGAATAGACACCTATGTCATGACATAGCTAATCCTATCTATTCCTACGTTCAAACGGGACTTATCAGACTTAATCATTATAACAGACTCATCTCAGAATCCCTACGCATACCCTCTCAATAGCATTTGTTATCAACAATAGTCATTTAATCAAATACAGTATCATACAAGTACGTTTATTTGCATATTGACTTACCTCAGATTCGATTTATCGGAATGAAAACGGCTACTCGTTAACTTTCGCTTTCCTACGATCTAAGTCCGTTTTCCTTGGTTCTTAATCTAAACATATTTAGAGCTAATCCTTTTATTCACTATCTCATTCAATTCAATCCATACACACATATTTTTAGGGTAATTTACAAATTAGCCCCCATAATTGCATATTTTATCGATTTAGTCCATTTTACTCAAAACATCACATATACACAATTTATTCAAACATATGCATAGCTGAACCTACCTAGGGACTATATAAGTCCACATATTTCATAAAATTCACAAATTAGTCCTCCAAAATAATATTTTCACATTTTAGCCCTATTTAGCTAAATTCATCAAAACTTCAAGAACAAAACATGTTCATCTAACACCTAATTATCTTTTAACACCATAAAACATCAAAAAATCAACATATCATCAATAGAATTTCTCATGAACAACATCAATTCATAAAATTGAGACATGGGTTTGATAGCTCTCGAAGCAACGATTACAAAATCGTAGAAATTATCAAGAACCGGCTAAAACATACCATTGAATTTGTGCCTCAAACTAGCCGAAATTACAAAGCTTCAAAACTTTCTTTTTTCTTTTTGTTTTTCGGTGGAAGAATTGATGAACTAAGTCCATTTTCATATTTTATTTTATCATATAATCATTTAATACATAAAAGACATTTTTAACCTTTAATCAGATATATTAAAACATATAATTCAAGGTCATTTATGACCTTAGCCATCCACTAATCATTTAATGGCATATTTTCCTATTAAAGCCACAACATTCAAAAGCCACATCACTTAAGTACTTTAGCAAATAGCAAGCAACTTTCACATTTCATGCAATTTAATCCTTTTGTCAAATTAACCACACAGACAATCAAATTAACTTATGAAAATTTATTACATGATTAAACAAATATCAACGGCACTGAAAATAATATTAAAATATTATTCAAACTCTGATTTGTGGTCCCGAAACCACTATTCCGTCTAGGGTATAAACTGGACTGTTACAATTCCAATATAGAGGTGTTCTACATTTGCATCCATATAAAGCTTCGTAAGGTGTCATTTTAATGCTCGACTGTAAACTATTATTGTACGCAAAAATTTAATCAATGACAAATACTGTTCGCACGTATCGTTAAACTTAGGAATGCAACATCTTAACATATCCTCGAGAATCTGAATAATCCGTTCAGACTGGCCATCTGTTTGCGGATGGAAAGCAGTACTAAAGTGTAGTTTCATACCCAAAGCATCTTGCAGTTTCATCCAAAACCATGATGTGATTCTCAGATTTATATAAGATACAATAGACAATGGTATTCCGTGCAATCTCACAATATCAGAAATGTAAAGTTCAACTAACTTATCAAGTGAGTAATCAGATCGTACCAGAATAAAATGGGCAGATTTCGTCAATCGATCAACTACGACCCAAATTGCATCTTTCTTTCTCAGAGTCAATGGCAATCCAGAAACAAAGTCTATCGTCACTCTATCCTATTTCCACTCGGGAATCAGAATCGGTTGTAGTAAACCAGATGGAACCTGATGTTCGGCTTTTACTTGTTGACAGACTAAACATTTCGAAACAAATTTAGAAATGTCTCATTTCATACCAGACCACCAATAGTGTTGCTTCAAATCATGGTACTTATTTGTACTACTCGGATGAACAGATAAGCATTTATTATTGTAATACCCCGATTTTGACCCTAATCAGAATAGTGATTTTGGGACCACAAATCTGAGTCTAAAAAATATTTTAAAATTATTTTTAGTGTTTATTATGTGTGAATTTTCTTGTGTTAAATTTTCGTGTTTTAATTTCGTTGTTTGAGTGTCCGATTAAATAAAAGGGCTTAATCGCGTAAAATGAAAATTTGATGGTTAGTTGTGAAAGTGCCTAATTGTTTTTGTCTTTTTAATATGGAGGATTTATGTTGCAATGACCCCATTTTATAAAGTAGTGGATGGCATTAAGTGTTTATATATATGTTTTTATATGTTAATTTTATAAGTTAAAATTTATATTAATACATTATAAGTTTTAATATTAAAACAAAACATAAAATAAAAGGCCATTATCATCCATTCATGGCCGAATAGAAAAGAAAAGAAAATAGAAAAGCTTTGGGTATTCAGCACCTATCTAGCTTGATTAAGATACGTTTAGGTTTCGATTTTTGATAATTTTTACGTTTTTTAGATCGTTACTATGAAATGTACAAAACCCATGTTTGAATTTTTGAAATTGATGATGATTTTGTGTTATGATATTGATGATAGCTTGTGATTTTTTTTTTTTTTTGTTTGATGATACAATATGAAAGATATGTTTTGTCTTTGGATTTTTGATAATTTTGAGTAATTTGGACTAAATTATAAAAATAAATTTTGAGGGACTAAAATGTGAAAAAATGAAATATATGGACTTGTATAATACTTGTGAATATTCATCCTAACTATAGGATGTGTAAATTTTGTGTATTTTGTGTTTTATGCAATAAGGACTAAATTGTAAAAAGTTTGAAATATTAGGGGTAAAATGGTAATTTTTGCATTTATGCATTTTTGGATTAAATTGAATGAATATGTGGTTAAATTAGTTAAATTTGAATTTATTTAGATCAAGAAAGAAAGAAAACAGAATTAGATCGGGGGAAATCGAAAGTAGACGAATAGTCAATTAAGCCGTCCGACAACAACCGAGGTGAGTCGATAAGCATATAAATGTGGTTAAATTGAGAATATATAAATGTTATGTGATGAATTGAATTATTTGAATATATATTTGTGTACTTTGGTCGAATGTGATTTTGAGATATGGAACTATGTTTCGAGTTCGATACGATCGAGATTCAATGTCCGAAAGTCCGTACGAACCCTAGGAATAGATACAATACATATGTCATGACATAGGATTTTCGATATGTGTTATCGTGTAAGACCATGTCTAGTACGTTGGCATCGACTTGTGTTTACGTGTAAGACCATGTCTGGGACATTGGCATCATATTTGATTCGTGTAAGACCCTATCTGGGACAGTGGCATCGATATGTGATTACATGTAAGACCATGTCTGGGACGTTGGCATTTTACGAGCTTTCAACTATCCGCATATCCTTTTTAATCTGAACGGTTCAACGGGCAATGTGAAGTAAAGACAGAATGTGTAATTGAATTACAAGTTCAGGTATGTGTTAGTTATTTGTTTATATGGAAACAAGGTAAGTTGGTTATTTGAAATGATAAAATGTTAAGTGAATTATGTGATTGAATATGTGAGCATTACTTATTTGGCCTTGTGAAGTTAATTTGTGTATTCAGCTATATAATATTTATGTGTGAATGTAACACCCCAAACCCGACCTAAAAGTTAGGCCCGAGTCTGGAATGTCACATTAAAGGCACACTTCAAAACGACTTTACAATTTAACAATTTAAGGCCCAAAAGCCTAAAACCCCTGTATCTTGTTAAGTTAAAAGGAAAACCCAAATTTTAAGAAAACGATCATATGTTGAGTTATTTCGAAAACCATGCTAACTTTAAAAATTTTATGAAATTGATTAAGCGGATAGTTGAAACAATAATAATAAACTTGAAATCTAAAGTCAATTAGGAGTTACATGGCCTTATTACAATCCAATGAAAAAAACAAAGTACTTAAAAACATATTCCTTTGAACAAATTAAAACATTCGATCAGCTTGTAGTGTGGCCATCTCCAAGTCCTCTCCCACATCGAGCCGTCTATTCAGGATTACCTGAAACAATAAATTAAAGGGTGTGAGTTTTGAAACTCAGTGTGTACAACCCTTGACAATCAAATCACATACAAATATTCACATTGGGCCTAAGCCTTATCAAAAATCGGTGGTCTTGGGCCTTAGCCCACAATGACCTCATATCATAACATATCGTATCATATACAAACAAGATAATGCAAAACCCATCCCAATAATCCATCCACTACACACACCATTTCCCTTCCAACCATTACACACCTGTGGTGATTTCTAAATCAACCCACCCATCCTCTACACACCAAAGGTAGCATGGTTGCGGTACTACCAAACGTTGCAGCAAGGCTGCTAATCATATAATGGGTTTAAAGCCACCGGTGGATCCATGGCCATGCGACTATGCAATCCTCAAATCTTCCTCCGTACCAAAATTTTCACCTATATGCATCCTAAACAGAATATCATATGAATGCATCAAACACACTAGTAACATCCACAAACTCATACTCGTCACATAGGGGTATTTTCGTCATTTCACTACCCAAGGGTACTTTCGTAATTCTACCCTACGGGGTATTTTGGTAATTTTACAAATTAAGGGTATTCGGTCCCTCTCGGGTTTTAGTTATGAACTTTGGCCCATTAACAAGTCCTTGTGGCTGAAGTGAACAGACATTATCCACCAGGTAGGATTCCAGAAAAGAGGAGGTGGGCCACTAGGATCACTTAAGTACCAAGCTCTCCCTAGATCCAATCTTAGACATGCATATGTCCATTGCCACACTCTAACCCAGCGACTTGTCCACGGACATGTTTAATTATTAGAAAGTTTTATGCGATTTAAGAGTTGTTCAGAACTAAGCCTAAAGTCCATTAAACCTTAGCATACTTGTCTACGTCCCCATAAAGCCCATCAAACCCATTTCACGTTCATATAACCCATAATGGCCACATCACACCTTTCTGGCCCATTAGGCCCAAATCTCATTCATATAGCCTATTAGGCCCAAAACAATTCCAAATCATGTAACATGCATGCCTATCCCAATTCATATAATCATATTAATCCATTTCATCAAACTTAGCCTCAGGGCCCACCAGGCCCATTTAGCCACTTCTGGCCTTTCGGCTTTTCGGCATTGCCGATGTTGTGTGTGTAGTGTTTGTACACACCTGGCTACTGAGACGTGCTATTCTTTCCTTAGCCTTGATCCTACAACCAACCAACCTTTAATCAATTCACTTATACATAATCAAGATATTTACTCAAAAGTCGAAACCTTACCGTAACCTTACCGTGTGCCCCCGGGTTCTAAAAGCCTTTCCTTAGCTACTAATCAGGAGTATCACCTAGATCTGCACTCACACATACACCATCAAAATTGAGTGACTCATAATCCACAAAAGCCACCCTCGAGACCATACTCACATTCGCCATTTACTTAAACCATAATCGAGTTGAGTACACTTACACTTTGCTAACGATCCTACCACGCTTGCGATCTTTGAACCTTATCCTTGCTTTTACAGAATTAACGACAGGACAGTTAGGTAGCCTTTCGGCTTTTAACAAAACGCACAAGAAAGGTTAATCGAAAATTTACCAAATCCACTTTTGATCCTACGACCTAAATTCGACTTTTCAACCTTGACTAATAGTAGATCACAATTAGTTTGTGATAGAGGAAAACAACAAGGGTTTGGCACAAATAGGAATTTCGGCAAGAGAAGATGTTTGCAATTCGGCAATAAAATAGTTTGGCTAAGAGAGAATTCGGCAAAAAGGAATTTGGCTTTAGGAGATTTCGGCTATAGGAAAACCGATTAAGGGGAAGAAAAGAAAAACTAAAGTCAGCTCAAAGAACCTTTCAAGCATTCAGCCCCCTCCTTTTAAAGCCTATAGTCGAAACTTAGCCACCCCTAGAGTCCAATTCGGCACCACTTCATCCACTGCTCATCTTTTAATTTTTCTCCATGTTATCTCCCTTATCCTTCTCCTAAATTCTCTCTACTGATCATTTCTCCTTAGAGTCCCTCTACATGCCACTTCCAACCTTCTAGAAGCCTAAAATTAAACTCCAAAATAAAACTAAGCTAGCACTCGAACCTCAGACCTCCCTGCATGCATATGTCGCCACCTCCCTACACCCTAGTGGTGTCACTTAGCCACTTCACCACAGGCTTCTTTGTGCCATTTTTCACTTATTTTTATTTAAAAGCCTACTACTCACAACCTTGAATCCTTAATTAACTAAATTAAGAATCCTCCATCACAAAACTCAAACCCAGAGCTTCTCCAACACACCTAGACACTCTAAATTCATTAAACCCTCAAAGCCCACATGCCAATTATTATTTTCTCGCTCACTTAAAAATTTTCTAAGATCCAAAGCCCAAAGCCCAATAGGCCTAATTCTTCTAGGCCCAAATTCGGGGCGTTACAGTGAAAGTAAAATGTGATCTTAGTACTAAATGATAATTGTGCTTAATATTTTAGGGTAATCGGCCTTGTTAACATAATGTTATTATGCAAGTGTTTATATATATGTTTTTGCTTATGACTTACTATGCTTAAATAGCTTATTGTGTGTGTGTTCTTGTTTATCTCTATTTTATAGATTTTGGAGTCACGTTACGAGCTCGGGGATCGTCAGCAAAGTTTATCACACTATCGACGGTTTCTTTCGGTATTTCACTAAGTTGAATTTGGGCTTATGGCATGTATAGCATAGATGGAATGTTTAAGTTTGATTTTTGGGCATGTATTTATATATATAGCCATGCAAAAATGGCTTAATCTTGATATTTAGGGCTTATGTGTATTCGGTAATGGCATTAGCTTATTATGGAAGTATATTTCGTGATGTGTTTATGCATGGTGTTTGGTTATATGGTTTGATTGATTATTGAATTAGTTGATAGTTGTGAAATTTTAGTTATGGTATTTACATGATTTGGTAAATAAGTTTCATGACATGTATGAATGGTGTTTTGGGTTATATATCTTGGTTGTGTAAAGATATGAATGACTTATAAATAGCTCATTTAGTAAGCTTGAATCATGTTTGGATGTGTATATGCAATTGGTTATATGATTCAGCTTAGAAATGAAGTAAAGAAATGGATACATATATTGATTGTAAAATGGTTAATTGTGTTGGTTGGAAATGGTAAGTTTCATAGGTTTTTGATTTAGAAACGTTGAACATATGTGTATGAGCATATTCGGCTTTGGCATAAAATTTATATTGGTAAGTCTGTAATATATATATGGGGAGTACTTAAAACATGTTTGATTTGAAGATGTAATTGACTATAAGATTCGGTTTTGGTATTTATATTATATTGATGAGCATGTATTGGGTCTCAATAGATATAATGGTATATTTAGCTAAAGCTCGGAACTTATAATGATATATATGTGTTTTTGGTGAATATCATGGAAACATAAATATGCTATGGTTTGAGAGTTATACAATGACCTAATATGCATTAATTAGCTTTGTAGTGATAATGAAATATGGATGTTTGAAAATGGTTCAAATGATATGGTCATTTATACATAAAAGTTGTAATAAGAAAAGATGTATGTTTGATTTAAGTTTATATAGTTATTTTGAATGATTTTATGACTAGAAAAATAAGTTTGGTATTTGTTATATAAGTGAAAATTGAACTAAAGAATGTTTTAAAATATGTTTGAAATGAGATGAATATATGTTCGTATATGCCTAGGTTATTTGAAATCATTTGTAATGGCAAAGTATGCAACTTTATTTTTGCTTGAATAGTTCAAGATATGTAATTTGATTTGATTATAAAGCATACAAATTTGGTATATTATGAATTGTACTATGTGATCTTAAAGGTTTAATGTGACTATAGTGTTATGTGCATGTCATAATAATATCGAGGTATATATGGCCATATTATAATGTTTCATATGTGATTAAATTTTTAAGTTGAATACATATTAGTTCGAGTTTGACAATTATGGAACATGTTCAAATGTTTTGATGTAAGTTCGAATTGAATTAATTGGAAATTTTGAAAAGTGCTAATTTGTAAGTTATGATTAGTAAGATATGATTGATTTGAATTGGGACTATGATTACATATGTGATTAACTATTATTATTAAAAGAGAAAATTTGTTTGGTTGGTTTGTTATATGCAAGTGTAGAATTAATAATTGATATGTGAATATTTGGCAATAGTAATAGTATGTTTTGCTTATGCAATATATATTTGATATATGCACGATATATGATATGTAATGTTATATGATTGAAAATTTTAAATAATTGATTTGTGGATAGTTAAGTCTGATAATGTTATAGAGGTATCGTTATTCTTTGGTGCATAAATAGTGTTTAATGATTGTGTTAAATCATGCTATGTTCGGTAATGCCTCGTAACCCCATTTCGGCGACGGACACGGGTTAGGGGTGTTACAATTATGGGCTTCATTCAAAATTAACTATAATAACAATGGATTTCTCGGAACACAGATTCGATCTCGAAATCTCAAGCAATCATCATCATCAACTCGAAATTCAAAATTAGAATTCGAATCACATTGAGCTCGCTTTGCTAACAAGTCATTATCAACTTTCTGAGCATCACATATTTGTTGTAAAAACAATGGTTTCACTTTCAATTCAGCTAAAACTGAACCATCAAAAGACAGATCTAAATGAGCATTTATAGCATCGCAACGCAAACAATGATTTCCGGCTCAATGCATCAGCAACAACATTTGCCTTACCCGGATGATAATCTATCACAAGCTCATAATCTTTCAACAGCTCTAACCATCTTCTCTGTCGTAGATTCAAGTATTTCTGAGTCATCAGGTACTTCAAACTTTTATGATCTAAAAACACGTGACACTTCTCACCGAAAAGATAATGACGCCAAATCTTTAATGCAAAAACAATTGCAGCTAGTTCAAGATCGTGTGTTGGATAGTTCTTTTCATGCGGCTTCAATTGTCTCGAGGCATAAGCTATAACTTTGCCTTCCTGCATCAAAACACATCCCAGACCATTCAATGAAGCATCACTGTAAATCACGAAGTCTTTACCCGCTTCTAATTGTACCAAAACTGGAGCTTCTGTCAACAAAGTTTTTAACTGATCAAAGCTTTTCTGACATTTTTTAGACCATTCAAACTTCACATATTTCTGAAGTAATCTTGTCAACGGAGTAGAAATCATCGAAAAGCCTTTTACAAACCTTCGATAATAACTAGCAAGCCCTAGAAAACTACGGACTTTAGACACATTCTTCGGAGGTTTTCATTCCAGAATAGCAGAAATCTTACTCGGATCAACTCGTATTCCAGAGGCTGATCAATATGTCCCAAAAATCCAACTTCTCGCAACTAGAATTCACATTTATTAAACCTTGCATACAATTGCTTGTCACGCAGAATTTACAAAACAATTCTTAGATGCTCAGCATGCTCAATCTCATCATGTGAATAAATCAAGATGTCGTCAATGAATACCACAACAAATTGATCTAGGTACGGTCTGAAAATTCTGTTCATCAAGTCCATAAAAATAGCAGGAGCATTTGTTAGTCCAAAAGGCATAACTAGAAACTCATAATGCTCGTACCTCGTTTTGATAGTAGTTTTCGAAATATCAGAATCTTTTACCCGCAACTGGTAGTATCCCGATCTCAGATCTATCTTTGAAAACACAATGGCTTCTTTAAGCTGATCGAATAAATCATCAATTCTGGGCAGAGGATATTTGTTCTTTATAGTCACCTTGTTCAACTGATGATAATCAATGCACATTCTCATCATGCCATCTTTCTTTTTCACAAACAGAACAGGAGCACCCCAAGGTGAGAAACTCGGTCTTGCAAACCCTCTGTCGGTCAACTCTTGTAATTGTGACTTTAACTCTTTCAATTCTATTAGTGCCATTCTATACGGAGCTATCAAAATAGGAATTGTTCCCGGTAACAAATCAATACCAAATTCAACATCACGTATCAGAGGTAATCCCGGAAATTCTTCAGGAAATACATCAGGGAATTCACAAGCAACTGGAATTGATTCAACTTTCTTTTCAGTTACTTTTGAGTCAATTATATAAGCAAAATAAGATTTATAACCCTTTCTCAAATAATTCTGAGCTTTCAATACTGATATCACAGTAGGTAACCCATTCAAATCATTACACTCAATTCGAACTATTTCATCATTCTGGCATCTCAAATCAATGGTCTTTGTTTTGCAATTCACAACAGCATCATACAATGTCAACCAGTCCATACCCAAAATTATATCAAACTCATCAAAAGGTAATAGCATCAGATCAGCAGGAAAACAAACATCTCGAAACATCAACAGACAATTCTTGCATACTTTATCAACCAAGACACTTTTACCTAAGGGGTTCGATACTCTAATAACAAATTCAGTAGACTCTATAGGCAAAATCTTACTGGATACTAAGTTCATACATATATACAAATGAGTAGAACCTCGGTCTATCAATACAATCACAGAAGTATCATAAAGAGTAAATGTACCCGTTATAACATTCGGAGATGAAGCTTCCTCACGAGCTCGTATGGCATATGCTCTGGCAGGTGCTCTAGCTTCAGATCTCACAACTGATTCTTTCGTAGCTCTCTAACTACCACCAACATTTCTTGTATTTTAGGAAGTTCTACCTCTAGATGAAACATTATCACATCTCAAATTCTGAACAATATCTTGCTCAACAGATTCTGGGCAATCTCGGGTGAAATGGTCTAACGATCTACATCTGAAACAGGCTCGATCATTTAACCTACAACTTCTCGGATGTCTTTTACCACAATACTTACATTCAGGTCATTCAGATCGGACATTTCCCACACTAGCTATCGATGTAGTTGGAACTTTAGAATTCAACTGTGTTCTAGCTCGATCTCTCGGGTTCGAATGTCCCACATTAGTTCTGGAGCGGTTGTGCTTATCTTTGAATTTATTTGAAGCGATTGGAATGATTTGCTCGAAAATATCTTCCTCGCATCTCTGTTTTCAGACTCACTTTTCTTTTGTCTTTACCGAGTGCCTCAGCTTTGCACGCTCGATCAACAAGCATTACGAACTCTTTTATTTCCAGAATCCCAACAAGCAAACGGATATCTTCATTAAGTCCATCTTCAAATCTTTTACACATTATTGCCTCGGTTGATACACATTCCCAAGCATACTGACTTAATCTCACGAACTCTCTTTCATACTCGGTGACAGACATGCGACCTTGTTTCAACTCTAGAAATTCCTTTCGTTTCTGATCAATGAATCTCTGAATGATATATTTCTTTCGGAACTCAGACTGAGAGAAATCCCATGTGACCCGTTCTTTCGGAACAACAAAAATCAAGGTCTTCCACCATTGATAAGTTGCATCTCGACACATTTTATACATTCTTCAAGAGTCGGTGACATTTCATCAAATACTCTAATAGTGTTCTCTAACCAAAATTTCGCTCTCTCAGCATCATCATCACTGGTGGCCCAGAACTCTAACAAAAATTCTCATAAATTTAAAAAAATTTCAAAGTTACAGAGGTCACACACCCGTGTGGGCAAGCCATGTGCCTCTCACGGCCTCAAACATGCCCGTGTGTCTAAGCCATGTCAAAACAGGGCATACATACTGACTTGTCCACACGGCTGTGGACACACCCGTGTGCCTCACCCGTGGTCGCTACTGACTTGCACCACACGGCCAGTCACACGCCCGTGTGTCCAGCCCGTGGTCGAGTCTAACTTGTTTTGAAATACAACCACGAGGAACACGGTCGAGCCACACGCCCGTGTGCTCAACCGTGTGGGCAAATATAGGCCATTTGAAAGGCCAAATTGCCTCCCACACATTGGGTCATCCCTACAAGCAACATACCAATACAATTCATGTCAAATTAACCAACTTTTCAAGCATTCAAAAGCATCTCAAACACAACATCTCACACAACAATTATCTCAATCTATTCACATATATTTTCAAGCATAATTCATTCGCAATTTACCATATTAGTAAGACATCTTCTCATCAATGATATACAAACTTTGCATCCATAAACTTACTATTACTTGGTCCATTTCACTAGCCATTAAACCATTCCAAAATTAAGCATTATATAAAATGGCTACTCATTCATAGCACAACCATTTATCTAGCCATATCACATGGCTATTTACATATCATAAACATAATCTATTCCAACTAGACTATACATGCCATATTTAATATATACATGATCATAAGGTACCAAAATATGATTTGAGCAGTGTGATGACGATCCTCGACGATCCCTGAGCCCTCAGTAGCTTTGACGATCTATAAAATGGAACAAACACACACAAAGTAAGCTTTTAAAAGCTTAGCAAGTCATATACAAATAAACTTAACATAAATGCATATAAGCACAAGAATACAATATCATTAATATATTTTTCAATGGCAAATTCATATCATTTTATTTAGCTCATTTGCTTAGCCATTGCTCACCCACATATCATATCTCAATATCACTTTTGATTATTGCACATCCATACATATATCATATATCATATATTCCTCATCAATTGTATACACATATTTCACCTTGATAAATTCATTCATATACTTACCTTTCATACATATACTTTGTGTATGATTCCGAACGTACCTAACTCATTTATACATTTCACGTAGTCTTTCGTTTATCAGATTTTCCCATTGAACCGTTCGAAATCTAATAGGATACTCAGAAAGCTCGAAATAGTCGTACAATACCAACATCCCAAACATGGTCTTACATGTATTTAGATATCGATGCCACTGTCTCAGATGACAGGGTCTTACACGAATCAAATACGATGCCAATGTCCCAGACATGGTCTTACACATAAACCTCAAATCAATGCCAACGTCCCAGATGTGGTCTTACACGATATCACATATCAGACACCTATGTCATGACATACGCAATCCTATCTATTCCTAGGTTCATACGGGACTTTTTCGGAAGTTGACACCATGTCGATACTATCTCGGATTTCATGTACTCATCATCTCATATACATTCATCATCATAAATTTGTCATATGAACATACATATATCAAAATAAATACGTTTATTTGTATATTGACTTACCTCGGATTCAGATAAATATAAACGAACTCGGCTATTCAATTACTTTTGATTTTCCACGATCTAAGTCTGTTTTTTTCGATTCTTGATCTACACATATTCAAATTTAAATCATTTATTTACCAAATCATTCAATTCAATCCAAAAACACATATTTAGGGCAATTTACAAATTAACCCTCATATTTTCACAATTTTACATTTTAGTCCCTATTTCACAAAATCACAAAATACACCAAATTTACACACACTCATGCTTAGCCGAATATCACCCATGCTCATTTAAGTCCATATATTTCATTTATTTCACAATTTAGTCCCTCAAAATATTATTTTCTCAATTAAGTCCATATTACTCAAAATCACCAAAAACTCAAAGACAAACTATGTTAATCTAACACATATCTTTCATAATTCATCTTCAAACATCACAAAATTCATGTGTTCATCAATGGTACATTTCAAAACTTTCATCAATTCACAAAATTAAGACATGGGTTTGAGAGAGCACTAACCAACGATTACAAAAACGTAGAAATTATCAAAAATCGAGCAAAAATGAACCTTGAATTACGCTTGATAGTAGCCGAATGTCATGGAAACTTAAAACCCCTCTTCTTTTCTTATTTTCTGTTCCAAAAAAATGAGCATCCACTAACATTTTCATTTGTTTTTATTTATTACTTGTTAATAGATTATTTACTAATTTAACCTTTAAATTTTAATAGTAAAATCATATACATCAAGCCCATAACCATCCATACCATTATTCAATGGCTATATTGCAACATAAGGACTTCATTTTAATAAAGACATAGCAATTAAACACTTAATCAAATAGAAGGCTATTTTTACACTTTCTGCAATTAAGTCATTTTCTCAATTTAATCACACAAACAACAAAATTAATTTACGACACTTTCACACATGCTTATTGTAACATCCTGAATTTTTGGGCCTATGCGTTTAGTGTGTGTATATGTTTAAAGTGTTAATTTAATTGTTAAGGGTCTAAATTGGGCTCAGGCTTAGGCAGAGGCCTTGATTAAAATTTTCTGTTTGGGCATTGTAGGACTTAAAAGGTAGTACCTATGTTTAAAATATCAAAATGGGCTTGTGGCCCAGTGGTCAGTAGCGCCACTTAGGGAACAAGGAGGTGACGCCACACCAGAGAGTTAGGGGCCAAAATTTAAGTTTCAAGGAGCCCAATTCCTTGGATTCAAGTTAGCTAATTATCGGCATTAGGGTTAGGTGGAGTGGACGGCTACAAGGCTCAAAAATAGTAGGATTTATGTGACTAGGATAATGTAGATAATATAGTTGATAATATGGAAGATAAAAGAAGAAAAATTAGGAGCTATCTGCTGAGAGCACAGTTGGCCGAAATTCCATCACCTAGAGGAGTAAAGAAATCAGTTTCTAATAGCCATAGGGGGTGCCGAATTTTCTATAAATAGAGGGAATAGCTCATCAATTTTGGCATTTAAACCCAACTTTTTCTTCATTCTTTGTGCCGAAATTCTCAGTCTCTCCCTCCACAATTTCTGTAACTTTCTTTCAAAAAGCCAAAAATCACCACCTCCTTCACCCTTTCTTCTTTCTTTGAAATTTCCTGTTAGCCGAATCTTCTGATCTCCATTATTATTCTTCTCCTATTCACTAAAAGCCGAAACTACACTCTTGTTTGTTCTTGTAGCAAAATATTCCTCTTGTTCATCTTTTTCGAGATTTTCTTAAAAGCCAAAATTATTAGATCTCTAATCTTCTATACTTCGATATTCTGTTGTGATTGCCGAATCTTTCTGCAAGGAGTAGCCGAAACCATTTGTATAGGTAAGTGTCGATTCGTGAGATTTCAATCTTTTTCTGGCTTTTAGAGATCTTAGTCGAATGGCTATATGGTTAACTAATCGGGTGTTTTCTCTCATTTGCGGCATTCCGAGATTTGAAGGGGGTCCAATCGCTTAAATTTCTAAGCCGAGTTCAAGCTTTTCGGATCGAATTACTTTCGAGATTTTAAGGTAAGGAGATCTATTAATTTAAATGTATAAATTGGGTATAGCACTAACCTTGGCGAATATAGAGAGGCCTTATCCTTGCGTTCTTAGGCTTTTGAGCAAGGTTGTAGACAAAGGCGATGAGATCGATTAGCGAGGTATCAACATAGAGAGTAGTACTACGCGTTATCGTGTGTAACTTTTCACACCATTAGATTGTCTGTTAATATGTGTTAATAAATCTGTTTATATTCTATTAAATGTCGAAATTCCGGCATAACGTTCGAAACCCGATGAGGGTAAAAGCGAATCACCAGGTTAGTGATCTCTGTCATTCTTGATGAATGTTCTGTTAAGATGATATGTTTTATAAGTATGCTGATTTCTGTGATTGCATGGGGTTGGGTTTGATGAAAGGGGAAGTGTTCTGTGTAGTGGCTTTTGCCATGATCTATTGTAGTGGCTTTTGCCATGATCTATTGTAGTGGCTATTGCCATGATCGACGATGAGCAACATGACCGCCATCAATGGCGATGTAGCGATGTGGGTTGATTGTAGAAATCCCCAATGGTGTGTTGGCGGTAAAGGTGGCGTGTAGCGGATGGAAACCTAGGATTTGGGTTGGGCTTTGCATATTTTCATATATAATATGTTCTCGTTATTCATTACGTGGGGCTAAGGCCCAAATCTAAAGGTGCATGAGGGTTGCACACCGAGTCTTGCGACTCAACTTATGATTTAATATTTTCAGTAGCACCTAGTGCATCGGACCGAGATGGAGAGGAGCGTAAGGTGGCCATGCAAAAGAACATCTGGATTCAGAAAAGACTTTAGTTTATTATTTTATATTTTTATTTAATGGGTTTTAAATTTCAATGTAATAAGGCCACAGTAGTTAGCTTTATATTTTGTTCGCTTTTTATTTTGGGCTTTTATTATTATTATCGGACATTTTAAGTTTACATTTTTTTCTAAGGCGTGTATTTAAATTTCGATTTTTAATTCATAGAAACATCTCATAGAATTTATAGCTTATCTAAATTATCAACCTATTAATTTTTTCCCGAATAAAAGGTTAAACTCAAGGAAAATATTTTCCAAAAATGCGACATGTTTTATTAAATTTTCTTAGTGACATACCAGATTCGGTAGTGGTGTTTGGGCTGGGTTGAAACACCCCAAACCCGGCCCACGAGCCTTGACCAGATCTGGTATGTTCCTCGAGTAAAACACTTGAAAAACTGTTTGTCACTTAGGAGAAATTCGAATGGTTTTGAAGGAAAATTTGATTATGTTGGGTCCAATTGGAAACTTTGTAAATTTTGAAATCGGAGATTTATTAAAACTTGGTTTTTAAATCAAAAACACATGCCGATTTTGTTTTAAGAATTTTACCTTTGAATTTAAAGCATTTGTATATAGATGTCATATTATTTTAAGAAAATTTACTTAACTTTAAATAATATAAAAGTTGTATCGTACTGAAATAAATGACATGCATGCATAAAATGGTTCATACTATGGCCTTATTACATCAACATAAAACCCGAAATAGATCACTTAAAGGGTTAGTTTCCGGCCAACATTAGATCACTTAAAGGGTTAGTTTCCGGCTTTTGAATAATTAAAAAATAGATCTATAACACCACACATGGCCTTGGCCGAATCTTACCTTATAGCTTACCTCGGATATTGAAATCCCGAAATTCCTATTTGCTCTTGATGATGTCGAGACCCTTAAAAGTATATGTTAGATCCAATTCTAACATTCAATAAATGGCCTTCGGCCTAAACTTACAACTTACTGACCTTAGGTCTGATATCCCGAATGCTCCCTTCTTATAGTCGACACTAGCAGAGATCCCGAAATCTCTCCTTAAGATTTCGGTCAAAGAATAGTAATAGGGATTAGTCTTTAAATTTCGACAAGTCCTAAAAGAAAAGAATAGAAATCAAACTTGATCTCACCTCATCAAGAAATCGACACAGACTTATCTTTGTCACCACAAAGATATTCGCTTTAATGGCTTAATGGAGAATCGGCTAGGGGTACCTTGTATATTCGGCTTTAGAAAAGGGGTTATGGATTCGGCTTCCACAAGAGACACAAAATAAGAGGTATGAAGCCTTAAAGGTTACGACAATGGTGAGAATAGGGAAAGGAGATTTGGCTAGAGCAAATAAAAGGAAAAGAAAGACTTTGAGAAATAAAGTAGAAATTGCTAGAGGAAGAGATGGGAAGAAAACAAAAGAAAAGATGAATGCTTTGCTTCTCAATTTTGGTTACCTACTCACACACTAGGCATTTCCTTGTTATTTTCCTATCTTCTCTTTCTTATCTATTAAAAGAAATAATCTAAAATAAATTCTTATTTATCTCATGCCTTAGCCGAAATTTCCAAGGGAGTTTAAGCACATCTTAAACTCATTCCTAAGTCTCCTAATGCCGTCCATTACCACTCTCCCTTTGCCGAAAAAAAAAAAAAACTTCCAAGTGCTCCCCACGCTACTCGAACCTTGGCCTCTTCCCCTTGATAATGGCGTCACTTGCTAAGGCCCTAAGTGGCACCTTGTAGCCACTTTACCAAGCCCAACTTCATGTCAAATTTCCTCTATTAACTTTCTTAAGGCCTTATCAAGCTTAGCTCCCCTTTTAAATTTAAAATCCAATAATTTCTAAAGTATTTAACTACACACTAAGGTTCACAAAATCCATAATGCACATTCACAACACACATAAGCATGTTATTTCATATAATTAAGCAATAATGCATAAGCCACGATCCAGGATATTACGGGTCTAGGGTGTTACACTTATTCATATACTGCAGGCACAGAAAATAATATTAAAATATTTTTCGACTTAAATTTGTGGTCCCGAAACCACTATTCCGACTAGGGTCTAAACCGGACTGTTACAATGTTAACATAATTAATTGACGAGATTGTTCGAAATATCTTTTGGATATAATAGGTTTTAAGCTCATAAGGTTATATAATGGCATGTAATTGTAAAGTAATTAGTATATATATGTGGTCCAAGAGGGAAATTATTAGAAAATTATTGGCATCACATATAGAAGAATAATTATATGTTATTATTTACTATTATAAAAGGTTAATCCATATTAAAAGGACCCAATTTGGTTAAGTCTTATTGGACTTCGTTATTAAATAAAGTATGAGCCAAATATATGTAAATACTCTAATATCTAATTTCTAATTGATGATGAGTGATTAGAAACTAAGATTAACATGCAAAAGTTATATATTAGTGTTATGGTTTCCAAATTACAAATACGTAACTTTTCTATTATTCCATCTTCGAAGAGAGAGAGTCACATTCTTTAAATTACTTAATCAAATATCAAAACTATAAAATTTGAAGATTTCAATAAATCAATGAATTCATGTGCACTTCTACATCTAATTTTGTTTTAGTAATCGACATAACATATCCTAATTTATTAAATTCTATATTAAAAATTTACGTTGCTAATAGTATCTTCAAAACTAGATTACATGTACCTATCTAAATCTTTAAAAACAAATCAAAAAAAAAAAGAGTCACCTTCTTTAAAAAAGAGAGAGCTATCTTTTTAAATTACTTAATTTGAAATATCAAAATTATAAGTTATCAAAATTTTAAGAAATCAATAAATTCAAATACACTTTTACATCATAAATGTATGTGAGTCTGCCTATTGGCACGAATCTCTCTGTCTGCCTTTTGGCACGTAGGGTTTTCTATTTTTCTTTTTCTTTTCAGTTTTTCTTTTCTTTCATCTTATTTTGCTTTTCTTTCTAAATACGGTGGATCATCCTTCTGTTCGTATTCTTTGGCTCTTCGTCACTTTGGTGTGGCTGTTCGTTATCTCTTCTCCCTTTTCGAATGGAGGAAGTATTAGCAGGACTTAGTTTATTGGATGATGAAGAAGAAGCCTTTCAAGAGGAAGCGGTGGTGGTGCATGATAGATACCGATTCGTCTAGTGGGACTGCTTTGATGATAGTGTGGTGAACTTCCCTCTCCGTAATACAATGGCGATCTTTGGCATCCACTTGGGGATTTGCATTCTTGATTTGGGCGATAAGCGGTACTTATTTCAATTTTTCATGAAGTCGATGTGCAAAGGGTGCTTAATGGGACTCCATGGTTCTTCAATAATCACTTGTCGATTCTCAGAACGTATTCAAAATGGAGAAAATCCATCGGTTATAGAATTAAACAAACATGAGTTTTGGATTCAAGTGCATGATTTACCCAATGGTTTGTTTATCGCAACTATGGCAAAGCAATTTAGATTTTTTGGAGTGTTTCTTGAGTATGATTTTCCGCTTGGGTGGGTCCTAAGAATTATATGCTTATTCGGTCAAACTGGATGTTTTGGCTCCCTAAAACGTAAAAGAAGATCCACATTGGTAAAGATACCACGATCTATGCCCGATTCAAATATGAAAAACTAAGTTTATTCTGTTTCATTTATGCAAACTTGGGCACAGTGAAAGTTATTGTCCCTATCGTCTTCGTATTGAGCCTTCAAAAATTATTTTTGGTTGGGATCTGTCTTTGAGGGCGATGCCAAGACGCCAAAATTTGGTGGCAAGCAGATGGCTAAGGGATGTGGACGGCTCTCAGTTTAGTACTGAATTTTCGGAAAGTGCCAACAAAGGAAACTTTTCTAATTCTGAGATTTCAATTAGGCGTGATTTTGGGGTGGATTTGAGAAATAAAGATATTATTCCTGATTCTACTAATTTGAAGATTGACCGCCAAATCATTCATGGGCATGTTAAATGGCGAAATGGGAGCATGGCTTCTTCGAAAAACGATGATATGCCTATTGGGCCTATGGACCTGAATTTGGATGAACATGATCCAATAGCCTTATCAGAAGGAAAAAAGAGGCAACGGAGAATGGGGGAATTGGGTGTTCTTGTGGGCATTACTAAGGACAGGGGTTCTTATGATATAACGGCTAGCTCTGGTGGACAGAGCAGCCGAGAATTATGAAAATCCTAAGTTGGAACGTTCGTGGTTTGGGGAGGCCACGAGCTGTTAATAGGCTCAAAAATAGATTACGAGCCATTAATCCCCAAATTTTGTTTCTTTTAGAAACGAAAGTTAGTGTTAAGAGAATGGAGATGGTGAGAATGAAATGTGGATTTACAAATGGTATTGATATTGGCGCATTAGGTTCACGGGGGGGTTTATCATTAGGGTGGAAAGGAAATTCGTTGGTGAATCTGAAGAGTTACTCAGCTTTTCATATTGATGTGGAAGTTCAGGACAATGAATGTGGGACAGTTTGGCGGTTAACAGGGTTTTATGGAAATCCAGATGTTCGAAAGCGCACTGACTCTTGGAATTTACTTCGATCCTTGAGTTGTGATCAATCATTACCATGGGTTGTGGTGGGCGATTTTAATGAAATTGCTCATTCCTTTGAGAAACGAGGCGGACGCCTTAGAGCGAAACGAAGGATGACTGAGTTTAGAATGGCGTTAGAGGATTGTAATCTTAATGATTTGGGATATGTTGGGAGGTGGTTCACTTGGGAAAGAGGAAAGTTTGCTACCTCTAATATTCGGGAAAGATTGGACCGTGGAATTGCTACTTGTGATTGGATACAACTTTTTCCCAATTATAAGGTGGAACATTTGGGGCACTCTTTTTCTGATCATTGCCCTATTCTCGTTGATACTGTTAGTAAACTCTATGATAATTCTGTGTATTGTATGAGGCCATTTCGATTCGAAGCTAAGTGGTGTCAAGACCACTCTTTTGAGAATTTGATTAAAAGCTGGTGGGGTGAAGACGATGGTCGTGTTGATATGAAATTGGAAAATTTAGGACGGCGTTTGCAACATTGGGGCATTGCTAAACATAAGCTGGATAAAAAACAGCGAGTTCTACTGGAAGACAGATTGATTCACCTTTATAATCAAGATCCATCTGATGATGTTCTAGCTGAAATCACAGATGTCTAAATGGGTCTTAACTGGGAAGCTGACAAAGAGGAACTCTTTTGGGAACAACGCGCTCGGGTTAATTGGTTGAAGAATGGTGATCGCAATACGAGTTACTTCCATAATGTGGCAGTTTCCAGACAATCTCATGGTCGTGTTTTAGCTTTGGAGGATGAGAACGGTAGGCAATTGTCTTCGACGGATGATTTTTTAAGGTTAGCTTCAGATTATTTTCGTAATCTCTTTACGGCCTCAGATGTGGGGCCAGATGAAAATTTCTTTGGCCTGGTGGATCAAAAAGTTACTGCAGATATGAATGCTAATTTGCTTAAACCATTCACAGTAGACGACATTGATCAGGCTGTTAAGAGGCTGGCGCCTCTACATGCTCCTGGTGTGGATGGTTTTTCTGCTATCTTTTTTCAGAGATATTGGCATATTATTGGGATTGAAATTTCTTCGTTTTGTTTATCTGTCCTTAATGGTGAATGTGAAATTGGCCCTATAAATAAAACTCGTATTGTGTTGATCCCAAAAATTGCTAAACCAAAAAATATGACTCATTTTAGACCTATAAGTCTTTGTAATGTTCTTTATAAGATAATTGCAAAGGTTTTGGTAACCTGGATGAATAATATGTTGGGCTCTTGTATTCATGAAGCACAAAGAGCTTTTATCCCTGGCCGGCTCATTTCGGACAACATTCTAATTGCGTATGAAGTTCTTCATTCTCTAAAATTGAAAAAAAGAGGTCAGAAAGGAAATTTTGCGCTTAAACTCGATATGAGTAAAGCGCACGGCCAAGTTGAATGGGACTTCTTGGCAGGAATGATGAAACATTTAGGATTTCATGAAGAATGGATTGTTCTCATCATGCGATGCGTTTGTTCGGTATCCTATTCTGTTTGTATAAATGGTTGTAACAGCGAATGGTTTTCTCCTTCTAGGGGCCTAAGACAAGGGGATCCCCTTAGTCCCTATCTTTTTCTATTATGTGCTGAGGGTTTCTCTACGTTGATTGAGGATGCGAAGCGAAGAGGTTTGATAAAAGGAGCTCCTATTGGTAGAGAACGGTTTTCTATCAACCATTTGTTCTTTGCGGATGACAGTATCTTGTTTGGTGATGCCTCACGTGAGGGAGCTAAAGCGGTTCGTGATGTTATTTGTGAATATGAGTTACTTTCTGGGTAAAAGGTGAATTTTGATAAATCTCTCATCTACTTTGAAGCCAATGTGAATCATGAAATCAAAGATTATATTGTTAATTTGCTAGAAGTCAGAGTTGCTTCTAATCCTGAGAAATATTTAGGACTACCTATGATGGTTGGTCGAAAGAAATCCTGGGCCTTTGCCTATTTCTCGGATCGTTTCAGGAAAAGAATTGAAGGATGGAGATTACGCTATTTATCTACTGGTGGGAAGGAAGCTTTTATCAAGTCGGTCCTACAGGCCATTCCCCTTTATGTTATGCAATGTTTCCTCATGCCAAAAACTTTTTGTCGTAAGCTAGAGGGGATTATGAATAAGTTTTGGTGGACCAATAATAAGTCGTCAAAAGGTATTCATTGGAGTGGCTGGGATTCATTATGTAAATCTAAAAATGATGGTGGAATGGGTTTTAAAAATCTGGTTTTGTTTAATAAATCTTTATTAGCAAAATAGATTTGGCGGGTTTTAACTCAGCCTAGTTGTCTTTTAGCCAAAGTTTTAAAAGCGCGTTATTTTCCTCATTCAGATATTCTAGCTGCTAAGGTTGGATCTTACCCATCTTATACCTGGCGTAGTATTTGCAGTGCACGAGAGTTGATTGAGAATGGACTGTTGTGGTGGATTGGAAGTGGTTCTGAAGTCAACATTTGGAATGATCCCTGGTTACCTGGTCAAGAAAATAATAGAGTTTCAATCCAGCAAATATGGCCAACTTGGACTACTGTTAATCAGCTATTTAATGGTGACACTTTTACCTGGAATGAAGAGCTCCTGAATACTATTTTTGATGCGATACAGTCAATCGTATTCTTGCTATTCCAATTGCGGGGGGACAGTCGAATGACATCCGGGTATGGAAGTATGATGGGTCGGGCGAATACACAGTGAAGAGTGGGTACAGGGTATTATCTACAGAAAATCTACAGAATCTTCCTAGCTCTGCTGGTGTGATCGATCCTAAATTTTACAATTGTTTATGGACTTTAAACATTCCAGCTAAAATTAAAATTTATGTTTGGAGATTAACTAATAATTTTTCGCCCCATCGTTGTATGTCGCACGCAGAAGTTGTGTGTGGATGTTGATTGCCCCTTTGTAAGCAAGGTCCCGAGAATGTTGATCAACTTATGTGGATCTGCCTAATGATACAAGATGTATGGAAGTCTCTGAACGTCATGGTCCCTCCTCTTGATCCGTCGACAGGTGGTAAGCTCTGCTTTATCAATACTTTCTCTACTGCAAAAGAACAACAACAACAAATGATGGTCCTTTCCTTGTGGGGGTTATGGAACCGAAGGAACAAATTAATTCATGAAGGGATTAAGTATTCTAAGCAGGAATTTTTGGGGTTTCTTAAAGGGTACAACCAGGAGCTAAATCTTAACAGAGAAATTTCATCTTTGACTTCTACTTATTTGGGGAATCGACGATGGAAACCACCGGACACAGGTTTTGTTAAACTGAACTTTGATGCTGCTTTCTATAGGGATACAAAAACTACTATAACAGTGGTCTTAGCCAGGAACTCAGAAGGAGAAATAGTGGGAGCGGAGACTTATCTGTTTAAGGATGTGGCTGATGCGTTTGTGGCGGAGGCGAGGGCTGCTGTAAGGGCTCTTATTTTGGCGGAAAGACCTGGGATTCGACGGATAATTGTGGAAGGCGACTCCTTAACTGTTGTTAAAAGCATCAAGAAGAAACAGAAAGACAAATCCATTATCCGTTCGATCATACAGTACATTCTTTCGTTGGAAAATGGATTTGATGAGATCTCTTACCTTTTTGCTCCTCGGATGGCGAATAATACGGCTCATACTCTGGCGATGGAAGGTCGGAGAAGACAAGCTTTTACAGTTTGGACGGATAGGGTTCCTGAATCTGTTCGGTTGTCAGCTATTAAGGATTGGGACGATTGGACTTCTCGGCCTTAGGGGATATTGTCTGGTGTTGCTTCGATGGTGGAGAAGGTTCTTGGAATTTCCACCTTTTCTTCGAAGCACTAGGTTTTCTTCTTGATTATCGTTTGCGTTCTGAAGAAGAAGAATCCTTTGGACTGATATTGGGTTGTTTGTTCTTTGCTGTGGGCATCGGCAGTTTTCTTTAGTGGTTTTGTTGCTTTTAGGCTGAAGTTATTATTTTCTACTACTTTATTTATTGTTTTTTTGGTTTTTTTGTTTGGTTTTGACGCTTCATGTTTTTTTTGGTCTTTTATTTTTTTTAGTGGGCCATGCAGCAATAATATCAGTCTAGTAATTTAACTAAAAAAAAAATACACTTTTACATCTAATTTTATTTTTGGTAATTAACATAATTTATCTGATTTATTAAATTTTGTATTAAAATTTTAGGTTGCCAATATTATCTTCAAAAGTAGATTGCATGTACCTGTATAATTCTTTGAAAACAAATGGAAGAAAATGATTTTGGATGTTTGGAGTGTAAAATCTTAATTTATACATGTTAGAAAAGGAATGTTGAAGACTATGGGTTTAAGTTCAACGAATTTATGACTTGTACAGTCAAATCTAAATTCAACTTTGTGGGTGTAGATGCTGAACAATCATTACGTATCCTAAAAACGAAGAAAGTATGACATCAAAGCGGCGAATTCGTGAGAATCCTCAAAGGATAGATCCTTTCATTAATGGCTAATGGTCAAAGGTGATCTAGAATACAGAGCGTCAGAGGAAATCCAAACCCAGTCAAAGGAATCGTTAATAATAATAAATGTCGGAACAAACGCTTAAGAAAACCATAACAGTCGTTTCACACCAAGATTATTATAGAAGTTTTTTAGGAAGGGTGTGATTGAATTTCTTCACATTTTATTTAAAAGATATAAATTAATTTATGAATATTAGATTAAAAAGTAAATAAGTTATTTTGTCTAAATTTTATCTTCTTTTTTTTTTTGTTAAAATTAGTTCTTATACATTAACATAAAATACATATGTCACGCTACATGTCATTATCGAATTATTTAATCAGTCACGATATTTTTTATAATATTTTTATCTTATTTGCTATTTGATCTAATATATATGAATAATCTTTTACTAAAAAACAAATTCATTTTTAATCTAATATATATAAATAATTTATTTATATCTTAAAATAAATAAATAAATATAAATAAAACAAAATATAATTTAACTCTTAATATAAAACTTTTCGTACATCATATCTTTTTCTCTACTATATTAATACATGATATTGATGTATTTACTATTGTTTTAAAAATATTTATGAAAAACATTTATATATCAAATATAAAATATTCATTACCTAATCTTTAATAAATCTAAAATAAACAATAAGAAAATCTATCTAATACGTTAACTTACAATATCATCTTGTAGATTATTTTTGTTAATTTGCTTCACTAATTAAAAATAATAAGTGAGATATTAGTTTTTGCTTTATAATTAGTACATATTACAGTTTCAATTTATTACGGGTCAATATAATTGGAATTGATCAGTATCGAATCACTATTATGTTATTCTTTATATCATATAAAATGTGGATAGAATTTTTACATGGGCTAACACTACACCAAATAAAATAAAATAATTATATTGATATCTACTCAAATTCTAAATCTCAACTCTAATGATTAACGATATAAAATACTCTATGTTTAAAAAAACACACACACAATATAAAATACTCTTAGTAGTTGATAACAAAAATTAGTCTTAATAAAATATTGACATAATAATTTTTTCCTATTATAAAAATAATAATTTTAGTTCTCTATTTATTCTTTTATCTTTTTAACCCTTAAATTTATATTTTTATCAAATCACTCTAAAATAGATAAACAAATTATTTTTATTAACTTTATTAACATTGCATATATGTGGAATGCCACGTAGATAAAAAGTCAACATTTAATTAATTTTAAAATTTAAAAATATTTTATATATATATTTAATTTTAAAATGGTTTTTATAATTTTTTAAATTTTAAATTTTAAAAATTAATTAAACACTAACATGTCATTCACAGGCACATCAACAAAATTAAAAATCCCAACTAAAGTGGAGAGAAAAAAAGTCTAAAATATTTAAAATTTATATAAAATAACAAATTAAATATGTGAATCCATAATTTGGGAATATAAAGTTTTCTTTTTCAAGTCCTTGCGTTGGGTGTGAAAAAGTCAGAAAGGTAAGTTAGAAAAGGACAGTAATGGAAACTAAGATCCTCCTTCCACTTGGCAGAGTCTACACACTCACGCTTTGCATAACGAGAGTTCAAGATTCTCTCTATTTCTATCTCTCACGAACATGCTTGCGAAAACCGCAAACAAATTATTAGAAAAAGGCGACTCCAGTGCTGAAATACATACAACACCATCAATTCATTACATGCATGCTCAAAAGACTGAAACCTGATCTAATGAAAATAAACATGTCTTTTATTACAAAACAACTACAAGCTTTTTTAAGAGATTTTCTGTGCTTGTTGACAGCAAAACAAGAAAAATTAGCACATAGATAGAGCTAGAATAAAACAGCAAAGTATTACAATGAAAAAGGTGGAAAGGGGTGAATAAGTAGTAGGTGAATGGTCATCAACAGGCTGGTAGTATTCATTAGGATTTGGATGGGAGGGGTACTGGCAACACTGTACTGGAACTGGTGGTGGCGGACAGTTAGCTTGAGCTGGACGTGATGGCGGAGGTGGAGGTCTATATGAAGGATAGGTGGAAATAGACGAGGGTGGTGGTGGTGGCGGAGGAGCTCCATACGAAGGATAGCCAGAAAAAGATTGGGGTGATGGAGGAGCTCCATACGAAGGATAGCCAGAAAAAGATTGGGGTGGTGGAGGAGCTCCATACGAAGGATAGCCAGAAAGAGATGGTGATGGCAAGAGTGCACTAGAATCCTCCCCTAAAACCATGTAATCAAGGTTGATGGCTGATATCGAAAGCGCCACAAGGATGACAAATGCTGGACGCATATTTTTCCTTGACTACAGAAAGTTTCGCTTCAGAAAAAAAGAAGAAGAAACCGATTGTTTAGTCAAGGGGAAAGAATCTGACGAGTGAGTTTTATGGGATTGCAAAACGTAAAGACACTTTATAAATCGTGGCTCTCACTGCAGGTTTTGCTGTTGTCTTTCATCATTTTTTTCCCCTTCATTCCGGGTCTTTTGCCGCTTGGCACACCACCTGTCATTTTTATGAAGAGGTGCTCTATAAGCTTAACTTATTTAGATGGATCCGAAGTTTGTATCTCGAGAGACACATTTGAAGATGACAATTTTAAAAGACTTGTGAGTACTCAAAAAAGATAATTTTAATTTGTGTTCTCACAACACAACCTATAACTCGTGGACTAAACCAACTCAATTGACTAATCAATGTTTAAAGGGTGATCTATATCTATAATTTCATAAGATTTCTTTAAATGACAATCAAATTATACAAGAGATAATAACTGATAACTTTTGGTCACGGCTGGACCCTTGCTTTTATCAGAATGAGGATGGAGAATTAAGGGATCAATAAATAAAGAAGGAATAAAGTAGGCTAGCAGATGATATGGTACCATCAACCCAATTTTACATTTATGGGTTGTTAGCAGACATTGACTTGTCCAGATCCTTGTTGTTCAAATAAAGGTAAGATGGTTGATCGCTGAACATTGATAATGTAGGCCTTGGAGAAAACCCAGCATAGTCTCTGTCTACCTTTGCTAAGCATAATTCGTTAATGAATTTGAAAAGCTCGTGCTTTTGGGCAAAAGGTTGAGCTGCATATTCTTCAAACGGCATCCACTGAAGGAAACAAAAAGGGCAAACATATAAGATGAAAGGTGTCTAGTAAATGCATGCCTACTATATGTATCAGGTCTGTGAAAAGTGGTCGTACACTTATTCTTCTTTTTATTCAGAACTAGCTAGTGAATTAATAGGATATACTCTGCAACACAAATAAGTTGTACCTGAACTGCCTCAATTTCCAGCTCTTGCTTCTGAATATCAAAAGATAGTGGACGCAACATGCATAAGAAAAATAGATCTGATTTCTCGAAGAATGTCTTGTGCGATTGACTGAATTTAAGAACAAGATGCCAAAACAAAGAATTTAGTGAAGGCTGAACCGCTGGAGTATTGATGATGAACATAAGCTTAATAAATCTGGGAAAAGCAATGTCAACAAAGAATAAAAAACTCCTGAGAGATTCAAATACATCAGCATGAATTGTAGAGTCCGTGGATTAAGTATCGTTAACCTTAAAGCAGTATTTTCGCAAAAGCTAATGACCAAAATTTAGGCTCATTGGAAATACTGTACTAAATATGCTTGTCGCATCCACATTTAAAAGAAAAATATCAGCCCAACTTTTATTTTTTTTTATTTTTATTTTTATTTTATATTGTCTTAATTTAATTTGAATTTTTTTTCCAATTGAATTGAGTAAAATAAATTTTATTTGAGTCGAATAAATTTATTTAAATTAAATTAAAAAATTAAACTGACTGAAATTTTGTTGACAAGATAATTAAATTCCAAGATAAAAGAAATATCTTTTAAAACAAAATAAGAAGAAAAAACAAGATAATTAGTAGCATAAAATTAGATTTGATAATTTACTTGTTTAAGACCTCAAATTTACCATTTAATTTTTTATATATATAATTTAGCATTTTTATATATTTTTAAAAAATTTAATTTTTATATATATTTATAAAATTTTGAAAAATAAATATTTTATAAACATTCTATTTTTTAAAACTATTTTAAATTTTTTATATTTGTTAGAGAAACCATTTTACATATTTTCAAAAATATCAAGGACTTAAGAGATGTTTACATTAATTTATTATTTAAATTATTTGAATTATTTGAGCTTTGAAATTTAATCTACTCAAATTCAACTTATTTATTTGAATTAATTAATTTGAAAAAATTAAATATAATTAATTTAAAATTCAAAAAAATAATTTTTTCAAATAGAATAGAATTATTTTCACAACTGAAACCAGTATTTCATCCAAATCTTTCCATGCCTATGATTTTAGATTTACAGCCACATTTTCACAGCCATTGGTCAACTCCCAAGTCTTACTAAACCGAATCAAAATATAAAAATTTTTTATCTAAGAGTGCATTTTCTTCTGTATATATAATATGAGTGAAAAACTAATTTTTCTCTTTACCTTTTAAAGAACTATTAATTTGAGGAGCAGAGGATCTTTGTTTCCCCCAATCAACAAATCGTAAAACTGGTTTGAAAAAAACATGGAGATATGAGGGGAAGCATAGCATAATTAGTGTAATATATGTGACGTAAGTTCTTTATGTTCACGTGAAGGTCAAAAACTATTGAGATCACTCAGTTTTAAAGGCAAAAGGACATGTTTAATTATGCAAACACCATACCTGAACCCTAGGACCTCTACAAATTCTGTGTCAACCTGGGAAAGGACAAAAATAGTGGGTCACACGAAAGCATTAATGCTCTTAAATTATATGTAAGAACATCATATATTTTTACACATTCATCACTTACCCCTGTTTCTTCTCTTACTTCTCTAATAGCTCCCATAAAAATATCCTCACCCTGTGTGTAGAAGAGCTCATTTGTTATTTAATAGCAACATGAAATCAAATTTCTAGCTGATGTAAAAAGTCCTCATCATGACACACTGCCACATACCTCATCAACAACTCCTGTAGGAATTTTCCATATGCCGGTTCCTCGAAATCGACCACTCTTTTCTTGAACTGTGAGCACCTATTAGCCAAGAAGCAACTATGAGACTAAAAGGTTGATGAATCTGGGAAGAAAAATAGGGGGCGCATCAACAAATTAGAACAAAATAAAGGGTAATGGAGAACCTCTCTTTTATCATTCAGGATAATTGCACCAACACGTACTCGGTGTGTTACATTTGCAGGGATAGTGTTAGGTGTATTAGGAATCCAAGAAACGAGCATGAGATAACTTGGTTCAGCATGGTGGTACCTGAACCCCTCCTAAAACCAGTGTAATGTGTTTCAAAGCAGTCAAGACATCATAAGTCTCAAGCTCAGGGGATAAAACTGTTCACAATATCAAAGTTCAATATTCAAGTAAAGCTAAAACATACATTCAACGTTTATTCTACTAGTTGGAACAGTGTAATTGCATAATATATACAAGTATAGGTTACCTTCACGGTAGTTTCAACTAGATGCACAAGTCCAATAGGCAATTTAATCCAGACTCCCTTTTTACCCTGCATGATAAAAAACCAGATGTTATGAATCTACACTGAAAAACTAAAACTAACAAACTTAAAGCCCTTGTAGAATAACAGCGACATAATTAAGTAAAACCGTTGATTCTGGAAAAACTTTCACAATTAGAGGTTAGCTAAAAAGATTAAAGAGTAGATTTATCTCCTACTCAGGTTCCATTAAAATTAAGAAAGCTAACAAATAAGGAGAATTTGCACATTTCAATCTCATTCTTCAATTTTAAGCAAGCATCTCAGCTTACTTTTAAGGGAAACTCAGCAAAGCAATAACCAAAATATTCATCTAAAGTTATTATACCTGTTGCTTCCACTGCAATATGGAAGCTCTGAGCACAATAACAAAGGTTTCAGAATCCATATGCTCTTTCATTTCCACAATGACACCTCCATGGCCATCATTGATAGCAGGAAGCAATTCAGTATGCCAAACTCCATTTCCGCACACCTGGCTTCCAACTACTTCCCTTAAGTCCATCGAAACCGACATCTGCTCAACAATCAATGAATATCAAATTCTCAAATTCAATTTCTAAATAAGATACCCAAATAAATGAAATCCAATTCTTTGGATATCAAATTGTTAATTCATACACTCACACATACATCCTGTGAACACTTATACGTTCCTTCATAGACACATAAGTTCATACAATATCCATACACATATCATACGTCATGCTTACGTAAATGATATCGCATAATCCAGTTACATAAGCGTATAAGTTCATAAAAGTAGTTAATGCTCAACTACTAAGAATAAGACTCTATATGGATAACCAATAAAATAAAAGATGTTTAAACCAATTGAAGCAAATAAAATAATAATAATAATAATAATAATAATAATAATAATAATAATAATAATAATACTAAAACTCTTTTCGGCCACATATTTTCACAAGTTTCTGACTCAGGAAAATAAAAAGAAGATTTGAAAGAAGCTTGTTAACTCGTACTCTTTGTGACAAACCAGACAATGAAGGGACAATTTTAATCTCTAATGGAGTTAACCACTACATGTCTCTCAAAAAAGGTCAATAAGAAAAATCTTCAAAAAAAAAAAAGTTAAACTGTGAAGCTGCTCTTGATTATGAGCAATTAACACAACCTAACGCAAAAAAATTCATCATGAAATTCAAATCAAAGTCAGATTTACCTGCAAAAACAACGAACAGAGGCGAGTGTTTTGAAGGTAGGTAAAGTATAATCACAGTGTTAATAAATAAATAATAAAAATAAAAACAAAAAAAGATTCAAATATTTGGTTTCTGGTTTACTGAAATGGAAAATGAAGGGGAAACTTATGGAAGAAAAATTTGAGGGAGTTTGAAAAGTTTGATTAGAGGTCAGTTATTGCTTTAGCGAGTTGTTATTATTATTATTATTTATAGGTGAGGTAAAGGGTTGGAGCATGCCATTTATGCCGGGAAAACTACGGTGCGATGAAGTGGATGCTGACGTAATATAGACCCTCAATTTCAGCCGCCATCATTCATTTTTTTCTTACGTGTCATACACACGCACAGGGGCCAAATTGAACGGTTTTGCCTCCTCCCATGGATTCAAATGCGAATGTTCATCTTATCCAAAATATAAAAAACGTACTTTTATTTAACTTTCACGACATATTTTGCCTTTGAACATATTTGTAGATTTTGAATAAATTTGGATCAAATCATGAGTTTACACAAATAATCCAAATTTATATTTACAAACATAATCTGAATTTATATCTAGATTTTATGGATATTGTATCAAGTTGAGGTGACTAATGCCTTAGTATATAGACACGTAGTCGAGGAAACGTACGCCTTGGGGAGGGTCTACATGCCCGTTGTATGTTTCTATATTGTTGAATGGCAGCGTAGTGATTGAGTATTGTGGCAATTTAGCATGTGGCCACCAATTCGTGAGAGCTTATGAACATGGATACACTTTAAGATAGAGATTTAATAGGCCATTAAAAGAAATTGGGTTGATGAATGTAGATAATATGTCCAAGATTAGTATAGATGTCATCAATATGTCATCATCGGAGACTCAATATAGGGATATGAGCTCCATAAGGATATAAGGTATATGGATTGGTTTAGGATTAATTGTTTATCGATTTTATATCATGATGGTTAATATCTTGTTATCCCAAGACCTCGACTAAAGAACAATCATTGAACTTGACATGAATAAGCTCGAGTGCAAATGTGAGCAACAACTGTCAATTTGCCTATCCCATAGTCAGCTTAACCCAACCCACACATTGAGAGTAGTTGTTGAAGTTGATAATAGTGAGTCCGAGCAAGAAGGTGTGCACCAATTATCAATGAGCCTATCGAATTGGCTATCCATCCTAACCCACCCATTTAGAGTGTCCAACCTTTTCATATGATCCTACATTTGCAATCAGATGATGCGTACTTTCAAAGCTCAGTGCAGTCCTTATACCAATTTGGCAAAGGTGTCTTATGCCCAAGTCCTTCAATTACATCACGGACCTTTAATATGGCATACACATCGAAGTTCACAAAATTTCCCTTCCAACTTGAACACTCAGGTATGATCTTGTTCAATGAGCTTGTAAAAGATTCGGTTGAGGTCCCATCATGACAAAATCCACCATACAATTGACATTCATTGAGGTGCAAAACGCATTTAAGAGGTCACTCTAAAATAACCACATTCCTATTTTAGTCACTATTTTCTTTTGTCTATTTAGTAACGGCCTCGTTTACTAGTTGTCGTCTATGAGTGGGGTTAGGTTGTTTTAAAATAGTCAAAATTATCCTCATTTTTCTCGGTTGCTTTTCTCACAGAACAAATAAGAAGGAAAAAGATAAAACTTACAAATTTTAGTCTTATGTTGCAAAAAAACAAAAAAAAAAATTACAGAGAGGCCTAGCTAGTCAAAAGTAAAAAAAAAAAAAAAATACCACATTAGTTAGTGGATTAACGAAATTTTTAATAGCAGTGACCAATTCGACAGTTATCTTAATTAAAGTGACTCAATTGACAAAAAAATTTAGAATGACCAAAGTAGGAACCACGCTATTTTAGAGTGTCTTGCGATACAAATTTACCCATTATTTGAGGTTAGATTTAGGGCTAGATTTTTTATACTAGATGTAAAAAAATTTGTTTAATTGAAAGTAATTGCATATTTTTGTTTTATTTTCAACATACTCTATTAAAATTTTAAACAATAATCTCAAATTAATTTGGATCTTAAATAAATGCACCAAGCTTGATAAATATGTACAACGTTTAAGTGTCTTGAATATGGAAAATTGTTTTAGATTTTTATTTTATATATTAAAGGTAGAGGATGGAAGTAACACGGTTTGAACCCATACCAAATGAATGTCTGATAAGAATTTTAACTATCGCTCTATTCACAAATAACAAAGTAATGGATAAATGAACTTGATTTTATATTTTTCCAAATTCATGAATTTATAAGTCTTTATCCTAATTGTCAATTACCTTCCAAATACAATATTAATTAATTTCTTTGATTGCAAAAAATATATATTATTTTTAACACAAGCAAATCAAAAATCAAGTGACAGCATAATTCATTTCAATGATGTATCGAATACAAGTTGAAACCCATAACCCCAACCAAGATAGTTGAACTATTTGCATGAACAATGGACATTTGTATTTGTCATGGTATTTGTTTCTACATCATGAGTACTATTTTAATCGGCTTTCCTCTCATTCATTCATTTTCATGCATATTTGGATTAATTTAAAGTGACCTTTTGAAGGTTTGTGTCGTCTTGGATTTGGAACCACGTTGTAACACCCCAAACCCGGCCCAAACATTACGACCGAATTTGGTATGCTATAGAGAAAAAACTTTTTGAAAAATCCTTTTAAGCCGATTTTAAATTTTGATAAAAGTATTGTTTTGTTTTAAAACAGTTGAAGTGTAAGAAGAAACTATTACTTAAAGTAGTTTAAAACTTTATTAAGTCAGCTTGTTACCGATTTCAGAGGTACCCGATGGCACAATAAAACATTTTGCGTATTGGTTTTGAGAAAACATGTGTATTCATTTTCAAGTTATTAAGTTGTTAAACAAATTATCCAAAACAGATAAAATAACCAATCCAAAATATAATCCTAGGAGGCCTTATTACAACTTAAATAAAATAAACCCATAGTAAAATAAAAATAGTTCAAAATCCACCTAGTCCACATTTTCATCACATGGCCACCTCGAGTCCATCCGGCTCCTTATCCATGCCACGAGTCACTGAAAATGTTAAAGGAAAAAGATGAGTCATCAAGACCCAATGTGTAACCCTTTTCCGGTTTAATGCAACATAATACACAAGTCATAATTAATTTAATATGCACCCAACCTAGCCATCCAAACGCCTTTCTCTACCGGGTGGTACCAAACCACCGGTGGTGCCAAACCACCGGTGACGATAGTCACGAAATTGCCATATTGTGGTGCCAAACCACCGGTGACCAAGTCACAAATCAAATGATGGGGCCAACCCATCGTGTGATACCAAATCACATGGCGTCAATCCAGATCTCAAAGTGGGGCCAACCCACGGTGGTGCTAAGCCACGGGGACGAGACGCTATGAGGTGCCAAACCTCGGAGGTGCCAAACCTCGGTGACCGTAGTCACATTGTGATACCAAATCACGGTGTGCATAAACACACGAATATCAACGCCCTCCTCTCATCAACCCACATCAATAAATTATATAATGAGTTTATGCCAACATATATATATTTAAATCACATATATCAAATATGCCATGCTTCCCAAAAGCATCAATAGTAAACTTCATAATGTCAGGAACTTACCTGAACCATCGCTTATACCGTTATGGTATTAAACTCAAATCTACACAAATCCAATTAGCATACACATAATACTTTGCACGTTAATTAATTATACAGTGTGCATGTACACACCTGATATTAACGAAAGCCTTAAATCCCGAAGAACCAAATCGGCTACCCACAATATTCTTGCCCTATATTCGGCCATGCATGAGGGTTAGTACCAAGGCCATTCGGCCAAACCAAAAATTATTTGCAAAGGGTTCCTTGTGAACCCGAAACCTTACCCGAATGCCTTTGAATACTAGCCACCACACTCCAAGCGCTTTTGCTACCCTAAATCAGTAATCAAATGTTAATAGCCTCATCAATAGTTTTGGCTTAATCGAATACTAAAATAAAAACGATTCCTTACCACTTTACCAAAACCGATTGCTAGAGGAGAGGAGTTTGGATTGATCACTTAAAATCCCGAAGTACCTAGATCAAATCGGTTAAAGAAGAGAAATAGTTAGCCATCACGAATGCCATATCTCGGTTCTTCCATTCATTTAAAACGACAAGGAATCAAGAGAGAAAAGAAATAGCCATTCGGCTATAAGCACTTACTTCACCAACCGATTGGAGAAAAGATAGAGGAGAGCACCTTAGTTTGAGATTCGCCAAGGTCGCACAAAATAGAAGAAGAAGAATTAAGACACCAAGGATGTAGGTTGACTAAGAAAGAAAGAAAATAATGGACAAAAGGGATAGAAGTTTTACCAAAGATCAAAAAAGAAAAGAAAATGGAAATGGAGGTATCGGTTTTGAGAGAAAGGTTGAAGAAGAAAGAAAAAAATGCTAGCCAAAATTATGAAGAAAAAGGCTAAGGAAATTTGGCACTCCCCTATCACCTTGTCGTCCACTCCTCCCTAAGGAAATTCCAAATTTTGGCAATTTCCACAAATCACTCTAATCCATAAATTTGAGATATTCCAAATTTAATCACATCCCTAAATTTTCTCTTTGCCAACTTTTCAAGATTAACCAAATAAAATCCATTAAAACCAAATAATATTCCCATACTTTCCTTATTAAACCAAAGTTTAAAATTGAGAATTTCCTCCCTTCTTGTCAGTCAAAAAATATAAATCAAAAGGGAAAATTTGACTCGAACATAGGTTCTCCTTGCTCCTTGTGGCGTCAACTCTAGCACCTAAGTGGCCTTCCTTTGCCACTTTTCCATGTCATTTTAATGACAATAATTCCCTCATTTAACCTTGTAACTCCTACTTACTAAGGCTCTCTTTCTTTAAAGCTTCATAAATAAATTTTCTACTATCCGAGCCTACTCAAGACCCTTAATTAAGTCTTATAACACCACAAATAATATCACGTAAATTCAAACACAAGCAAAATAATTCAATCACAAATAACCCCTATTTTAGGATGTTACAGCTTCTACCCCTTAAAATAATTTCGACCAAATTACGATCAAAAGAGATGGGGGTATTATTGTCGCATCACATCTTGAGTTCCCACGTCGCTTCCTCCGTACCATGGTTTCGCCATAGTACTTTCACCAAAGTCTTGACTTCCTCACGAGAACCTTGACATCACGATCTAAGATCCGAGCGGCTCCTCCTCGAAGATAAGTCCGAGTTAACCTCAATTTACGCCATCGGCACAACGTGTGATGGATCAGACCGATATCGTCTAAGCATTGACACATAGAAGACGTCGTGAATCTGACTCAACTCTGCCGGCAGCTCGAGCTGATAAACTACCGATCCCACTCGTTTTAACATTGTATATGGCCCAATGAACCTAGGGCTTAGCTTCCCTTTCTTCCCAAATCGTAACACCTTCTTCCAAGGCGACACCTTCAGAAAAACTTTATCTCCCACAGCATATTCCATTTCCTTGCACTTGAGATCGGCATAGGACTTCTGCCTATCCGACGCTTCCTTGAGACGAGCTCGAATTACCTTAACTTTGTCCTCAGTTTCAGTCACCAACTCCA